>CM053785.1:740099685-740313013 GCA_028749045.1 Cupressus sempervirens
GTGTTTGGTTTGGATATGTATGATGACTTGTTAGGTCTACAAGTTGTGCACTATTATAAGCTATTTATACTTATAGGTTGCATTTATGGCTTGGATATGGTTTGCCTTTGCCCATTGATCTTTCATTATTGATGCATATTCATATTGGTGGCTTGTATTTGGGTTGTCTATGACCTAAGTCACATGATTTTCTAATTTTTTTTCCTTCATGTAGATGAGATGAGATGTTATTACTAGGTACAGTCATGGCAGAGGATTGTGGTTGACTATTTTATGCTGACAGGTTGGACACATTGAGAGTTAGATGCTTGATTCATGGATGTGATCTTGGTGCCATGGGTTTTGGCATGACATGATTGGATATGTAGGTACATCCTTGGTGTTCATTGGTTTGGATTCCTGATTTCATTATGGTGGTATATTATCTTCTTGGTTGAGGATCATGGTTATTTGGTTTCTTTTGAGGAGCTCATGATGTGCACTTTGAGTTCTTTGATGGTTTGATGCCTTGGTTGATTATCATGGTTAGAGGATGGTTTTTTCATCATGATGTCATGGATAGCTTGGATACGTAGTTTAGTGGGAGCTTGTGACAATAATAAGGTGGCAGCATAGGATTCATTCCTAGTTTGGTTTGTATCTTCTTAGCTTTGGAGATCTTGATTTCACTTGGTACTAACACTTTGGTTGTGTGTGTATAGACCTAGAGGATCTTCATGTAGGAGATGGATTTTATGATGCCATAAGTAACTTGGTACCACAATTGAGTGAGATTTTTTTTGTGACATTGGTATATTTAATGAGTGTTATCAAATGTTGGAGGTTTGTCTTAGATCCTATTGTTGTAGAAGCCTTTTTGACATTTGCATGGTGCACTTGGTTATCTTCATGGTGTGTGAAGATGGTTAAATCTTGAGGACTTATGGAGTTCTTGTTTATCTTCATGGTGTGTGAAGATTATTCTTCATAGTATGCGAAGATGGTTTTCTTCATGGTGTGTGGAGATGGTTGCATCTAGAGGAATCATGGGGTTCTTGGTAAAGGTGTGGTTTATGCTTTCATTTGACATGTTATCCTTAGTGTTAGGATGGTTTCATTTGTATGTCATGGTATACTCTTGATACATGTTTAGAGTTGTGACATGTTATAGTGTGTTCATATGGAGCATGTTGTCTCTTTGCTTGAGATGGTTAGATCATGGTGTCATATTTATGTTCTTGAGGCCATGGTTAGAACTTTGACATTGATCTTGGTTTAGTTTCTTTGTATTGAGTACATTGATCATAAGTTAGAAACTTCATGATATTGATATGTTTCATTTGGACTTGACATGGATTGATTGGTTAAAGGCACTCATGGATGCTTAGAGACAATGGTGATGTTGATTTCTCTTGGATTAGAGAAGTATTTTTTGGGACAGTTGTTTGGCTTTAGTAGGAAGTCTAAGGGGAATTCACTTGATATGGACTTGAGAGGAGATTTTTATTAGTTAATTCTTGGTTCAAGACTTGGATATCTTGATGAGCATTCCCATTCCCCACTCTTGGTTTGAGAGGTATAGCCCATTGCTTCTCTCAGGTGCATTCTACTTATGCTTGTTTCATGTATATGGATCTTGAGCTATAGTGCATGAGTTAGTTCTAGAAGGTTCATTTGAGAGATGGTTTAGCATTGGTTTTCTGCATTTGCATATGTTTTTATGCTAGTTGAGTTTGGGAGATGGTTTTATATTGGGCATATTCACTGGTTTAGGAATGGTTATTCCTTGGATTAGGAATGGTATATGAGTTTGATCTTCTTGTGAGAGACTTACATCCATGATTAGTTGCATGGCATGGTTTGGGTGTTATTACAGCTTCTTGTTGGGTTTTTATGGAGGAGATCATACTTGCATAGCTTACATCTAGAGGTGTGTGTAGAAGGACATGATACAGGTTATGACTTGCATAGTTTCTCTTTGTTCTTGGTTATTTTCCTAGATGTTCAGTTGTACTTACATTGTATTTGAGATTGGTTAGAGATTTTAATCACTAGTTTGTGCTCATGTATGTCATGTGAGAGATGACATGGTTATTCCTTTATCTCTTTCCTCTATTGGTTGTGAAGAACTTGGGAGAGTGTTTGAGACTTGTTATGAGAGTTATTCTTGCAAGTTATTAGTTTATGTATTGTGATTGTCCTTGATACTACATGGATTCACTTCTCTGAGATGTTGTGAGTGGATTGGTTATAGATTTGGCATTATCTTATGCAATAGGAGCTTCTTGGTATATATGTGGTAGGTATTGCTCTTTAGGCTTGTGATTGTAGATTATAGATTGGATATGTCAATGATGTGAGATTCACTTGGTATACCTTTAGAAGTATGGATAGTTGGATGGGTTTGGAACTTGTTGTACGTGCTATTTCAACTATGGATATTTTGAAAACTATGGATACATGTGATTACCTTTGGATCAGGTGTTTGTACTTGACATTTTAGTTGGTATAAGATTTTATAATCTTTTGATGCAACAAGTTAGGTGGCTTTCTCTTTGGGTGGCTTCAATTTATGTTCGGTGGTAGTGGCAAAATAGGAGGTGAGATTATTCATGTTTGAGATGCTAGATACTTTGATTTTGTTGTAGGTACTAGGATGGAGCACTTCATGCACTTTGATCCATGGTGGTGGATGTGCTAGGAGAGATTTTTCCCTTGTTCATTTATGTGGCTACAACTTGACCCTATGCAATGTATACAAGTGGGAGATTGTTGAGATAATGGGTGTTGCACACATTGCATAATATTATTATATTGTATTATTTTATTTTATTATGTAATATTACACCTAGATGGATGTGCAACATGTAAAGATTCCCATGGGATATACTTGATGAGTTGTATTGTAACATTGTGATAATTTTTTATGTAATTATTTAATATTGGGGAAAAGAATTAAATTTTCAATATTAAATTTGGGATCAATGGGTTAGGTAGAACATGGTTTTAGCACATGGTTTATGTAATACCACTTAGTGGTTTTGTGAGACTTGCTACTATATAAGCAACCATAAGGGTAGTTGTTGTGTGTGAAGATAGAAGGACAAAAGGTAAGAGTCGACCAAGACAAGGCTTGATAGGTTAGCCAAGGGAGAATTTGTGAAGGTTGGAAGTATGATATGGAATGTGTGGATTCATGCTTGTTCACATGGATTGCTTGGTTGTGGCTATGGCTTTGAAGGCTTCCATGGTTATATTGAAATGGTGTTTTTGTTGAATAATACATGGTGATGGATGCTTTTGGAGGCTGCATTTTTTCCCTCAATGAGGGTTTCTTAGGGTATATCTTGTGTCACAATTTTTGTGGGTAGTTGTTTATTCTCTTGCATGTGGATTTTAGATGCATATTTATTTCAGATCTATCATGGGTTATGTGGAAATAGTTATATTATTTCTTGCAAGTTTCCTTATAGTTAATGAAGAGATTTTTTTTTATTCCTCAAGTTGAACCTAAGAGTGCAGATGAAGCATATAAAGATGATCATTAGATTCAAGAAATGAAGGAGGAATACGATCAAATTGTGAATAATAAAACATGGAAGTTAGTTCCTAGACCTGAAGATAAGAATGTGATAGGAACCAAATGGGTATTCAAGAACAAGATGAACAAGAAAGGTGGAGTTGTGAGGAAAAAGGCTAGAGTTGTATGCAAGGGATATTCATAGCAAGAAGGCATAGGCTATGAGGAAACATATGCACCTGCAACCATAATGGAAGAATTAAGAATGTCTTTATCTTATGTAGAGAATAAGAAGTTCAAGGTACATTAGATGGATGTTAAAACATCCTTCTTTAATGGAGAACTTGAAGAAGAGGTATATATTGAGTAGCCTAAAGGTTTTCCTTTGATAGAAGACAAAGACATGGTATGCAAACCAAATAAATCTCTATATGGTCTGAAGCAAGCACCTAGAACCTGGTATGCAAGGTTGGACAGTTGTTTGGTAAATGTTGGATTTGTTAAAGGTACAATAGATAGTAACTTATATTTGAAATAAATTGAGAATGGTTTGTTGATAATAGTAATATTTAATGATGATATCATATTTGGAGGAAATAATGAATCAAGTGATAAGTTTTCTGAAGAAATGAAGAATGAGTTTGAAATGAGCATGATAAGAGAACTGAAGTTTTTCCTAAGATTATAGATTTTTCAAAATAGTGATGGAATTTTCATTTCACAAGCTAAGTAGTTGAAGGATTTGTTGAATATATTTGGATTGGAAAGTTGTAAACCTATTTGTACACCTATGATAACTGGTCACAAGTTATCTAGTAAGGATGAGACACCTACAGTTGAGTAGAAGAAGTACAAATCTATGATTGGAGGTTTGCAATATCTAACTCACACTAGACAAGATATAGAAAATGCAATTGGAACTGTAGTTAGATTTCAAGTTGATCCTAAAGAATATCATTATGCAGTAGTAAAGAGGATATTTGGATATTTGAAAGAAACATATGACTATGGAATTTGGTATGATAGATCAAGTGATTTTATTCTATGTGCATATATTGATACAGATTGGGTAGGTAGTATGGATGATAGAAAAAGCACCAGTGCTGGGGCATTTTTTTTGGAGGAAGATTGTTTTCTTGGCTAAGCAAGAAACAAGATTGTATTTCTTAAAATATAGCTAAAGCAAAGTTGCAATAGAAAATAACTGTAACAAAGTAATGTGGATAAAAAAAATGTTGAAGGATATCAAAATTGAGTTTGTAGAACCTGTTGTCATTTATTATGATAACACAAGTACAGTGAGTATGTCTAAGAATTTTGAATTGCATTTTAAGACTAGGAATATATCTATTAAGTATCATGTGTTGAGAGAGAGAGTAACATAAAATGAGATTAGATTAGAGTATGTGAGTACTAAAGACCATATTGCAAATATATTTACGAATTCATCACCTAAAGATACATTTGAGTACCTAAAAGGTATGCTTGGGGTTATGCCCCTAACTACTTCTGAGTAGATGATGTTGTGAGTACATCATTCCAGTGGTATAGAGCACTATTGTTAAACTAGATTTAATGTTGATTCTTCCCATATAAGAGAGTATCTATGATGAGATGAGTTATTCAAGAATCTTGGTATTTGGTCTTGAATAGTGTCTTTGGACACTTGAGCTAGTTGAAGACTTGGAGCAGTACATTGACATAATGAGGAATTTGTCATTGATGTCAATGGGGGAGAACATATGCATGAAAAATGCCCTCTAGTTGAATGGGGAGATAATGTATAAGAAAATTATGAATGAGAGAGAAATCTATATTAGGGAGATTTTAAAATATTCATAGAAAGAAGAAGGATGAATATCTCTATGGGGGAGATATCTATTGCAAGTTGTTTACTATGAATGACTATTATTTATACTAAAGAAGAAATAGAATAGTGTAGTGTTTCAGATGATTTCAAATTTGATTAATGAAGAGGATTTGAGAAGATGAGAACAATAGCAACAATAGCATAATATTAATTTGGTATTCTTGGAACTTAGATATTTTTCATCTATGCTGCCATCAATGCCATAGGGGGAGATTGTTAGCATGAATTTTGATGATACTACTTTGGGGGAGTATCCTAAGCATTGGAGAGTATTGACATGTTGCATTCATGACTTTGGTTGTCATTGATGTCAACATATCAGTAAGTTTGTGAAGACTGGTAAAGTAATAGAGACATTATAGTTGTATGGAAAAGTTTTTGCTTGTTTGGTGATGCATGGTCATGGACATGTTTATTCAGTTTCCTAATGACATAGTTCAATGCACAACATGTAGGTTGAAGATATATGGAAGTTGCACTTGATTTACAAAGATCAGTATAGAAATAGGGTATTAGGAAAGTAGTTCCTAATGTTTGTTTGCTAACTTACATCTAAGATGCATGGTCAACTAGTGATAGAGGACAGCCTATTGGTGATGTCAGCAAGTATGCAAGCCCTAGTATTGCACATATGAATTTTTGTATAGACTATGAGCCAATAGTGCTATTATAATTATAATTAATTGCTTATCTTATTACAATTATTTGGGAAAGCCTTAAGGTCAACTCAAGAAATTATTTTGAAGATATGGTATAAAGGAAAGATGTTTTCCTTGTTTGTAATGTGTTGTGATTGATTGTATGAAGTGTGAAGTGCAAAATGGAGCAGAGTGTTTACTAAATGCACGTAAATGATCCAAGGGATTATTAGATGTGAGATTTGTGATCTGATAACAAGATTAGAAGGATAAGAGGTTCGGTTGATAGGATAGAGGGAGGAAGTACTACTCAATTATATTATTTTGCAAGGAATAATACAAAGATCATTTGGATAGTGGGTTCATTGGTCTTGCCCTTGAATTTGTTTAGGTAGTGGGTCCAACTATCTCCCACAACTCCTAGCAGGGTCGAAATCTCCTAACAAGGATTCAAAGTCTCCTAAAAAGGACTGATATGTACTGAATGTTGTTATAGACTCCTAACAGGGTCCATCCTCTAACAAGGAATATTTATATTAGTACATCATCTTGTGGATGCCATCCCCACTGAGATTTTTGCTCTGATCAAGGGTTTCCCTAGTTAACATATCTGGTGTTATTGTGTATGAATATCTTGTTGTGGTTTCTAATTATATTACTCATATGGCTAATTTTGTTTAAAGCTAATAATTGTGATATTAGTTGTATAATTGATTCACCCCCCTTCCCTTCATAGTTATATTGGTGGAATATATATTTCAACATGTTTATGAAAACTTATAACACTCCATTTCAAGAACCAAAGTTATCCATTGCACCCTTACCATGTCAAAATCCACTTACACCTCCATTGTTGAATCCTTCATCCATATTCATGCTTGATCACAAGACATCAAGAAGCTTAAGTGCACACACCATCATTTGGACATATCTAAGCATCAAGGTTACACTTGGGGAGCTCACCATACTTGGTTTGCATTCTCCTTCTTTGTTTCCTTTTTCCTTTCATATGTTGTTATTTTTTAAGTTTTGTGAATGTTATCCTAATGCTTGATGTTCTTTGCACACTAATCTAATAGCATACAAAACCAATTCCATTAATATTTGTGGCATACAATCAAGGTAAGGAACTACTTTTCCTACACCTAAAGGACCTTTCATCATCGAGCAGACTACTAAGGATGCACATGCTAAAAAATGAGCTACACATATTCCTCTATCTACTCCAAAAGCCAAGACTCTATCATTTCCTCAGAGGTTTTCTCAAACTACTACCCTAGTTGAGAATACAACAATTGGTAAATTATTGAGCCAATTGAAGAAGATGACATCAAAAATATCATTGTTAGATGTTATCAAAGAAGTACCAGTCTATACCAAGGCCATTAAAGAATCTTGTTCCTAGTAGGAAAATAAAAAATCCTAATACTATTCATGTCCTTGGTTAGTTATCTAGTTTGATGTTAGATAAATTAGTAGTACCTAAGTACTTTGATCCTAGAATTCCTTTTTTTAAAGATTTACATCAATGAATTTTAGGTCCAGAATGGCTTAGTTGATTTGGGAGTAGCTATCAATGTCATGACAAAGGCATTTTTGCTGCAACTAAACATAATTGGCCTAGGAGAAACCCCTACTATCCTTCAACTTGCTAATAACTCCAATGTTAAACTTGATGACATGGTTGAGAATATGATTGTAACATTAGATTATTCAAAATATTTGATAGATTTTATTATTTTGTCTCCAAAAGTCACTTTAGAGAGTATCCTATCATCCTAGGTAGACCATGGTTAGCCACAATAGATGCTTGTATAGCCTATCTTTCTAGAAGGATGATAATATCTGATGGATTCCATACAAAAAATGATAGCCTGATACTCTCATGCTAAACCTCAATTAGATCTTGATCAAGCTTCATGGCCAAATCTAAGAGATGATGAAATAGAAGCTAACTTGGTAAGCCAACTCATGGTAATTGACTGCAATCTATTCATTTTTTATCAAGAAGATGATGACATTCTCACAACCATCTTTTCCAATGAATATGATGTTGATCCTCCACTATGTGATGATAGTAAATGTTCTCTTGAGACAATACTTCCTCCTAAGAGTACACCTAAATTTCCTACAACATCTGAATGCTCTAGTACATTTGCACTTGTTTTTCTACCAAATTTTTTACCAAAGCTATGATTTTATCTTCTTGTTCTTTTTTTTCATCCCCTTGTTGATCAAAAATTTCCTAAGTTTTCCCAAGTTGATCAAAATTTTGACCAACTTGGGTTATAACAAAAAAAGAAAAAAGTATATGCATTATATTATGTCATATGTTATATTTTGAGTGGCAACAGCAAAATTGGAGATCCATTCATGCATCAGGTAATGTTAATGAATTAGCAAGTAATATTGGGGTTTTTCCTATTTTCTCTTTGCACATATTAGCTAGCATATGCTGAGTGGAACTCCCATAACTTGGGCATCGAGCTAGAGGAACCCCTTTGTTTTAGGTTCTTCTCTTCCAAGGTTCGATGCATACATTTGTGCTTTTAGATCTTAACCTTGGGATTTTTCAATTGATTTTTGTTTCGGTGTCATGTAGGTTGGATTGGGAATGAGCAAAGGCAACAGCAAGGGATTGCCATGATAACATCTTCTCTTAATCCAAGCATGGCAAGATGATCCCATTTCTCTCTCAGTTTGATATTTCCAAAATTCACCTACTATTTTCAATAACTTTTCTTGGCTTTATCACTACTGTGAGGAATTGTGTGATAATGTAACTAGCAGCTGCAAGCAATTTTCTTTTAGGTTTTATTCTCGAGGCCCAGCCTATTCTAAAGGTTGTGAAATATTAAAATCATTGATGGTGTTGTTTACTTTTCTTCTAAAAATCATGGTGAATTTTTATACACATGCTTTCTTTAACCTATTGAAGGGCTCTCTAATTACTAGACCTAATTTTTTTCTATTATGGAGAAGACTAGCTTGAACAATGTATATGTGACAATCTTGACCCTAATGTAGAGGATACTACTAACAATTTTTCTCATGTGAAAGAATTGATTTGGGAAAGTTGGATAAATGTTTTGAAAGAAAGAGGCAACAAGACTTGTACAAGTAACTAAGAATGGATAAGTGATAGATGGAATGGAGGAACAATTGGTTGGAGAGTGCATAATGAAACACATTGGCCCCACCACTATGAGGCTTGCAAGTGAAGCAATAGAAACCTAGCTAGGAAGCGATGGCATTGCAAAGATTTTTTTCCTTACCAATTCTCACTATCTCTACATGCCATAAAATCATGTCTCTTAGAAGTCATTTCTGTGAAACTTCTTGATCAATAAACATTTGAAAACTCCTCATCTTCAATCCCTCTTGTTTATAAATGCAAAGGATTCAACATTCCTTTTGAATATCTTCTAGAATTGGTCAAACATCATTATCCCTCTTTGTTATTGCTCCAATAGTAAAATCACATTGCTGATATATTCATAGCAATGTCATTCCATATTTTTTTATCTTGATTACTTCCTTATAGCATTCCAAAACCATTCTTTTCATTGCTCTTTCTCTACATGAGTGTGCCTTATTCCTCTTATTCATCTAATTCAATCTTGAGGAAACCATCGAATCTTTAATTAAAAGGAAATGTCTTCTCAAGTCTGATTCACCTTCCTTCATTAATTCTTGTAGAGAATATCTTTGTCCCTTAGCATTCTCTCTCCTCATCATGTTGTTCACTTCATTTCTTCATCTTTTTTCCAACTCCATTTCTTTTCAATAATGTTTTCTACACACTGCCTAATTATTTTTCTGCATTTGACAATTGGCATCTTCCTACCCCTCTTATTCTTGTTAGACACATTGTGCCAATCTTGATTTTTGAACTCAATTTAATGGGTCTAATTTATTTTAAATTAGGTTATTTTTCATATTACCAAACTCAACCAAGCCAAAGGCATATTCACATAATATCTCATAGCTTGATTTCCATGTAATCATTGAAGAGCATACATATTATCTACTTCAGTATATGCAATAGTGATACAAGTAATGGTGGAGATGATAGATTTTTGTTAATACAAAAACCCTCAAACTAGGCTAGGTTTCTTCCAAGCCTACCTAAGCATAACATATGCTATCCCCTTCAATTCTCTAAGGTTAGATACAAGGTGAATGGCGTATTCTGTGTGCCACTTTCACCTATTCTAGTTGTCTCTACATATACCTTCAAAAAAAATCACACAACAACCTCTCACACCTCACCACACAACACCTCTATCACCTTGCACCTCCAGGATCTTTATCAACACCATATTCCTATAAGCTTCCAAAGGAATTAACACATTGCCAACAAAGTACCTTCACTATTCATAAGGTTCTAGACACCTTAGAGGTTTCACAACACCAATACAAATTGATCTAATGTATAGCATCCCTTGGAAGGTATATTAAGAACTCAAAATCTCCAAAACACCTCTCAAACTAAAGGTAGATTCAAATATCTCTTACTGATATTGACATAATTTGAAGACTATGGATTCCCACTATTCAATCAAATAAATAAACTACAGGTTGAGTCTAAATAGAGAAGCCTAACAACACATCTATTCTTTCTAACCTCACTTACTCTCCAAAAAAAAACAACACAAAAACTTCCAAATAATATTACCTTGTCAAAGTCAATGTCAAGCTTCTAACTTTTGAGCTTCCACTCATTGGTAGATGATAGAATTCACAAACCCGTGTAATTGTGAAGATTTCCTTATTGAATAAGGTAATTTCCCCCATGACTCCATTTCTTTTTTTCTCTACTCTCTACAAGGTTCCTTTTTACTCTAATAATGTATAGTAATCTTCATATGGGCAACTCCAACCAAGACAATATCATGGTTTTTTATTGCAGAATGCTGATTCACAATTTTTTTACTGCATATGACAGCAATTAATATGTTGATTCACAACTTCACAACTTAATGAATCAATATAAGATGTCTACTTAATGGGAGGTAAATCTAAAACATCCACATGCCTTTTATGTTCCCCCAAACTTTATATAACAAAAGTATGCAACTACTATGATTAACATCTGAAAACTACAAATAATTTGTTGCTCAACCCGTAAATACAAAGAACCATATTACTAACCCATGATATGTTGCATTCATATTGATCCACACCTTCAATAACCTTCAAAAGGAATTTTAATGATCACTAAAACCATGAGAAAGTAAGGAAGAACATAATATTGTAAACAAATATTAGAATATGCAGATTTCCAAAAAAAAAAAGACTTGTATTATACAAAGTTATCTGTTATAATTTGCATGTTTCTATTCCACGTCTCTTCGTCTTCTCTATACCCTTTTTGCAAATGAGATTACATTTCTTTATATCAACAAATAAGACCTTTCACCTCTCTAAGAAGTTCAAACAAGATGAATGATTTTTCACCTTCTAGACTTTGTTAATTTTGAAAGAAAATGCTGACAACATTTCTTTGCAATTTTACATATTTTCACATTTTGCATTTTATGTTTTAATATATTTTCCTAGGTGCCTTAAAAGTTTTATCATCATCTTATGATGTCTTGACACTATCATATATTCCATTTATGCCTTTGCATGGCATTTTCCCACTTTTTACTCACTATGACTCATAATACTTAAAACATGAAATTGGTCAACATGACCTTAATTTGAACACCTAATAACATGACATGAAATAGCTAATCCCTAATCTATAAAGACTCAAAATATACTAAAAAAGACTAAAGATTTCATGGGAGATGGTTAGAGTGCCCTACACCAAATATGCTAGACATTACAAGGCTCAATTTGTTCTTTGGTGCATGAATAGTAACATATACTTCTGCAATGAGATAAGTCCCTTGATTCCAGTATGATTTAACTTGTCATTTTCTCACTCAAATACACTTCAAAAACAACCATTGAAACTTATATAGTTGAAGCAACATGAAAATGAAACTTCTCATCATGCAAATGGTGTAGACACATCAAACACAATTTCATAGTTACTTACATTGCATTCCATATATGTAATCCATTAATAATTCCAACATTATTGCCAATCTATCCAAGAATTACATAATATATTAATCCTTCAAAATAAGGAACATAAAGTGCACATGTTTCAATCAACAAGCTAAGTATATCCTCCTAATTAAACACCGATGCTATCAACAAGGTTGCACATGGGTGAGTGTTACATTTGGCTAATTTGAGACATGATCCCAGGTAGAAAAGACTACCTTTAACAAAAGAACATGAATGGGAATGTAACATGATCCCTACACTATCTGGGCCTGAGTTACCAATTCATCTTCAGATGATTATACCTATTTCTGATTGTCCCCTTGATGGGTTTCTTGATTGATCTAGTGATGACATTAATCAATAATGTTGACATGAATTAGTTTTGTTGGACCAAATAAACCATCAAGGTCTGCAAATACCAATTAAAAAACATCTAGTCAGACTAGTCCACTCTTGAAAAATATGAATCTAGTTCTTCCATGTTTAAAAGGAATCTACTTCTTCCATGTCAAGACAACTAAAGCTAAAGCTTTTTTAGGACAGCAAATTCTAACATTACATTCTAGATTTTGGATTTTCTATAGGGTATATCCACCACACACATTAGATTTTAGATTTTCTATAAGGTATATGTAGTGCAAACAGGTAATATGTTTCCTGATCTAAATATTCTCATGTTGATATCTTATAATTTGGTTTTATAATGTGTCTAAGTACAAATTTTCAACAATACTTTATCCTTTTCTTTGTTCTAGGTTATAAAAGATTTTAAAAAAACCTTAATTTAATTTTCACTCTCACTACTTATGATTTCTTTCTATTGTCACAAAATCCCTCTTTGTGTTGAGATAATGGGTGTTGCACACATTGCATAATATTGTTATTTTATTATGCAATGTTGCATCTAGATGGGCGTGCAACATGTAAAGATTCCCATGGTATATTCTTGATGAGTTGTATTGTAACATTGTGATAATATTTTATGTAATTATTTAATATTGGGGAAAAGAATTAAATGCCCAATATTAAATGTGGGGTCAGTGGATTAGGTAGCACATGGTTTTAGCACATGGTTTATGTAATACCACTTAGTAGTTTTGTGGGACTTGCTACTATATAAGCAGCCACAAGGGTAGTTGTTGTAGAGAGAGTAAGAGTGAGAAAGGCAAGAGTCAAGCGGGACAAGGCTTGACAGGTTAGCCAAGGGAGCATTTGTGAAGGTTGGAAGCATGGCATGGGATGTGTGGATTCATGCTTGTTCACATGGATTGCTTGGTGGTGGCTATGGCTTTGAAGGCTTCCATGGTTGTATTGCAATGGTATTTTTTGCTGAATAATACATGGTGATGGATGCTTTTGGAGGCTGGGTTTTTCCCTCAATGAGGGTTTCCCAGGGTATATCTTGTGTCACAATTTTGTGGGTATGTTGTCTATTCTCTTGCATGTGGATTTTAATTTCATATTTATTTTAGATCTACTATGGGTTATGTGGAAACGGTTATATTCTTTGTTGCCAAGTTTCCTTACAAGTGGTATCAGAGCTATGGTTTTATTATTGTAACCCTAGATTGAATCCATGGGAATGCATGAGAGGATAAAAGAAAAGGGCAAGATATATGAATGATTTATTGCAAATTTGAGGCTTTTGGGTTTGCTGTTATCATGGGATGTTAAAATATTTGGGCATGGGAAATTGTTTGACAAAAGGGTTTTTCAGATGTTTCATTTAAATGAGGGTTTTGGGGAGTAGCTTGCAGAAATGACCTCCTGGGTAAAAACAAACCTCACCATTGAATCCAGGTCGACATTTCCATAAATTTTGATATATAATATGCCCCAGTTTGGCCATGTTTAGAGGAAATGAAAGAGTTTTTTGGTTTCAGCCCATGATGGCTGTCAAATTTAATCCCGTCGGAATTTTCATCACTAAAAAAATAAAAAATAAAAAATCGTACTGAAAATGGTAAAAATACTGTCTTAGTAAAATGGCCATAACTTTCTCTCAGAATATCAGATTTTAGAGTTCTTATAGGCATTGGAAAGCTAATTCAGAGCACTACAACATGGTGTAGGTTTGGTTCTATGATTTTGAGTTTTTGTCAGGTTTTAAGAGCCCTAAATTCAGTTGTTGTTTATTTTGAGCACGAATTAGGGCATAACTTGGGCATACGGAGTCAAATTTTGGACTTCGAGTAGTCAACGAAAGGCTATTGGAGAGCTCTACACATTGGTTCAGATTTGGTGCAGGTTTGGCATGATTTATTTGTTGATATATTGATCTGAATAGTTTATAAGTATATTTTGACTATGGTAACATTGTGAGCTTATGGCATTGGAGATTTAAAATTTGATGTCATTGTATATTTAGTTCATTATTTAGATTGGTCTTATGATGATATGGTTATCAATGTTTGGATTTGGATATGTATGATGACTTGTTGGATCTACAAGTTGTGCAGTGTAGTAAGTGGTCTATACTTACAGGTTGCATTTATAACTTGGTTATGGGTTGTCTTTTCCCATTGATCTTTCATTATTGATGCATATTCATATTGGTGGCTTGGATTTGGGTTGTCTATGCCCTAAGTCACATGATCTACTATTTTCTTCATGTAGAAGGGATGAGATGTTGTTATCAGGTATAGTCATGGTGGAGGATTGTGGTTGACTATTTTATGCTGAGAGGTTGGACACTTTGAGAGACAGATGCTCGGTTCATGGATGTGATCATGGTGCCATGGATTTTGGCATGACATGATTGGTTATACAGTTACATCCTTGATGTTCATTAGCTTGGATTTCTGATTCAGTTATGGTGGTATATCTTCTTGGTTGAGGATCATGGTTATTTGGTTTCTTTTGAGGAGCTCATGATGTGCACTTTGAGTTCTTTGATGGTTTGATGCCTTAGTTGATTCTCATGGTTAGAGGATGAATTTTTTCATCACTATGTCATGGATAGCTTGGATACATGGTTTAGTGGGAGCTTGTGACAGTGATGAGGTGACAGTGTAGGATTAGTTCCTAGTTTAGTTTGGATCTTCATATAGGAGATGGATTTTATGATGCCATAAGTGACTTGGTACCACAGTTGAGTGAGAGTTGTTGGCATTGATATATTTATTGAGTGTTTGCAGATGTTGGAAGTTTGTCTTAGATCCTGTTGCTGCAGAAGCATCTTTGACATTTGCATGGTGCACTTGTTATCTTCATGGTGTGTGAAGATGGTTAGATCTTGAGGACTCATGGAGTTCTTGGTTATCTTCATGGTATGTGTAGATGTTTCTTCCTAGTATGTGGAGATGGTTTTTTTCATGGTGTGTGGAGATGGTTGCATCTTGAGGACTCACAAGGTTCTTGGCAAAGGTGTGGTTTATGCTATTATTTGGCATGTTATCCTTGGTATGAGGATGGTTTCATTATTATGTCATGGTATACTCTTGATACATGTTTAGAGTTGTGACATGTTATAGTATGTTCATGTGGAGCATGTTATCTCTTTGGTTGATATGGTTAGATCATGTTGTCATGTTTATGTTCCTGAGGCCATGGTTGGAACTTTGACATTGATCTTGGTTTAGTTTCTTGGTATTGAGTACATTGATCATAAGCTAGATACTTCATGATATTTCTATGTTGAATTTGGAATTGGCATGGATTGATTGGTTACAGGTGCTCATGGATACTTAGAGACGGTGGTGATGTTGGTTTCGCTTGGATTAGAGAAGTATTTGTTGGGACGGTTGATGGTTTCAGCAGGAAGTCCGAGGGGTAGTCACCTGATATGGACTTGAGAGGAGATTGTTCTTAGATGAGTCTTGGTTGGAGACTTGGGTATCTTGATGAGCATTCTCATTCCCCACTCTTGGTCTACTTGGCGGTTTTCTACTTGAGAGGTATAGCCCATTGTTTCTCTCAGTTGCATTATATTTATGCTTATCCTTCATGGATATGGATCTTGAGCTATGGTACATGAGTTAGTTCTAGAGGGTTCATTTGAGATATGGTTTAGCATTGGTTATCTCCATGTGCATATGTTGTTATGCTGGTTGAGTTTGGGAGATGGTTTTATATTGGGCATTTTCTTTGGTTTAGGAATGGTTTATGAGTTTGGTCTTCTTGTGAGAGGCTTACATCTATGATTAGTTATATGGTATGGTTTGGGTGTTGTTGAGGCTTATTGTTGGGGTTTTATGGAGGAGATCATACTTGCACAATTTACATCTAGAGGTGTGTGTAGAAGGACATGATATAGGTTATGATTTGCATGGTTTCTCTGGTCTTGGTTATCTTCCTAGATGTTCAGTTTTGCCTATATTGGATTTGAGATTGGTTAGAGATTGTGATCACTGATTTGTGCTCATGTATGTCATGTGAGAGATGACATAGTTATTTCCTTATCTCTTTCCTCTATTGGTTGTGGAGAATTTGGGAGACTATTGGAGACTTGTTACGAGAGTTGTTCTTGCAGGATATTAGTTTATGTATTGTGGATGTCCTTGATACTACATGGATTCACTTCTTTGAGATGTTGTAAGTGGATTGGTTATAGATTTGACATTATCTTTTGCAGTAGCAGCTTCTTGGTATATATGTGGTAGGTATTGCTCTTGAGGCTTGTCATTGCAGGTTACAGATTGGATATGTTAACGATATGAGATTCACTTGTTATACCTTAGAGGTATGGATAATTGGATGGGTTTGGCACTTGTTGTGGGTGCTATTTCAGCTATGGATATTTTGACAACTATGGATACATATGATTACCTTTGGATTAGGTTATTTGTGCTTTGAATTTCAGTTGGTATAGGATTTTATGATCTTCTAATATGACAGGTTGGGTGGCTTTCTCTTTGGATGGCTTCTATGTATGTCCAATGGTAGTGGCATAATAGGAGGTGAGATCATTCATGTTTGAGATGCTAGATACTTTGATTTTGTTGTGGGTACCAGGATGGAGCACTTGGTGTATTTTGATCCATGATGGTGGATGTACTGGGAGGGATTGTTCCCTTGTTCATTTATGTGGCTACAGATTGACCCTATGCAATGTATACAACAAGTGGGAGATTGTTGAGATAATGGGTATTGCACACATTGCATAATATTGTTATTTTATTATTTTATTTTATTATGTAATGTTGCATCTAGATGGACGTGCAACATGTAAAGATTTCCATGGTATATTCTTGATGAGTTGTATTGTAACATTGTGATAATATTTTATGTAATTATTTAATATTGGGGAAAAGAATTAAATGCCCAATATTAAATGTGGGTTCAGTGGGTTAGGTAGCACATGGTTTATGTAATACCACTTAGTGGTTTTGTGGGACTTGTTACTATATAAGCAGCCACAAGGGTAGTTGTTGTAGAGAGAGTAAGAGTGAGAAAGGCAAGAGTCGAGTGAGACAAGGCTTGACAGGTTAGCCAAGGGAGCACTTGTGAAGGTTGGAAGCATGGCATGGGATGTGTGGATTCATGCTTGTTCACATGGATTGCTTGGTGGTGGCTATGGCTTTGAAGGCTTCCATGGTTGTATTGCAATGGTATTTTTTGCTGAATAATACATGGTGATGGATGCTTTTGGAGGCTGGGTTTTTCCCTCAATGAGGGTTTCCCAGGGTATATCTTGTGTCACAATTTTGTGGGTATGTTGTCTATTCTATTGCATGTGGATTTTAATTTTGTGTTTATTTCAGATCTATTATGGGTTATGTGGAAACGGTTATATTCTTTGTTGCCAAGTTTCCTTACACTTTGGTCTTTACAACCTATTTGTCCTAGTTCGTGTTGCATTGGATCTCTGCTGGGTAAGTACAATTTTTTTATAATCCTTTATCCTTTATTTTATTATTTAGGTTATGCAAGATAATAGACCCCTTTATTACTTTTGAATCATATTTTCCAAGCTATCCTATGCATTTTCTTTTAAGCGTTGCATTGTTTTGGAAGGGCTCTTACTTAGTGATTCATTTTTGTTCTTGAAGCTAATAAATAGTTGATCATCAAGAGGGATTGATTGGTGAACTAACATGTGACAAGGAATGATTTCATTGAGCATGGGTGCCATTTTAGGTAAGAAGCAACCATTTTCCATCGAGTTTCCTTTCATGCCTTCGTTGTTTACTGTATTTCAAGTTGCGTTAGGTGCCTTTTCTATTTATGTTTGCATTTCTTGTATGGTTTGTAGGTTGATCAAGTTTCCATTGTAGATGTTTGACAATTTTTAGTTTCCATTGTAGACATTTGATAGGTTTTGATTTTCCATTGAAGACGATTGAAAGGTTTCAAGTTTCCATTACTAAGTGGTAGAAATCTACAACTTTTCTTATCACATAATGTATTTTCCAAGGGCTTAATTAAATCGATAAGTAATTTTTTTCAAAGCATTTATTTGGTAAGGGTTTCATCAAAATGATATTATGCCATTTTTGACTAGTTCTCTTGTTAATAATTGCACAACATCCAACTAAGTATAACGTATGAAGCCTCTATCATATCACTATCCATTCACTTCAAAGACATTCAAGTTACACATTATTGAATGTATGCATTGTTGGATGTTCTTTCATCTGTAGTAATATAGTCATGATCAGTTGTAGTCATGAGAGAGGAGAGGAGAGGAGAGGAGTCATGACTCAAATCTCTGTCATCAATTTTTAGTACCTTCTGATTTCTTTCGTAGCTAACTAGGAAGCCATCTCATATCTTAGTTGTTACAATGTTTCTCTTTTGGTTGAGAAGTTTCTTCAAAAGGTTCATATGGAAGGTTGCTTCAAAATATTCATAATGGTGTATGCCTGTAAAAGCCAACTTTTCTACCGCTTTTCACTCTTTATTTTTCTACTATGTTATTATCTTGTTGAGTGTCCACCTTCAAATCGTCCTCATAGTTAGACTCTTTTAGAGCAACTTCTTGGCTACATCACAATGTTCCCTACAAAACAAGTTTTCTTTTTCTTACAATCCCTATCATTGTGTGATGCATCTCTATTTTTGATAGTCCATCAACCTTGTCACACTTCCTTGGTATCAAAAATTAATTGAAAACAATCTCCACCACATTCATTATTATGTTGCATTATTATGGGGTCATGTCTATCAGGTTTTAAAATTCAAGTTGTTAGAGCATTAATTGCATCATTTTTTTACTAGATCATGTTGTGATTGACTGAATTTATGGCATTTTTAAAAGTAATTATAAGTAATGTACTTTGTGCTTTGTTCCTATTCTCGGATAGATGTCTGCTATTAAAGAAAATGTCATTTTTGTGTGTTGCAGCCTTTTATTATTTTTTGTAGACTGTTCTTTGAATGACATGGTTGTTTAAATATTGATTCTTGAAGTTGAAACTTATAAATTTGGATCTTTGGTTGAATTAAGTCACTCTTGTTTGATGAATTGGTGTGGATATGTTGCCAATTTATGTAGCATTTTAACTTGGGAAAGTGTTGCCGTATAAATACCCTAAGAAAGTGATTCATTCATAGAATTATGATAGCACACATGTGTGACTATGCTTACTTGACATTTAAATGGTGACTGATTGGCCTGCTTGAGCTTGAGTATTGCTTGTGTAACACATTGAGAAAATATTGTGTGCACTATTCTAGCATTTAATATTGTGTGTTACTAATGTTGCAATTTGCTTTTTTCCACCTTATTTTTTTGTTTTAAGATAGAACACCCTATGAATTCTTTTGTTTTTCCTTGCTTGATTTTGAATATAAATCCTAACACACTTTCAATACTAGCAAAGTTAAAGAACTATTTTCAGTAGCTTGTACTAGTATGCATGCCATAGAGCATGATATTTTTTTGTTTGTTCTAGGTGATTTTGTAATTAGCACATGTAAATAGTAATTAATAGGAAATTGGAAATATTGTGTGATTAAGTTGTTGAAACAACTTTTGTGCATCTTGACCAATTGGCTTGCACAAGCTTGAGTATTGCTCATTTAGTAAATTCAAAATATTGTGTAGACTAGTGTAGCATTTGAATACATGCTTCACTAAATGTTGCAATTGATTTTTTTTACATGATTGACGTGTATCCTTTTTTTGAATATTTTAGAGCATGTTGAACATCATGGTGAAGGAGTGGAGCATGTTCTAAGTGTTCAACATGTTGATGTGGGGGCAAATAAAAATGTTAATGTACATGATGTGGCATTGTCAGGTAAGAAAAATGCATGTTGTGTTGTACTACTTAATTAAATACTTGTAATAGTTAAAAAAAGAAAAAGAGTATGCCAATTGAGCCTATTTACTTGTTCTTATAACAGAGCCCCCTTTAGTGCAGCAACCTCTTGCTCCTCCAAACAGGACAAGGCATCAAAATTTTACATTACATGTGCCACAAGAGGATGACAATGAGGAAGATATTGATGCTCCTATCAACCTTTTTCTTAATAGAGCTAAGAAAACAAAAAGAAGAAATGATGTTTTAAAAATGCTCTTTGATAAACCTTGTTGCATAATGAATGAACTTTTTATTAAGTAATTATCTATGAATATTGCGTATTGATATTGATTTTTATTTCATGTTAATGAATATTGTTATGTTTTAATGAATTCTTGATTAGTATTGTGTATTAATGAATTTTATATCATATTAATGAATGTTATGTAATTGTATTGATTGAATGTTATAGCTCATAAATGGATGAATGAATGAATGAAGTATGTAATTAGATGATAATGAGTAATTTAGATTAATGTTAGGGGGAGGGGGTGAGGAAAGATGAGCCTCCACCTTCACATGGTTGGCCTTGTTAAGTAGAGAATATTAAAGTATTCTCAAAACCAAGTGAAGCTCAAACTAACATACCAAGGAATCTTAAACCCAATCCATCTACCTCTTATCTTCTCATCCCAATAAGTCATCTTTTCCACCACTTTTTGCATATTAAATATTGTATTATTCACAATCTTGATAATGGCAGCCTCCATCTTGTCGGTAATTTGTTCCTATCTATTTTTTTTTTTTTTTAAATGTGTCTATTTCTCTCCTACCATAACTCCCATATGACAATAGATGGCATTGCAGTCCACAAGCCACCATACAAATAGTCCTTATTTAGAATAGATGTTTGTCTTTGGTCTTAGTTGTTTTCTAATTAGGTGATTATAGCCCTCCTTAGTGTTCTAGTTTCTAGAAGTCATTTGACAATTACTCTGAACAACCTCGACCACATAAGAAATCTACAAACCATAGTCAATGAGGACTGCTGGAGCAACCTTCATTACTGCATCCAAACCAAGGTAACCCATTTACTTTGTATTTGTATACCATGGAAAGACTTGTAAACTTATATCCATATTCCAACTTTATTAAACTAATTTCTCCTCTTTCTATTTTGGTGCTCAGAATTGGTATTGCTATTCAAAGATGGTAGCAGAGAAAGCAGCATGTGAGTATGCCATTTTTAAAGGTAGCCGTCATTTGATAACATTTTAAGTTGCTTTTAATTCAAACAATGAGCATATTAACCCATAATTGGGTGACAAAATGTTTACGAATGTTTTTCACTACATTTTCCATTCAATGTGTTTGTAAAATGAATGAAAATGAAGATCACATCGCATTTTATGGGTTTATTCACCTTTTACATGTTTGGAAGAGTAGAAAAAGGTCATAATATGTGTGGATAGTCTAAATTCAGATCCTTGTCAAACTTAAGATGAATTAATATGCATTCATGTTTCATTGTGTCTAACATGGAAATGAATTAGTGTAGTGTAAAAATATATTCTAATCACACAAGAAAGATCCAACATAGAAGTTCAACAAGTTTAATAGTATTTGGTAAAAATGTTCATATATTTCTATTCTCTACAAAATATTCTATTCTCTAAAAACTATATCAATTCATCATAAGTTGATATGATTTTACACCTTTTTCTTTTACAAAAATGGTATTTGATAGAAAATATGAATACCTATTTGTTGTAATCATTGGAATGACAATGGTCATGGCAACTAGAACTAGCATTGCCATTGGTGGAGATCACATAGATGATATGCGACCATCTTATTTTGGTTTTTACTTTGCTTATTATTATATTTCACATGTTACCGACAGTTTACCTTTGAACAAAATTTCTACTAAGTAATCTATTTGTATGTTGGATAATGTTGAGCTACTTCTCACACAAAATTTATATTGCTCCCTGTTTATTTCATTCTACATT
Source organism: Cupressus sempervirens (assembly GCA_028749045.1). Classification (NCBI taxonomy): domain Eukaryota; kingdom Viridiplantae; phylum Streptophyta; class Pinopsida; order Cupressales; family Cupressaceae; genus Cupressus; species Cupressus sempervirens. The sequence goes on from CM053785.1 coordinate 740,121,954, forward strand.
TAAACGGTGAAATCTATGAAGTTCTCAATAAATTATGAAAAAATAGACATTTTTGGCATCTGGGTCTTTTCTATTCTCACTCTACATCTGTAAAGCGGGGTAGGCCAGATGAATTAGAAGCAGGTTGCCAACAATTCAAATAGTAACAATACAAGTCATCCTCCTATTTCTGTTCACACCATCCTCCACTAGTAAGCTATATTTTGTTTCAAATCCACCATATAAATTTAAATACATAGTGGGTGACTTGTTAATACCATCACATAACAATATATTGCATGAAATATGAACTAGATCACTCATAATGACTAGAAGATTGCATGAAATATGAACTAGGCCACTCATAACTAATCATAAGTTTAAGTTGAGGTTCCAAATTTGAGATCATTCTTATTCCTCCCCATAATTGAGTGAGATCAATCTAAAGTCACATAGAAGTGCTTTGGAGGAGTAAGTAAACAACATAACATGAAGTAGAAACCATACCATATAATACAAATAAATTGAAGATAAATAAATGATCATTTGTATATGGCATCAAACAAATTCTAGAACCATGTGTCATAGGAAAATGCATTGCATCAATCCAACATGACCAACATATGAGCATAACTAAGGTTATATAATTCCATCTTCAAAGTTCAGAACATCTAAAATTTAGGATGTCGATGTCAATCATTCCTTCAACTATACGCTTATCCAAAATTGATACTCTATGTGTGTGTCCATGTCCAAATTTGATACCATTTAGTACCCAAAAAGGAAGGGACTAATGTGTTTCCAAGGAGATGCTTGCCTAAATCTAGCCAATGGATTGATTCCCAAGATAGGGTAGAGGTCAGTATCTCTTTGAAAGCTTGAGGGTATAGTCTGAAGACAGGATAAGGGTTCGGATCTCTAAACTTTGAGGGAACCTATTGTGATTGATATCTAAGAAACTTTCTTATAGCCTAATCTTCTTCTTCTTGAACTAAAATGGTGCTAGAGGTAGTATCGACACTAAGGATCATAAATAGTAAGTTTGCTTAATATGTTTGGTGATTGTATAACTCTCCTTACTTTGAATAATCAAATAACATAATATTTGATTCAAGAAAACTTAGTCCATTTAGTTTAGGCCACAAGTATATTAGATAAGGCTTGATTCTGGTTATTACATGCCTAAGCATAGAAGGGAACATTACATGCTTGGATGTGCTACTGGGTACAATGAGTTTTTAGATTATAGGTGTAGCAGACTAATGGTGAGGAGATAAGGAGATCCTCAATTTTCACTTGTATTCTAAATCACTTCCATATTTATTCTTGAAAACCCTATAGGTGACTAGTCAACTACATGTTTTGTGATTAGGAACATAGTTGTTCATTCAGATATAACATTGTAACCCATGTCTCAGAGAAATACAAGCATATAAAAGTGTAAAATGGGATCAAATTTATGTCCTTTTTGAGATAGTATAAAGAGCATATAAGTGTTCCTAGTAAGGAAAATGAGTAAGGGTCAGGGCCTTATAACTTTAGGTTAAGTTCCTAGGAGCTTGGTGAACCCAAAGTTATGAAAAAGCATCCAGGTACCCAATCAATCTTGCATAGCCCAAAAATAGTGACCATTTAACTTTTTGTATTTTCACTCTAATTTAGTATATGTTTTAAGGTTGTATTTTGTCCATTTCTAGTTTCTAGCTTACTAGTTGTGACAATTTCCTTGTTATGGACTACATGCTAACTTGACCATTAGAATTTCTATGGAAGTTCACTCTAGACAACAATTGGTGCTTCATGTGTTAGACTAGGGCCCTTGCCCTTCTCTAAAGTTGTCATTTTTTGCTTTAAACAATGTTGTCTTGTGTGGAACCACCACTAAGGATATGACATTTAGTTTGTCATGTTCTTAGATATCCCTAAGGCCTACATCATGGATCTTTTTTCCTTTACATGCTAGACTAGCTTACCCATTCACATGGAGATTTTAGACATTTCTATAATATTAGTTGGGGCCCACATGACTAGCCTTTCTTCTTTTTATGTTGTGTATTTCAAGAAAGAAGCTGGGCTTCCTTGTCTATGGGTCTGACTAGCAGTTACCCATGAAAGATGTTTACTTCGTTTGCTATTCCTCATGGGATTATGGGTGGAGCCTTTGATAGCTATCAGTAGATTACTTTTTTTGGGTGGATGCCCACTATAAAAATAAAAAAACTTTGGAAAACAATCTATTTTATCTAGCAAAAATATAAAACCCTTTAGTGAGCAGTTGGCATGAAGTTTCAGGCAATCAGCACATAAATTAAAACCCCTATTTTTTGGGCAAAAATTAGATTAAAAAATTATAGATACTTCCATGAAAAATTTGCCAAAACCATAGTTCCACTGGGCTTGGGAGATGGGGGGACACAGGGATGGGAGGGCCAAGGGATTTAGTTTGTTGATGGTGAGGGGACAGTGAGGGGATGGCATAAGAACAATGATGGAGGGGGTGTCACAATATACAAATTGAGGTGAACTAAAATTTTCAAGGCACAATCTACAATATGACATCTCTGCAATGCCCAGCGAAAGACAAACTAATTTTTTGATGTTAAAGGTTGCCTTTATTATGTAATAGCATGTGCCATATAGAAAGCAACTTCAAGGGTTTCAATGGAGGTGGTAGAGGTGATGGTTTTACACTTATCTATCAATCTTAAATAACCATCTTCACATTTCCATGTGTTGGAATGAGAGAGTATTAATATCTTTTTCTTTCAAAAAATATAGCAATAAAGTAAAATATACAAATTTGTTAAGAAAACTATAGGATGCCCAACACAAGTATGAATATTCCATGTCCTCTATGTACATGGACATTTGAATCCAATTTATTGTACAATGCTACTCCAAGAACTATGACTACCACCCCGAAGATGAATCCAAAGACCTAAATACCAACATGCAAATAGTACTAGGTTGGATCCCACTATCAAAAGTAGTGTGCTATGATTGCACACAAAAATGATTCCATTTATGTTGAAACCTTGCTATCATGGAAGATCTTCATGTGCATCCTTGTGGTGGTTGATTCTTTGGAGGTCCTCCCTGAGAATATCAAACTTGACGCCCCTAATGATTTAGGGATTCAGACTCTGCTCTTAATGATTCATCTGTGATTGGTGATGGTGCCAATAGCTCTGCTATGTTTTTCTAGGCTTGCACAATAGAAGGTCCCCTACTCACTTGGAAAAACATCCCAAGTGCTAGATACAAGCTCCACCCTTACCATCACTTTCCAGATCATCACAATGACACACTGGAACAACAATTGTTGTTGAACCACACTCTCAAATTTGTGCTGATTGAGTGAGAAAGAAAAGCATTGTTAGGGAGTTGCACATAGAAAATGGGTTGTTGCTTCATTTCACTCTTATAGATCCAATGTCATTTATTTCATTTGGAATCCAATACTGCATTCATCCTTTGTTCATTCTTGGAAATGGCTCCCTTGTCACTCGTGATAAGCAACGCAACTACTAGACCACAGCTCGCTTTCATATCACATTCATAGAGATTACTTTGGGGAGCCCTTGCATAGCTATTGGGATGCTTCATGACCCTCCAATAGAAAGGATACTAATGCCAATATTCAAAATCCAGAAAATGTCTTTCTTGAACACCAACATTGATTCTATTGGAGGGTTGCTGGGAGCTTTCGTTATCAAATCTCCCATTAGCCACAATAGGTTCATAACAAATTGCTATAGTGCCAAGTAGCCACCTAATGCTAGAAAAGGGCTTTCCATTAGATCAAATTCAAAATTATTGAACAGACACACTATAGAATGGCAACTGCTGCCAAGCCTCTTCCAAAATTGCACTGGTCCAAGAAGATGATCTAAGAGAGAGTCCAAGGGTAGGCATTCATTAGGGGATTCACCCACTCTATTTTTTTTAAAACCTCATAGTTTGGTCAAAATTTCAACCATCTCCTCATGGTTTTCCACCAACAATTGGCCAAATTTTTGACCAATCTTTTTGTCATGACCATGGCATTGTGGTTGTGGGCTAGGCCAAAATTGGTCAAAATTTTGACAAATTCTTGAAATTTTTCCACCAAGAATTGGTCAAAATTTCTACCAACCCATTGGTCATAACCATGGCATCCTAGTCATGGGATGGGCTAGAATTGGTCAAAATTTTCACAAATTCTTGAAATTTTTTGACCAAAAATTGGTGGAAATTTTGATGAATTCTTGAAATTTTTCCACCAAGAATTGATTGATATTTTGACCAATTCTTGAAATTTTTCTACCAATATTTGGTCAAAATTTTGACCAATTCTTGAAAATTTTCTGCCAATATTTGGTCAAATTTTTGACCAATTCTTGAAATTTTTTTACCAAAATTTGGTCAAAATTTTGACCAATGCTTAACAGTTTTCCACCAAGAATTGGTCAAAATTTTCACCAAAAATGATAAATCATAGTGAGTAGAGACAAAGAATTTTTGATGAATGTATTCATTGAAATTTCGATGAGAAAAATAGTGACAAACTACTTGGCCAAAATTTTGACCAAAATTTGTCGAAAATTGAGTCCAAATTTACTAGTGATATCTTCATACTTTTCCACCTTGTAAGTTACCATCACCCAATTTTTTAGAATTATTAATCATAGATAAGGTGTTAAAGTAGAAGTTAGTCTAGGTAGGGAGTTGAATGTTAATAAAAACCTTTCACTAGCCCACCTAGAAAGTTCACTCAAGTTGCTACAGGAAAGTCAATACAATTTTGCATAGGATTACACAAACCTAAAGGTATTGGATCCTAAACTCTACACCCATAGAATCTACATAAGCGCAAAATGTAAACCCATTAGACAAATCCAAAGAAGGATTCATCTAGTTATAAGGGATATAGTCAAAATTGAGTTGCAAAAGTTACCTAATGTTAAGTTTATCTATCCTATCTCTAATAGCCAATAGGTCTAACCTTTGGGAATAGTACCAAAGAAAGGGGGGAAATTGAGGGTGTGTGTAGAGATGAGTGCACCAAGGTGGTGTACAAAAAGTGGGGTATAAGTGGGTACCTTTATCTAAAATGAGTTAAACCTGAACTTGGACGAGACATTTGAGGGTCATCCACTCAAAATGACAAGATGTGTAAAACATATAAATTTTAGTACTCTAAATGTATTTTTTTAAACTAATAGAGTTTTTAAAAAATGGATAAGATTAGGTGGGTCAAATCCTATGCACATGAAAAAAGTTTCTGACTTTTTTTAGAAAATATAGCATAGTTATTTTTGTGTACAGCACAAAAGACATAGTTATATTCACTATTTTTCATATCCCTTTGGTAAAATGATAGTTAAGAGTCATATCTAGAAGTTGTATTTTTTTTTTGTAATTTAATGATGAGAATTTTATTTTTTTATGAATTATTCAACTGACTATATCTTGAAATTTAGGTACATGTTCATGTGCTAAGCATAACTTACACTAAAACAATTGAAAATGGAAAACTTTTTTTTAAATGTGTATAGAATCAAGTGTAGAACAATAATATATAGTTTATTTTGAATTTGTTCAAGTATATCAAAAGTTATTTAAGAAATGTTAAACATATTTCTATCAGGAATGTCAAGGCATTGGTAAAAGTAATTAAATTTTACCACTTTAATGTTGTTTGAAAATTTAAAAATTATATTGTTAAGAAGCTAAGACGTGTAAGATTATGGCGGTGATTTTAGAGATACCCACTTCACCATTAGTAAACCTAAGGAAGGAAAAGAAGAGAATTTGTCTTAGAAGATGAAAAAAACATCTAAAAGAAAAATAAATGGAGGGAAAACAATCTCTAAAGCCTTTGGGTCATTTCCCTAGGCTATCACCAAGGCATAACCCGATCTAGTTTCTAGGATTCAAATAACCTGATCAAGTTATGAAAATGAAAAAGTGCATTTAATACCTAATCGATTTTTGATGAACTAAAAGTAGACTTTACTCTGGAGGCCATAACTTTCACATACGAAGTTTGATTGACTCCGTTAAAAATACATTGGAAAGCTATTAAAGTGATCTACAACATAATATAGATAAATCAATCCTATGTCATCAAAATTATATTTAGCATAAGTTTGAATTAATCATAGTCTAAAATAGGTATTTTTTTTCCTAAATATGCAATTTTAAAAATGAATGCTAACATAGCTATTACTAAATCCTAAACTCATGCATTCTTTTACTAACTCCTAACCTCTCTCTCTCTCTCTCTAACTGATTACCATTAAGCATTTTATTTCTTTGAGTAACCCATAATCCCCCTCTCTCTCACTAACCCTAGCATCTATCTCTCTCTCTCACACACACACACACAGACACATACATACTCACTCCAAAATCTCCCTCAAATCCTAAACTCTCTCATTCTCTCATTCTCTCACTAACTCCTAACCTCTCTCTCTCTAACTTGTTACCCTTAACCTTTGTCTCTCTCTTAGTAACTCTTGAACCCCTCTCTCTCACTAACCCATAAACTCTCTCTCTCTCTCTCTCTCTCTCTCTCTCTCTCTCTCTCTCTCTCTCTCTCTCTCCCCCTCTGCCCAATTTCCTATTTCTCAAATCCTAATCTCTCTCATTCTCTCACTAACTCTTGTTGTCACAAAATTTTGCACCCTTGTCCAAAGTTTTTACTTAAGGACAACCTTGTGAAACATGGAAACAACCTCCAAGCTGTGGGACTTGAACTATGAGGTTGAGTCTACAGAGAAGGCCGACATCCTTTACTATCAGGGTGCACCTAACTACTCTTGGAGAGGAAAAGGGAGAAGGAATGCATAGAAGAAAATCTACCTATTCTAACCTAAGGGGGGTGATGCACCAAAAATAGAGTGTTCAAACCAATCTCTACCCATACATGCACTATTGAACCATCATGACACCAAAAGATATACACATCTAGACTTGCTTTAGTCTAACAATCACATGCAAATCAGAAACCCAAATGAATGGCACAAGGAAAGAGAGGATTCACTTATATACCATTCATAGGCCAAAAGAGATACAGTCATGCAAGATTGCAGATATCTACAATACACCAATGAGAGGCAAATAGTTCTTGCACTTCGCATCAATGTTTGAAGGAGATAAGAATGTCATACAATTCAGAGGCAAAGGGGATTTATAGTGAAATCATAGAGCAATATCAGAGAAAACAGACAAGAGTCGACCTCAACAAAATCTACAAAAATTATCTTTATAGCTTAGGCATAACTGAGATGCTCTCTAATTGAAGTTACTCCACAACCACTGCCATTAAGTCTATTTAGAGATCTGGAGAAAATTTGATCTGAGCACAGATTCAGATACAATGAAATCTGATATTTGTTGAAACAAGGCCTTGATAGAAACAATGCCATTAAACCATTCTGACCAAGTAGATGGATAAAGTATGGTGGTGGAGTGTTCTTCTGTTGTTTACTGGGTTCGGCATTCATTCGAGAGTAGCTAGAATTGATCATGAGGATCAAATCGTGCAAGAAAACTTGATTTCCTTTGTTCCTGGCTTATGAATCAGCAAAGTTAGCAGGTCAACTGAGTCTTACAACCAAAATGGGCCACGTGGGCCAATAATTTCATTTCATTTTGCCACCCTGTAAAGTCTCCATGTGGTTGACCACATCTTCTCAATTAACTAAGCCACCTTCCCAACTTAACTGCAATGTCTCATAACCATTTGCCTTAATTGTTAATGCCTTAGTCAGGTCCATAAGGACATGTGTCCTTCAGGCACTTTCCCACATTGTTTAATTACCTTGCATCTTCATAATGCAGGAAAGCGCTAGTCATTGATCTCCATAAGATCAACGATCATGAAAGATCTTCATTATACTGTGCCTGCCCTTAATACTTATGGGCCCACAAACCATTCAGCATACACCTCAGCATGACCTAGCCCCACCTGGCATCACTCTGCGGCTTATGAAATCAACCTGATCTCACAAGGACATGCGGCAGCAAGGCACTTGCCTGCATTCCTTAACATCCTTGCATCTTCATAATGCAGGGAAGCACCTACCATAGATTTGTTTGCATCAGATGGTGGATCTTGCTTTGAGAAGAATGGATGCATCATGTCATTATCAACTACATGTCACAAAGGGGCTTACTCACATTACTTAAAACTCATGCACTTTCATATTGTGGGCAAGCGCTAGCCCTTGATCTATTTGCATCAGACAGTGGAAGGTACAAACTAAGAACACGTGGCAGCTTTGATGCCTAACTGTAACTTTTATTCCTTTGGGCCCGCGAGGACATGTGGTGATCTAGCACTTGCCCGCATTGTCAAGAAGTCTGACAAAATACAAAATGTGGGAAAGCACCCGCCAATCAAATTGCCAGCTCACCCAGTAGCTTCCCAACTTGTATCCCATAAGAAGAACATGGACCCACTTGCCATGCATCATGATGATGCTTCCTCGCATTATGTAAAGATCACTTGTTTTGAGAAAGTGGGAAAGCACCCACTATAGATCTATGCAAGATCTGATGGCGCAAAAAGTTGTGGGCCAGGGGAAACAAATTTAGGAAAATAGGAAATACCATAAAATCTTTATTTGTTTATCTCTCGTATTTCCAAGGCATTTAAATAATATTAAAGATGGTTAAAGACCGTTGGGTGGGCTCAAGTATTCAAATTCAAATTTTTGGCAAGAGGCAAATATGGTTATATGGCAACTCAGAGGGGACGCAAGCCAGCTATGCGTATGACTAGTGACCTAATGCATCCATTAGGCCATAGAGTCATAAAAAAGGTGGATCTCATGCATTATGAAACCCTAACCCTTCTGCGGTAGTAAAACACTAAAAGTTGTGTCTCTCCTCCTCTACAAACTCAGCAAAACACATGTGCTCATGCACTTCTTGGAAAGATGAAAACCAACAAGAAGAAAACTAAGCTACCTATGTACATGAAACCTCAACCCCTATCAAAAACATGGTTTAAGATAGATCCCATTGATTAGGATAGGCAAAATTTCACCACCAAGCTTTCTTAATTGAAAAGCATTAGCCTGCTTTGCAACTAACAATCACATAGGGACCACTCCATAGTGCATCAAATTTTGAGTGTCTCCCTGGCTTTTCCCTTTCTACATCCCATTTCAAAACCAAATCACCTTCTCTGAAGATTTTGACCCTAGCCTTCTTGTCAAATCTCCCTTTCACCTATTGTTGATGTGTTTCTAAGGTCTGCATGGCCTGACTTCTTTTCTCTTCTAGCTCCATCAACTCTGCCATTCTCACTGTCATGGCATCATCTTCAATTAGCTCCAGCTGATGAGCTATTTCTAGGGATGGGAATTCTAATGAAATTCAAAGCCTTGCTTCTCTACCATATACCAACATAAATGGTGAATTTTCTATTGACCTCTTAGGTGTTATTTTGTCAGCCCACAGTGCAGTCCTCAACTTTTGATGCCAACACCTCTGGTTATCCTCTATAGTTCTTTTCATAATCCTAATTAGGTTTTTGTTGGATGACTCAACCAAACCATTGCCTTGAGGATAGTAGTTTGAGGATGTGCTCAAGTAGATATTATGGTCAACTGCCCATGCACAAATCTGAGCTCCTACAAAAGATTTTGCATTATCTAAAATAATGGTTGAAGGGGCACCAAACCTAGTCACAATTTCATCAAGGAACTCTACAACTGAATATTATGTGGCATCCTTCAATGCAACTACCTCTATCCATTTGGTGAAGTAATCTCTAGCGGCTAAAATCCATTTGTGACCAGAACTAGAAGAAGGATTAATAGGGCCTATGAAATCCAATCCCCATTGAGCAAAAGGCTAGTCCACTTGAATGGGATGAAGAGGAAGAGCTGTAAGCTTTTGCTTACCAAAGAAGAAGGCACATTTTATTCACACTTCCTCACATACCTATAACAATCATAGAATAGGGATGGCCAATAGTAACCAGCCCTCATGATCTTCATTGCAGTTGTCCTTGCTGAGAAGTGACCACCATCAGGACCATAATGAAGCTCTTTGATCATTCTTTTGGCTTGGTCTATGTCAATGCATCTTAATAGGGCTCCATTAAAATCTTTCCTAAAAAGGATACCATCAACTATGACATAAGGAATTGACTGTAATCTATATTGTCTCCTTTTAGTTCTATCTAATCCTTGAGGATATCTGTTGCCTAATAAGAAATTCCTCATGCCATCCATCCAATTCCTTGGGTCATCATTTCTTTTCTCTTGTTGTTTTGTTAGTATCATAGCGACTTCCCCATCCGATTCCTGATATGATATCATCTATTTACACAACCCCCTCCCTCTTACAAACTTGGTGATCTAGATGTCAACATCATATTCCATTACTTTAGTAACCCAACAAGCTCTCTTCTCACCAATATCTTTGCTCAAAAGTAAATCCTTCACACTCGCATGGGGTACCAACAAATGAATTTTATTATGAGACAGGAGGTGTCTGAATTTATTTAAAGCTCTGATGGTTGCGAGGGCTTTCTTCTCTACATAGTTGTATTTGTCTTCATACTCTTTAAGCCCTTCACTAAAGAAGGCTATGGGATGCTCTTCATCTTTATCATTTGTTTGAGTCAAGATAGCGGAAATGCTTGACTCACCACCTAGGGCATAAAGGATGAAATCCTTTTCAAAATTTGGATTAATGAGAGTAGGGGCTGAGGCTATGGCTACCTTGATCTCTTCAAAACTTTCCTTCCCTTTCTTGTTCCATGCAAAGACCATACTTTTCTTGAGCATAGTTGTAAGGGGTTTTACCATGGTAGCAAGATTAGGGATAAATCTTCCCACAAAATTTATCCTATCAAGAAAACTTTGCAACCCTTTCTTATGTTTAGGAAGAGGGAGAGCAAGCATTGCTTTTGTTCTTTCTAGATCAATGGTTAAACCATCCTTAGATACAATATGTCCTAATAATTTTTCTTGATTGGTACCAAAGACACACTTGCTTGGGTTAACGGATACCCCAAACTCTCTACACCTTAAGAACACTTGTCTCAAATGATCAAAATGATCTTCTACATTCTTTGAATACGCTGTGATATCATCAAAGTAAACTAATACAAACTTTTCAATCACGTCTTTGAAGGCCATCTCCATTACCTTCTGAAATGTAGCACCTGCATTGGTTAGTCCAACTGGCATCTTACAATAAGCATAGGTACCCCATTTGGTGGTAATGTAGTCTTATATGTAATGCCCTACCCAGAGATCCTTGGAAACAAGGATGAAAAACAAGTCAGAACAATTTTTTTTTTACAAGTGTAAGTGCACATGATACAACCTACATAAACCAAAAGATTGCAACGGAAGATTGAAAGACAACCAAACACCAACAGATCTCCAAATGCCACTACCAACAAGAACACAACCACGAAAACCACAAAGACCTACCAAGCTAAAAGACACAAGCTGACTCTTGGAAACTGGCTAAGTCTGAAATCCTGAAGCCCTGAAATTTAGCTAAGTCTGAATTTCTGAAGCCCTGATTTTTCCTAGAATCTACACCTTAGCTCGTAGAGGTCTGAAACCCATCTGAAATGAATCGTCGCATATATTAAAATATATCTTAAGTATAAGAAAATATACATCAACTTATACTTAAACGATATATTTTAAACCCTGAAGGACAACAACACAAACCCAAAAATTGAATTTCAAAAGAAACCTCTTGAATTCAAAATGCAACAACATAGGCTTGAAGAACACCCAAAAGGGTATCTAGATCAACTCTCAAAATGATCGAAACACTACAAAAAGTGCCCGCTGTTGGCACGTGCAGGTTTAACCAAAAGGCGTGCGACACTTCTCTCTTACTACGTGCGACACTTCTCAAGAACGCGTGTGATACTTTATAGTATCGTACGACATTATTTCTATGGGCGTGCGATACTTTATCAGTGTCGCACAATGTTGAAAAAATGTCACCCATAGAAAATAAAAACACTTAAGGAAACTCAAAAATGGGAAAAAAATGACAAAAGAACCTCCACACCAGGGAGTACCGGATCCACATCTCGAGGCCAAAACACTCGAACCAGAATTGAGTAACTAAAATACAGAAAACAAAATCTAACCATCTATCAAACAAGGAAGGGAAAGTACAGAAAGGAAACATCACATTCAACTGAAATAAACATCACAATAACATAGATAACATTGCAATGAGCAAAAATAACCAACTAAGTACGTGGTTCCTCCCAACCGTCAATGGCATCATAGGACCATCGTGGGCCCTAGCCATCCCTCGCGCATAACATCCCAAGCCACCGATCAAATCATTGGTGCTATCGTAATAGGGATGTCACTACTAAACATGCTACAATGTAAGTAAATAAAATCTAACATGCTAGTAGTAGGCATAAGATAAAACTGTAATCAGATAACATCATCTACTACATGCTAATCATCATAATGAGGAATGCATTAAAACTAACATCATCTAAACATGATAACATCATAATGAGAGCATAAATCACAAGAAGCATACTCCGTATATCGAAGTACCAAGTGACACATCCAGCTACAGTCGTACTAGGACAATAGACCATATCTGTACACTGGTCCCTAGCAGTGGTGAGGGTAGCTATGCCTCCCAACCACATGGCACCCATAGGTCCACACCCGTCGTGCTGATGGAGATAGTGATCCAACTACAAACACACAAAAATACAACAACCATGGCTAACACTCATGCCAAGCAGTATGATGACTGAAACCAAGACATAGACAATGCATAAACTACAGGTCCTGGTTAGACACCTCAATGGGCTTACTATGTAGGGGCTGACATCATGGAGAGTTTCTTGGCATTGACAAGCCCAAGCTCGGATCGTGTGTCCTCAAACTTAATTGGGTGCTCACACATTGTGTCCTCGAACTTAATCAGGTGCTCACACATTTTATTATCTTAAATTTTATTACCTCCCAGTGTTTTCTTTAATTATCACTTATATAAAACTTCCTTTGCCAACCCATGACATCATGATTGTCGGGCTACAAAATAGAAGCCCCCTCCATATGCTACCCTACCCTACCCATGCTCATCCAATGATGAGTGCCCATAGGCATGAAAATTCCCAACCCAACCCCAATGATTATAACTTTCGAAAGTGCTACGGAAGGTCGGGGCTCACAAGACATCCGACTATGTACTCGCACGTACTCGTGTGTGGCTCACCACCATCACAAAGATCAAATAAAAGGACTGGAAGAGAACACAAAGAAAGAAGTCCCTCAACTGTAAACAAAATCGAGAGGACGGATGCAACATGCATCCCAATGCAGCAAAAGATGCAAAAGTGGTCTAACTGGTATCCAAATAGATCACCTAGGTCCACGAACCACACTGTGCCAAGAAAACTTGATAAAACAGGTTGGCACACAAAACGAAGTAAAAAACCCAAATTTTGGGAAAATTCCAAAATTAAAACCCATTTGGCCCTTGGGTTCAAAAACTCCAAAAATCCAAAAATAAATGAAAATGGACACCGTATGCAAAAATGGCCAGCATAACGGCCCAAAACCCCATTTGAAAAATAGGGAAAAACATTCATACCCGACCAACTGGGCAGAACTAGCAACCAGAAATGGAGGGGAACACTAGTTCTCAGCCTCCTAACATATTTCTACAAGAAACGGAAGCTGAAACAGAGCAAAAACTATAAAATGGGAAGGCCCTACCTGAAGGAAAAAGAGGCAGAAATTGAAACCCGCACAATAAAATAAACCACCTGCCAAAATAGTTGAAAATGACGGCAAGGCATAAACTCCTCGAGCCGAATCCAACGAGACCAACCTCGCGTAGATCCCACGCTCATAGCTCCTAGAACGAGCAAAACAAGAATCGTTCAGAAGAGGATTTCCAAATTTGCTCTACAATTCTATTTCGAAATTGTGAAAAGTGATTTATGAAATCACTTTTCCAATACTTATTCACTTTTTGGGTGAATAGTCAATTCTGGAAAATAGCTAGCTGGAGTAGTTAAACTCTGAATTGACCCAAATGAAAATAGGTTATTATCCGCAACGAGATTTCACCTAAGGCAAAGCTGCCAGAAATTAAATCAGAAAAGATTAAAATTCGAAAACCCCAAAAACATAGAAAAACACTTAACACTTTCGCGACAAATGTGAACTTCTAAATGCACAGACACACTCACTGGTCTAATCACATAATGTAAATGAGTTCGGATTTACTAATCATCGAAAGGTTTTGATCTAAACAATAACAATAAGGGTACGTCGACCATATAGGAATGACATGGGTAAATATGAATAGTTGAATCACTAACTCCATGTGCCACTGCTAGGGATATAATTCCTGCACACTAAAACACACAATCAAGTGCAATGGAAAATAATATCATAGCCAAAGCAACATGTATTAAAATACCTATTTAATCCATTTACATCACTCACATTCGTAGAAAGCGTGAAGATACAAGAATGAAGTAAATAACCAAAGCATAGAATCCATCTCATAACATAATCAACAAATAGGTCCAATACATCATATAACTAGATATCATCATAGATCTACTGTCATCTCAAAATGGCATCCACATGCAAATGTGATAAACTGAATAGTATAGCAGTAAAGCATCTATGGTACTGAATCCAAGTATAACATCCGACCCTCGGGTCATCATAAGGTACAAAATAATAAGAGTATCAAGTATCTCTCGAATCAAAATAGACAAGACATAGACTGCAAACATGAGAGGCACTACATTATACCTATCAAACTCTTTGACCAACACTTGATTGTAGCCAGAAAATCCATCAAGAAATGAAAACCTCTTTGAACCACTGACCTTGGAAAAAATATACTCCATGGAAGGGAGAGGGTGGTGATCTTTAAGGGAAGCTTGGTCAAGGTCCCTAAAGTCCACACACAATCTAATTTCTACATTCTTCTTCCTAATAGGGACAAGGTTTGCTACCCATGACAAGTGCTTAATGGGGAAAATTATATTGGCCTCAATCAATTTGGATAGCTCTTTTCTCATTAAGGGTTCAATTTTGGGATTCACTGGCCTCTATTTTTGTCTTATTGGTTTGACATTATTAATTAAATCTATGGTATAATGAAACAACCTTGGGTCAAAACCCTTCAAATCATCATACGTCTAGGAAAATACATCATTAAATTCTTGTCTAATCAATATAACACCTTTTTAGTTACAGGATTGGACATCCCTTACTACCAAAGTACTATGCTGATTTTCAATAAATGTCAATCTGGGAGCGTGAACTTGAGATGATGTCTGCAAAGTATATGCTCTAGTTTTTACTAAAAATCATTACTACCTTGAATGCAATAACCATTAAGGAAATCTATTTTATCGAAAAGAAAGACAACAATAAAATACTTGCAAGGAAATTCTAATTATTTAGCCATACATCTATGCACCTACTGCTACAGGAACAGTGACTAGTTATATTTCCAGTGGCTGCAAGAACAACAGTTCTATTTTAACTTAGAAAACTGAGTCTAACTCCTACTTACTAAAGTAAACTCCACCTTCTGCATGGGCCCCCATGGAAGAATGAAGGAAAGATAAGCTCAGATAAAAGTGTAGAAACTCAGTCCAGGCATGTATTCATCAAATGTGCAGTATTACAATAACTTAGGAAAAACAGTAAGGTGTCTATCAACTCTGTCTGTCTATTCACTACTTAACCTCATAGATACAGATGAGGTCTTATTTAAAAGGAAGCAAGAACAACAAACTCCTAAAACTATGACTTTCTCATGAAGGAAAGTCAGTTGCAACTTTAAGATTGCAAACATGCAATTGGAAAGACATTAATTCTCCCTTAAATTCCCCACAAATATAGAGATCATAGAAAATGCTAGATCTACTCATTTATCTGATTTCAAATAGCTTCTAGAAATCTAGGTATCATGTGTTGCATGTTTAACTGATTTCTTTGATGCTTACTTCCTTGCTTGGTCGTTTTATCAGGTCCCTCTTTGTTTTTCATTAAGATAGGTCCCTTCTGACTTTGCTACCAAGTCTTCTAATTGCAACGGTGTCATAACGCTCTCTTTAATAGCATCAATGCCTTAGTGCTATTCCTTCACAGTTTTTTTAACTCCCGCTTAGCTTGTATCCCTGCGATCAATGTTTAACACACACAAGACTTCCCACAAACATTTATTTTCATTTATTAGTTTATAAAGAAAAGGCATTTAATTATTCAACTAAAATTTTTTTGCAATCTCTTATGTTGTAGGAAGATCTACCCATACCAAACATTCATGAAGAAAATTTTTTACCACAAAATGATCCCTTTTTAGATATAATTCCGATTGTCATTTTTATGCCCTATGTCCATACTTTATACATCAAAAGTTCAAAAACATTTATACCAAAAGATGATAAGGTTCAGTATGTTATTGACAAATGTTCACAAAAAGAGCTAATAAGACTTCTATTTCTTCATGTCATCATTTTTCCCCCCAACCGTCTTGAGGCTGGTCCCTTCAGCCTCTATAGGTTTCTAATCCTCATCCGCAGCCTAAGATCATTGGCAATTTTCTCCCCTGATTCATGAGCTCTATAATTAAAATATCCATGATTTTGTTTCAACCTTTCCCATTTCTATTCTTCAGAAATCATGTTATATTTAGCAAATGAATCATACTGTCCAAGCATAGGATGTAAGAGTATGGGCAGTTCGAAACGAAGAGGTACCCAATAACTTTTTTGACTTCTCCCTAACATTATATACCTAGGCATCCTGCTAATGGACAACTCCAGATTTTGGGGAGAGTGCAACTCCCTTGTTTTCAGATCTTCTAGCAATCGGATCCATCTTTGAAGAAAGGCTTGTATAGCATTAAGGGAATTTGCAGAGCAATGCTGCTCCCAATCCAAAAATGCCTATTCATGGACAGGGTGAATTTTGGTAGCAGCACTGCGATTATTGTTAACGAAAAGCCAATCGAAGAATACTCTATAAGTGTTTTGTACCTCTAGATGAATGTACAATGGTTCAAACATTTTCTTTTCCCTGTAAGGAGCAGCTTGGTTCTCTCAACTAATCGCATTTTGCATCCATGACATAATGGCCCTAAACTATACATCGCCCACATATAATAATGAATTCCAATCTTTGTCATCTGGAATAGCAAGATTGTGAACATATAATTCATAGAGAAGATTCTACAAAGTCATCGAAACTGAATTGAATGTTGCATAAAATTCTTGGGGAGTGTGTAAGGAAGGATTCAATCCCTGAGTAATTTGAGACAACTAAAAATTAATCATTTGCTCCTTTAGGAACAGTGTGTAAACTAGAGATGGGGACCTGTAATTTACAAGCTCTGGAATGAGCTTTGTAATCTTCATGACTCATTACTATAGGACCGTAATTTCACTATCCTTCTCTTCAATTTGTTGTTCTTGTTCTCTGATAGTTCTGAGCAATTACTTCCTTTCTAAATCCCAATTTTCTTTTTCCCATTGAAACTATTGGTACAAACTAAAATTGGCTATTAATGGTGTAGAAATGTCTGGTGGCATATGAAAACAGACAACAGGTCTATAATCTTCAAGGTGGTGCTTAGGATGATGCTGGTCATCAGTGCTATCATCTTGAGAATGTTATCATCAACAAAGTTGTTATGTTGACAAGCAACAGTGTTATCAACTTTTTCTAAAGGGGCAATGGCTGCAGGATAAGATGTAATAGTCATTTTAACTTGAAATGTTTCAACAATTTCCTAAACCATTTCTTGTGAAATAGATGGATATTCCTTTGGTGGTAGATTATTAGTTTCCTCCACTAGCTATCCAACCTCGAACACTATTTCCTCTGAGGACTCTGTGTCACTATCAACATTAATAGGGCTATTTGCTTTTGCGAGAATTTTCTCAAGATCATTTTCATGTTCAGGAGTGAGTTTTGTGTGCTTTGGTGACCATGCAGGTGTAGGTACAAGAGTTTCAACATCAATAGGTGGTATAGGAGGCTTAGCAGGTGGTGCAAGAGGTTTAGTTCTCAAATTTACCCTAGACATTTTGGTGACTCGTCGTGGAGTAGAAATTGGTTTCTTGCCCTTATCGACGAATTTCTCCTTATTTGGATTAAGTGCAAGTTCTTTTGATACTGGAGATACTTCTTCTAAACCTTCCTCTACGGCACTTGTGTGTGATTTTTGCTTCCTAGAAGTTGAGGCTTCTGTAGTCAAAATTTTCCTTTTTTCAATTTTAGGTATAGATGCAGAAGTCGAAACTTCTTGAGCTATTCTATATACTACTTTCCTGACTCCTGCAACATTTTTCTCTCTTGTCCCTACTCCTTGCCCTTTAGGTCCACCCCTTTTAGGTCCCTCTGTCCTTAGTTTTACAAAATCCTCCCATGTTTCCAAGTGTTGCCTAGTCAATTCATTTTCAATTATAGCCCTAATCAAGCAATGGTGGGTTATCGACTGGGTTTTGCCTTGCTATACATAGGTAGCTTTCCTTTTGATAATATTATAAAGGAATCTTGGAAGATTTACAAGACAATCCCCATGCTGGAAACCACTTAAAATTTTGAAATGAACAGCATGCAAACAGGAATACCTTCCTTCACAGGTAAAATATACTATGATAAATTTAGCAGGGTGGATGAATTGCAAAGGGAGAGATAATCATAATGTACCTTGCTTTTTGTTTTCCTCCAGCTGAGCATCTCCAAGCACTGAGAATTGCTCTTTTTATTGTCATGCATCCATGTCCTCTGTCCAACGTTCTCCATTGGTGGGAAAACCAGAAACTTCTGCCACCACTTCTTCGATGAATTCTATTTGAATGCCTTTAACAGTTGCATATCCATCCCTCAATGTATTATGAAATTGGAGCACAATTTCCTGATCAAACTACTTCAAACTGAGACAATAAGCTAGCCAACCTCATTGTTGAAACAAACTACATGTTGTTGGGTCTGCTAGTAAGACTCTGTGGCCTGCTGGTTCATGCCATTAAGGTTCTCCACCCATGTTTTTGAAAAAAAATGCTAGTATAGGCAATTTCACTACAAGTGATTTTGAAAGTATGGGTAGTGCTAGCTACAAGGGTTTTAACCAAGGGAAATTGAAATTATTCAATGCTTTTCCAAACACCACATCCTTCAATACTTCATGACAGCATTTTAATCACTAGACCATAATGAGGATAAAGATCGTGCTAAAAAACATATGCCATATTAATAAGGGGTTATGTGAAATCATGATTTAATAGTTAGCCTTCTTTACATTATTTCATACATTTTGGAAGTACAAAGGGGTGCCAACTCATTACTAAAATGACCCTTCCCCGTACATCCTACATGCAAACTTAAGATTTCCTTGATTTTGCATTCATGATTTTGATTTTTCCTCCCCCAAACCTAGCAGAGACTGGGTCCCACCAGTCCATAAAGATTGTAAATTTCAAAATTGAAATAAAATGCTTTTCTAAATAAATAATAAATTAAATAAATGCAAAGGGGTCGAATGTGGCTAACCTCAGGTGCGATAGGAAGGATGTTATAAATATTGTCGTACAAGAGAAAGTGAGATGACATGATGATGGAAACACAAGAAGATGGGATGGAATGAGGTGGAAAAGGAATGAATTTTTATTATGAAGGCCTTGAAAATAAATTCAAGGGGCTATAAGTGTCTGAGTGGGAGACTTAGACGAAGTGGCTGCAAGAAGAGATGTTTTTGCTATGGTGAACTATTGAAGAAATTATTCCCTGGTTGCTAGTTTATGATATAACTTTAGGTGATGCCCATTAACCAGGAGTTTGAATTTGATCAGATCAATTGTTGATAGTTGAAGTACTCCATTGTTAAAAATTGTAATGATTTCATAAGGACCAAGCCATCGAGTCTGAAATTTACCTTAGTGATGCTGATATCGTGGCCAATCACCAACAGAAAATTCTCTATCTTTAATGAATTTGTCATGCCATTGCTTTCTTTGACTCTGAATTAATTCTATGTTATGAAGAGCTGATTTTTTCCATTCATCTAGCTCATTGAGATGCAAAATGTGATCCTGTTGTGTTGTAGGAAGGGTGATATCAAGTTCGAAAGCTATCTGTAGAGTTTTATGTTCAAATTCAATGCACATAACAGTTGTCTTTCCATATAAGAGTTGAAAAGGCGTAAACCCAAGTAGTGGATTTCCATGTTGTTCTATATGCCCATAAGGCTTCAGGAAGTCTAGCTGCCCAATCTTTCCAATGCAAAGACACTATTTTAGTGAGAATATGTTCAAGCTCTCTATTTGTCACTTCTACCTATCCATTGGCTTGTGGATGATACAGAGATGATTTGCCATGTCGAATTGTGTACTCCTCCATGAGTGTTGTTATGAGATTAGATGTGAATTGAGGCCCTTGATCTAATTGTAATTCTCTTGGAACACCAAATCTGGTAAAGATACATTCGTACAGAAACTTGGCAACATTATTGTCACGAGGATGCTTCATGGGTTTTGCTTCAGCCCACTTAGTAACATAATCAGTGCAAACCAATATGTAACTTTTCCCTTCTGATGGTGGTTCAATAGGGCCAACAAAATCAATCCCCCATTTATCAAATGGTTCTACCACTATCTATGGTTGCAGGAGCATTTCACCTATTTTTGTCGGTCAACCCATTCTTTGACATTTATCACATTTTTTTGTATACTAAGCCACATCTTTGTGAAGTGTAGGCCAATAATAACCTGTATTTAGAATCTTTAATGTAATTCATTTGTTAGCAAAGTGACCACCACAAGGCTCGTCATTACAAGCACGAATAACATCATATGTTTCATCCTCTCTGAGACATCTTCATGTTACCTCGTCTGGTCCAGTATAAAACATGAATCCTGAGATCAATGAGAAATTAAAACTCTTTTTGCTAGCAACTATTTTTCTTTTGCAGAAAATTGTGGAGGAGTTTTGCCAATAGTTAGATAGTTGGCAATATCAACATACCAAGGGTTTTATGTTGACAAAAGGAAGAGATGTTCATTAGGAAAGCTATCTTCTATGGCTGCAGGATCATCAAGTGTTTGGAGTCAAGACAAGAAATTAGCTACAACATTTTCTTTTCCTGGCTTGTCAATAATGGTGATGTCAAATTATTGCATTAGTAACAACCATCGAGCTAATCGTCTAGAGATTGCTGGCTTGTTCATCAGATATTTGATAGCAGAGTGGTCTGTATGTACAAATATTTTGTAGCCTGTAATGTAATGTCTGAATTTATTCAGAGCATAAATGACAGCAAGCAGTTCTTTCTCTGTCACAGTATAGTTATACTCGGCTCCTTGAAGATTTTTGTTGATATAGTAAATTGCATGTTCTACTGAATCTATCTTTTGGCCAAGTACCGCTCCAATGGCATGATCTGAAGTATCTATGTGTATGTGAAAAGGTAACTCCCAATTTGGTCCTCGGAGCACTAGTGCTATTGAGAGGGCTTCCTTAAGCTGTAGGAAAGATTTTGTACACTCTAAATCCCATACAAATTCAGCATCTTTTCGGAGCAATTTATATAAAGGTGTTGCAATTTGACTGAAATCTTTAATAAAATGCCAATAATATCCTACATTTCCTAGAAAACTCATGACTTCTTTCAATTTAGCTGGTATAGCCAATGTATGTATGACTTCTATTTTTGCTGGGTCTACTTCAATTCCTTTAGGGGAAATAAAGTGTCTCAACACCACCCCTTCTTGCATCATCGTAAAGCACTTTTCACTGTTTAAAGACAAATTGTAGTCTTTGCATCTTTGTAAAACCTTGTCTAAGTTTTCGTTGGCTTCTTCAAATGTTTTTCCATATGTGGTGAAGTCATCCATATATACTACCAAACAATCTGCAGATATGTCAGAAAAAATGCTAATGAAAACTCTTTGGAAAGTTGCAGGTGCATTGCACAAACCAAATGGTAGGACACCATAAGAAAATGTTCCCATGGACATGTGAATGTGGTCTTGTCTTGATCCTCTGGTGCTATCTGGATTTGATTGTAGCCACTAAATCCATCCAAGAATGAAAAATATTTTTTTCCTGCAAGATTATCATGAACTTGATCGACAAAAGGCAATGGAAAATGATCCTTCTTGGTAGCAGAGTTAAGTTCTCTGTAATCTATGCAGACTCGCCATTTTCCCTCCTTTTTGGAAACAATAACCAATGGTGACACCCATTGGCTATCTAAGATAGGATATATGAAGCCAACATTGAGTAGCTTTTGCAATTCATTTTTGACAATATCCCTTAATGATGGGTTTATCCTATGCTGAGGTTGTCTCACAGGTTTATAATTTGGATTGATATAAATTCTATGGGTACAGAGTGCAACATCCAAACCTTTCATATCTGTATACTCCCAAGCAAAAGCATCCTGGTGCTTTTGTAACAGTTACAGGGTATCATGATGTTGTGCCTGAGATAAGGACTTGCTTATATTTAATTCTCTTCTTGGAATAATTGTTGTTTTGACTACTTTTTTCACCATTGAAATTTGCAAAATTGGTTGTGAATCTATCTCATGTGGCAGGAGTGAATGCATAGGCGGTGCAAACTCAGAATAATGCAATTAAACAAATAAAGGTAGAATGCTTTCTAAAACACACTTGTGCTTAGAAGATGTTTTGGGTTGTGTTCCATAGTCATTCAGTATGATAGAAGAAATGACATCATCTTCTTCTTTAATGTTTACAAATGTGTCCCATGAGATCATCATCAATTGTTGAATAGAATCTATGTCCATATCAGAGTCATCCATATTTGGCCAGACAACTTGATCATCCAGCAGAAAAGGCTAAGTAGGCAAATACAAGATTAAAGTTTTAGTGTTCGTTCCATCTGAAATAGTCATTTTCCCTGATCGACATGCAATATAAGAATCTATTGTGGCTAATCATGGTCATCCTAAAATGATAGGATATCCCCTAGTACTAGTTTTTGGAGAGAGTACGACAAAATCATCTGGATACTCCCATGAATGTAATGTGACAGTGACATCTTCTAGTATACCATCAAGAATGATGGTAGAACTATCTGCTAGTTGCAAGATTGTTGGTGTTTTCCTGAGACCAATGATGCTTAATTTGGACACTACTTCCTTGGTCATTACATTGATGGATGATCCTAGGTCTATTAAGACATTCTGCACTTGCACTCCTTGAATGGTAAGGGTCACTACTAGGCTTCCAGTATCTGCATACTTAGGTATTTTGTAGTTATCAAGCATAAGATCAGAAAGATGTCCAAGGACATGGATGGTCTTTGGGTCTTTCTTTTTCCTTCTTGGCTTTTTAACACAAGCTTCTCTGATAGCTTTTGAATATATAGGGACTTCTTGTATTGCATCAAGAAACAGAATTTTTACTGTCATTTGCTTGAGTTTCTCAAGTAAGTCTAGTGCATCTTGATTTTTGCTTGGCAAGGTTTGCTTTGTTAACCTACTAGGAAATGGTGGTGTCTTGGATGTAGCAGAAACAGTGGTGGTAGGTTCTTGAACTAACTCAGCAATTGTATCATCTATTTTCGTTATAATGGGCTGCTAAGGTGAGGTAAGCTTTGTTCTAGATCTTAGATGGATATCATTCAGGGTAATGGAATAACTTTGTTACTGGGTTGAAGGTTTTACATTATTAGGATTAGGTGTAGGTTGTATAGGTAACTATGGTTGTTTTAGACGGGTTGTATTGGCTGTAGGAGGCATTAAGGCTTGTTGTTGAGGAGGTTGAGTCAAAGCCGGCTGTTGCTGGTGCTGCTACCAATTCTGAGGTTGTTGCCAACCCTGCTGAGGTTGATGCCAACCTTGGTTAGGCTGTTTCCACCCTTGGTTAGGCTGTTGCCAACCTTGGTGAGGTTGTTGCCAACCTTGGTAAGGTTGCTACCAATGATTATAATTACCATGCTATTGTTGCCATTGACTATTACCACCATAATTATGGAGTGGGTCTTGAGGAATACCTAATCTTGGAGCCCACGACCTTCATTGAGCAACATAGAGGACTTCCCCATCTTCATCAATTGCCTTGAACTCAGTAGGCACATGTTGTGATTCCAAACTAGTGATAGGCTTACATCGACAGTTGCATTTCTTTTCTCTGCAATGGGGGCAATATTCTGCCAACATACTATCAGCATCCTCCTTTTTCCTTCATGCTTACATGGTATCCAATTATGTAGCAACATCATTAATGATGTCTTGCTTGAAATTCGACAAGAGGTTTGACAGCTCTGTCTTAGATACTCCCACCCCAGGAGTATTTTTGAGTAAGTCCCTCAAACCTCATCCTTTTTTTTTTTTTGCTCTGGAATAGTTCAAACAAATATTCCTAATTTCAGCCCACGTCTTCTGTGTAATATCACCTTTAGCCATTAAGTCTAAAGCTTCCATACTTCTGTCATGTACTCCTTTCAGAAAGAGATGCTTTTGAGACTCCTCATTCAGTTGATGTTGTGTGTTGCACTATAGGTTAAACATGAACTAGGCAACATAGTCCTCCAAAGTCTCATCTTCCTTTTGTGACATTTTAAAAATGCCATCTCCTTTCAAATCATGGCCTTTGCAATATTCCTTATATTTATTAAGAAATAGGTTACTCATAGTTGGCCAATCTGTCATAGCATTGGCACCTAGACTCATGAACCATCGCAAAGTGGCTTCTTTGAGGGTTGATGGAAATAATTTTAGCTTATGGGCATTAGTTGTGTAGTCATAACTTTGACAAAGGATATCAAACTCAAAGAGAAATTTTTTTGGATCTTTAGTAATAAGGCCATAGAATTTAGGCAGGGCAGCTGAGGGTATATTTTTCAGATTTTGATTACCCTGCTGAGGAGGAATTGGAAAGGGAAAGGTAGGTTGTGATGCTGCCATTTGTAGATGTCCTAGTGGTGGTTGATAAATGACTAGAGTTAATAGATTATCTTGATATTCTGGCTCAGCAAAAAGATTATTCAAATGGAAGGATTCTTTAGATGTGGTTGGTGATTGTACTTGTTCTCATACTTCTGCAAATAAGTTCTCAAACAGTTCTTCTTCTATTTTTTCTCTCTCTTCTCTTTCTTTAGGGTCGGGATAAAAAGGATCTTCCTTATTGAAGTTAGGAAGAAATCTTCCAAGGCGATCTCTTCTTCTATGCATCCAAGAATGCTAAAAATGAAACTAAATGACTCGATAGTGAATACTAGACTGACACCATCCCCAACAACAGCGCCAAAAATATGTTTAATCAATATAACACCTTTTTAGTTATAGGATTGGACATCCCTTACTACCAAAGTACTATGCTGATTTTCATTAAATGTCAATCTAGGAGCATGAACTTGAGATGATGTCTGCAAATTATATGCTCTAGTTTTCACTAAAAATCATTACTACCTTGAATGCAATAACCATCAAGGAAATCTAGTTTATCCAAAGGAAAGACAACTATTAAATACTTGGAAGGAAATTCTAATTATTTAGCCATACATCTATGCACCTACTACTGCAGGAATAGTGACTGGTTCTGTTTCCAGTGGCTGTAGGAACAACAGTTCTATTTTAACTTAGAAAACTAAGTCTAACTCCTACTTATTAAAGTAAACTCCACCTTCCTCGTGGGCCCCCATAAAAGAATGAAGGAAAGATAAGCTCAAATAAAAGTGTAGAAACTCAGTGCAGGCATGTATTCATCAAATATGCAGTATTACAATAACTTAGGAAAAATAGTAAGATGTCTATCAACTATGTCTGTCTATTCACTACTTAACCTCATAGATATAGACAAGGTCTTATTTAAAAGGAAGGAAGAACAGCAAACTCCTAAAACTATAACTTTCTCATGAAGGAAAGTCAGTTACAACTTTAAGACTGCAAACATGCAATTGGAAAGACATTAATTCTCCCTTAAATTCCCCACACATATAGAGATCATAGAAAATGCTAGATCTTCTCATTTATCTAATTTCAAACAGCTTCCAGGAATCTAGGAATCATGCGTTGCATGTTTAACTGATTGCTTTGATGCTTACTTCCTTGCTCGGCCACTTTATCAAGTCTCGCTTTGTTTTTCATTAAGACAAGTCCCTTCTGACTTTGCCACCAAGTCTCCTAGCTGCAATGGTGTCATAATGCTCTCTTTAGTAGCATCAATGCCTTAGCACTATTCCTTTGCAGTTTGTTTAACTCCCACTTAGCTTGTATCCCTGTGATCAATGTTTAACACACACAAGACTTCCCACAAACATTTATTTTCATTTATTAGTTTATAAAGAAAAGCCATTTAATTATTCAACTAACAATTTTTTGCAATCTCTTCTACTGTAGGAAGATCTATCCATACCAAACATTCATGAAGAAATATTTTTACCACAAAATGATCCCTTTTTAGATATAATTCCGATTGTCATTTTTATGCCCTATGTCCATACGTTATACATCAAAAGTTCAAAAACATTTATACTAAAAGATGATAAAGTTTAGTATGTTATAGACAAATATTCACAAAAAGGGCTAATAAGACTTCTATTTCTTCATGTCATCAATTCTTGACATAGATGAATAAAACTTTCTTGCTCAATCTCAAAACATACCTTCCCCATGTTTAAGGATTTTTCATTAGCAACTGTGACTAGGGTGTGATCATCTTCATTAGTAGCTAGGTTCATGATGTTGCCTCTTGCTTGGTCATCAGGATTGAAAACACTCTCTAAGGTAATGAGACCCTTAGGAAATTTTTTGGAACTGAGATTAATGATTTGATCACCATACTGATCCTGCAGTCTCAACCGGTTTCTATCTAAAAATTATGCTTCATTATGCAAGAAGCTTACAATTTGTTCATAAGATTCAAACACTTTCCAATGGATGTTGTTGTTAGGGATGGTAGGCCTTACTACCATTTTTAATTGTTGTTTCTTCTTCTCCTCAAGGTTCCCTGGCACATCATGAGATGTACCTATTGCTACTAGTCTATCAACATAACTATTTTCTTTTCCAAGGATGCTTTGAATATTAAATGCATCAAAACCCTCAAGAAAATCCCATACCCTGTGTTTATAAGACTTGAGCAAACCATTTTTGGTGATATTCTAATTTCTCACTTGATTAACCACCAACTCACTATCTCCATATACACTTAAGGTTTGAATTCCTCTTTTTTCAGCAAGTAGGAGACCCTGAATCAAGGATTCATACTCGGCCACATTATTAGTACAACTAAACTAGAGTCTAAAGGAGAAGTAGTACCTTACTTGTGCAGGAGAAATCAACATCACACCAGCCCCTGATCCATTCTTATTCATTGATCCATCAAAGTACATACTCCATATCTCACTCACATCTTCTTTAGTCTCCACAAGATTGGGAACTAGAGCATCCTTCTCTAATATACAATATGTACTGAGGCCTGTCTCAAGGGTTTCTGATATAGGATCAAATTGATATGCATTAGCCCATTTATCTAAGAGAAAATTAGGTATCTCTACTACGGAAGTAGTAGGCTCATTCATTATGTCATTCTCATCCATTTCTAGGATAGTGCAATTCATGTTGATGAGATTAGGGGTGTAGGGTTCAGTATGATGGAGGGCTAGAGGCTCTACTCTGATTGAAGCTTTGGTCCCATATCTTATTCTAAAAGACATATATGAACAATCAGAAGATATTTAACCACCTATTTGGGCAGTGAAGTCTCTTGAAAAACAAATGGAAAAATGTGGCTTGACTCCAACAACAAATGTATCTTGAGTTACAATACAACCGAGGCATGTATGTAGGGCCATTTCCACATTCCTAAGGATCCCTACAGTCTTGACAATACTACCATCCAACTATAATACATCTCTAACAATGGGCTCATATTACAGTTCCAAATTATCAGCAACACACCTAAGCATCTATGAACTACTAGCCCCTGAATCAATCATGCAATTGTGGAATAGTTTACCCCCTATAATTAGAGAAACATAAAATGGAGGGGGTCTAACCTTTTTACTTTTTTCTACCTCCTTTGATGGTTGTACTAGGCTTGTGGTGCTTTCCATGCTGGGTGGCTAACCCTTTAGTTCAATGCTTTCCAATTCTTGCTACAACAACCTCTTTTGCATGGGTATAGTAGCAACAGCATCCCACATGAAAATATTCACATTTTTCTTCCTTATTTGTTCTACCACACTGAATGATGTAGTAGGTACTTTGGTAGAAGCCTTGGGAGCTACATTTGTAGGAGGTTGAGATGGAACAACCTGAGGATCACTTACATCCTTTTTGCCATTATTTCACCTTTGCTGCTGAAAGGTATTTGATTGATCATTTACTACTTGTTCATGAGGTATTGCATTTGAAGTTGAGGCATGATTGGGAGGAGGAGGGTAGCATCTTCAGTAGTTCTTATTTTGCTCCTAGTGTTGTGAGCAATGGAATCCTAGTTTACATTACAATGTTCCTCCACTTGATGATTCATAAAGGAGCAATCACCTTGTCCTTGCATATACGAGGCATCTTTAAATTGATCCTCCTTGTATGATTGTCCTATTGCAAGCTCTTAGATGGTAAAAGCCAAATAAGATTCAGCCTTCTAACACATGCAACGAGCATAGGAGTAGTTGCAGGAGGGACAAAAATCCTAATCTTGGGCCATGTTGTTTTGAGGAACTATGGCCCTACTTTGGTTTACATTTGAGGTTGAAGCATAGCTATTCTACCTATTCTGATCAAAAGAATTATTCTCATGATTATGATTTAGAGGCCTACCACTATTCAGAGTTTGATATTGCAATTGATGAGCCTTACTACCTTGAACTTGTTGTGTCTCTAAAGTCACCACCTTGTTGCTCACTTTCTGCATCATAGAGAAGCTATCCTCCAACTTCTTCTCTTCACCTTGCAATATTTTATCTATGTTCATCATCATAGATTGCATCATCTCCTTGATTTCATCTATTCCATTTGAAGATGTGGAAGCTTGAGGGACTAGAGCAAGGGATTGTGATGTGGAAGTTGTGGGAAGAGGAGCCATTGCTGGTTGGTGATTTGGAACATCTGGGAAGAAAGGAATAGGAGGCCTTGGAGCTAGCTTACCTCCTTGTATTAGGATGCTTTCTAACTTTATTGCTATGTCATAAGCATTAGGCAAGGTATCCCCTCCCATAGTTTGCATTGCAGTGGCAATGTCACTGTTAAAAGCTCTGAGGTAATGCAAGAAGGCATTACTAGGGGTAGGTTTTATGAAGTAGGTATTCTATCCCATGTCTTTTAAAATCTATAGTTGAAATCAATCATACATTCATGGGGGACTCTTTTTATAGTAGTCAACTGTTCTAAAATTGACAAATGGTCACTTTTGTCCTCAAAGTGTTTGCATAGTCCTACTCCTAATCCATCGCAATCTGCTATAGAACCATGAGCCAAACCTCTATATCATTGTAGTACTTTTTCTTTCAAGGATGAGGCTAGAAGCCTAACTACAACATCATCTTCTGTAATACCATGGATATTGCAGATATTTGCAACTTCTTGAATGTGTTCTAATGGAGAGATAGAAGCTTCACCAATAATTTATGGTATACTTTTGAGTGTAGCTCTTGTTATGTCATGTCTTTGGGCCAATAAAAGTGGACTTCCATCATTGAAGGTGGAAAAAGCATGAGCTCTAGGCTGCGCCATATAGACAAGTGATCTATTGATATGTGTTGATGGAAATCTAGGCTGAGATCTAATAGCAAGAGAGTAGAGATGGATCTTGTAGGTGTATTTGTTACTATTGCACTCCTAACTGGTGATAAAGATACTCTAGTCTTCCTTCTTCTAGGATTTGAAAATGAAAGCTCTTGGTACTGAAATTTACCTCTAGAAGATGCCCTTGTTTTAGCTTTGGGCATGAATTACTACAACTTTGGTCTAGAACCAGATGTATTTGAAGCTCAGAGTTGCCAAGTACTTGAAGAATGAATCCCTTGAAGGCTTGAACACCGAAGCCAGTACTATCTCCTTGGTATTAATCTTGAAATCTTCCTTTTGACACCAATAGACTTCAAATTTTTTTAATATAGTCCCACCGGGCATGCCAAAAACTACTGTCACAAAAGTTTTCACCCTTGTCCAAATTTTTTACCTAAGGACAACTTGTGAAACATGGAAACAAGCTCCAAGTTTGGGACTTGAACTGTGAGGTTGAGTCTCTAGAGAAGGTCGGCTTCCTTTACTATCAGTGTGCACCTAAATACTCTTGGAGAGGAAAAGAGAGAAGGAATGCATGGATGAAAATCTACCTATTCTATCCTAAGGGGGGTGATGCACCAAAAATAGAGTGTTCAAACCAATCTCTGCCAATACATGCACTATTGAACCATCATGACACCAAAAGATATACACATCTAGACTTGCTTTAATCTAAAAATCACATGCATGTCAAAAAAACTCAAATGAATGACACAAGGAAAGATAGGATTCACTTATATACCATTCATAGGCCAAAAGAGATACAGTCATGCAAGATTGCAGATATCTACAATACACCAATGAGAGGAAAATAGTTCTTGCACTTCACATCAATGGCTGAAGGAGATAAGAATGTCATACAATTCAGAGGCAAAGGGGATTTATAGTGAAATCATAGAGCAATATCAAAGAAAACAGACAAGAGTCGACCTCAACAAAATCTACAAAA
The DNA here is from genome assembly GCA_028749045.1 of Cupressus sempervirens. Taxonomy (NCBI): domain Eukaryota; kingdom Viridiplantae; phylum Streptophyta; class Pinopsida; order Cupressales; family Cupressaceae; genus Cupressus; species Cupressus sempervirens. The sequence continues at coordinate 740,152,639 of CM053785.1, forward strand.
ATTGTCTTTATAGCTTAGGCATAACTGAGATGCTCTCTAACTGAAGTTACTCCACAACCACTGCCATTAAGTCTATTTAGAGATTTGGAGAAAATTTGATCTGAGCACAGATTTAGATACAATGAAATCTGATATTTGTTGAAACAAGGCCCTGATAGAAACAATGCCATTAAACCATTCTGACCAAGTAGATGGATAAAGTAGGGTGGTGGAGTGTTCTCCTGTTGTTTACTGGGTTCGGCATTCATTCGAGAGTAGCTAGAATTGATCATGAGGATCAAATCGTGCAAGAAAACTTGATTTCCTTTGTTCCTGGCTTATGAATCAGCAAAGTTAACAGGTCAACTGAGTCTTACAACCAAAATGGGCCATGTGGGCCAATAATTTCATTTCATTTTTCCACCCTGTAAAGTCTCCATGTGGTTGACCACATCTTCTCAATTAACTGAGCCACCTTCCCAACTTAACTACGATGTCACATAACCGTTAGCCTTAACTGTTAATGCCTTAGTCGGGCCCATAAGGACACATCTTTTAGGAACTTTCTCACATTGTTTAATTACCTTTGCATCTTCATAATGCGAAAAAGCGCTAATCATTGATCTTCGTAAGATCAACGATCATGAAAGATCTTCATTATACTGTGCCTACCCTTAATACTTCTGGGCCCATGAACCATTCAACATACACCTTAGCATGACTTGGCCCCACTTGGCATCACCTTGCGGCTTATGGAATCAACTTGACCTCACAAGGACATGCAACAACAAGGCACTTTCCCACATTCATTAACATCCTTGCATCTTCATAATGCGGGGAAGAGCCCACCGTAGATCTATTTTCATCAAACGGTGGATCTTTCTTTGAGAAGAATGGATCCATGATGTCATTATCAACTGCATGTCACGAAGGGGCTTACCCGCATTACTTAAAACTTATGCACTTTCATATTGTGGGCAAGTGCTAGCCCTTGATCTATTTACATCAGACGGTGGAAGGTACAAACTAAGAACATGTGGCAGCTTCAATGCCTAATTGTAAATAACTTTTATTCCTTTGCGCCCATGAGGACACGTGGCAATCTAGCGCTTGCCCACATTGTCAAGAAGTTTGATAAAACATAGAATCTGAGAAAGCGCCCGCCAATCAAATTGCCAGCTCACCCAGTAGCTTCCCAACTTGTATTCCACAAGAAGAACATGGACCCACTTGCCACACGTCACGACGATGCTTCCTTGCATTATGTAAAGATCACTTGTTTTGAGAAAGTGAGAAAGTGCCCATCGTAGATCTATGCAAGATTTGACAACGCGAAAAGTTGTGGGCCAGGGGAAACAAATTTAGGAAAATAGGAAATATCATAAAATCTTTATTTGTTTATCTCTCATATTTCTAGGGCATTTAAATAATATTAAAAGATGGCTAAAGACTATTGGGTGGGCTTAAGTATTTGAATTCAAATTTTTGTCGGGAGACAAATATGGTTAACAACTCCTAACCTCTCTCTCTCTCTAACTTTTTACCCTTAACCTTTGTCTCTCTCTAAGTAACCTTGAACCCCTCTCTCACTAACCCCTAAACTCTCTCTCTCCAACCAATCCCATATTACTCTCTCCTATCCCCTTATCTCTCTCATTTGCTCCATCTCTCTCTCTTTTTATCATATACTCTCCCTCTCTCTCTCTCTCTCTCTCTCTCTCTCTCTCTCTCTCTCTCTCTCTCTCTCTCTCTCTCTCTCTCTCTCTCTCTCTCTCTCTCTCTCTCTCTCTCTCTCTCTCTCTCTCTCTCTCTCTCTCTCTCTTCCCTCTCTCTCCCTCTCCCTTTATGTAGTACAAATACATAACCCAAATATTAGTCAGGCTTAACTAACCTGATTGGGATATTGAAAATTACAAATAAAACATGTCAATAGTTATCATGTTGTTTAAGTGTGGTCCACAAGATTCTATTGTTGTTTTACATGTATTTTTGTACTAGGTATGCAAGTATCAAGGTTTTTTGTGCTTGGGAATGCTAAATTTGATCTATTTTCATGTGCCAACATCTTATTGTATGCTTAATTTTGTATCTTGTAATTGAGCATAAAATAATCATGCAAGTTTGTTTAATTTGTATTTGTTCATGTTATTGTTCATAGGGTAATTTTCTTGGAAATTATGATTTTTTCAATTAAATCTTGTGTCCACATGTTACTTTATGTTTGTATCTTGTGATTGAGCATAAAAATAATGATGCAAATTTGTTTAGTTTTGTATTTTATTATGTATTTTATTCATGTTATTTTTTGTAGGGTAATCTATATCTACAATCATGGGAAAGATCAAGAGAGGAACCCTTGAAAAATGAGAGGCAAAAAAGGCACAAATAAGGGAGTGTATGAGGAGATTACGTGAAGTTACACCATCAAATGCCTCCAATGTAAGTGATGAAAATCTACCTATTGATGTTGATGTCTCAAATGCACCTAATTTGACAAACAAGAATGTTCAACATAACCCAATTGAAATGATTGTGACAAATATACATACATCACCTAATGCCCCTAATGTGACATCTCAAGTTGAAATGATGAATGCAGATAATGTAAGTAATGAAAATATAGAGTATGTGCGTACATCAAAATCTCCTAGAATAATTCGTAGAAAACTAAAGTTTCTAATTGGCATTGATGCAAATAATTTGAGGCCAATGCATGATAAAATATCAAAAAGAAATTGTACGAGAATTGTTTAAAAGATTTGAAATAACTATTTTGGAAATTTAAATCAAAGTGGACGATGCCAACTTGTTGAAATGGTTAAAAATGTGAAATTTAGAGAGAAAATGAGAACTCTAGGGTTAAGAACATCTAAAAATAGTAGTGAAAGAAGCATTTTTAGAAATCTAGTTGATGCATACCAATCCATTGATTCAAAAGTTCATAATAAAGATGCTAATACACGTTGACGGGTCCTCACATCAACAATAATGGGAAAGGAAATGTAAAAAATGTGTATGGTAAGAAAAACAAGTAAATCATTACGGATAAGTAGAACAACGTTAGTCAAAGCATTAGTGAGGCAAGAGAAATTTAATAATTCTAATGAGACTTCTTTTTTGTCATTCCAAGGTAGGTTCATGTGTAAGGATAAAGTTATTGTTGATGCACTAAGAACATTAATAGAAAAAAATTGGTGTGACAATAGAAGTGCTTCACCAAACCAAAATGATGGTCAAAAGATGAATTGGAAAAACAAACCTTGAGTCACATGCAAAATATTTTTTGGATATGACTCAACACAATTTTTTGAAATGTTTCTTAAAAGATTTCTTGAACTTAACATCAGCCAAAGGTTTTTTGAGATGACAAAACCATTCTATGTTAAGATAAATCATAGACACATTACATGTTGTTGTAGGGTTCATGTTGAGTTCTCTATGAATTATGATGTTTATCATTATATATGTTGTACTCTACATACTAACAACATATTGTAGGAATGTGGTTTACAATTACCTCCTAAATCACTAAGAGAATTTTTTGCAAGTGTACTATGTAAATGACATGATGGATGTATTTATTATAAGACCATGTGTTTGAAAGGTTTTTTCCCTCAATGTGGTGGTTTGAAAAAGTTTCATAGATGCCTAAATCTAGAATTCACACATAAAATTGGTAAGACACTAGTTTCTTTTGGAAAGTAGGAGTTAGTTATTTATGGTGTTAAAGATGGAAAAGAATTAAAGAGGTGTGAATTAGTGAAAAATGATGTATGTGTAGCTAATTTTATAAAATTATTTCAAGAGAAAATAGTGTCATGTATGAGTATGTAGGTCATACACATAGAGCTAGATGGTTAGATGAGCAATTCAAGTTGTGTAAGGACACTTTTCCCTTGGGTAGGATTGTGTCAGTTGTTGGCTTCACTGAAAACTATACACTAAAACCTCAAAATGAAGTGCAGGCAATGTATTACAATGCTATACAAGTGTCCATTTTTTTACACAACATTTATTCATGCACATGATAGCACAGAGGAGGATAGAAAGGTATTAAGAGAGTATCACTTCTATATCAATGATGATCAAACTCATTCATCAAACTTTTCCCAAGGATGTTTTAGAGTTTTCTATTACAATTTGAGGGAAAGATATGTAAGATAAAATCAACACATTATATGGTCAGATAATTGCACCACACAATTCAAGAATGTAAGGGTGTTCTATTGTTTTAGTATGATGCATGTGACAAGTGAAGTGCAACATTTTTGAAGTTTCACTAAGGCGAGACATGGAAAGAGAGAGCACGATGATACTGGAGCATGTGTGAAAAGAGCCCTTAGTAGAGAGGAATTAAAGTATGAAGGTGGCACAATATTATAAAATATTGAAACAATTGTCTAATGGTAAAATTCTACGATAGGACCAAGTAATACAGGTAAGTCTATGGTTTCTAGATATTTTTGGTTCATGTGTGAACCTAACATTAAAAATTTACAAGATTTTTGTATACTTACACGATCAAGTGAGATGCATTCATTTCAAAGTTCAAATGCATTGTAACTAGCTATTCATACTAGAAATCTTGCATCTTTTTCTAGTCTTCTATGCATCATTTATGGGATGAATGCGAATCAAAAGAGTGGGTTGACCAATGGTCATGTAGAACTTTGCATCCAATTGATTCATATCAACTTCCTACAACACTACAACTTAACCAGATTGAAGCATCAAAAGATTTTGAGCATGATTCAGACCTAGTTAAATCAGGTACTAAGTTATTAATTTAACACTTGGTTAAAATATATTATTTTCAATTTTGGCATTAACCTAGCCTTCTATATAATTTAGGTCATGTATATGTAGTTATTGCATATGAAAATAATGATAAAGGAACATATTAGTTTCTATGTTAGCGTATTGATGATGCAAGAAGGGAAGAAGAACTAGGGCCAAAGGCACACCCAACAATTCAAACCACCTTGTAGAGTTAACATAATGGAAGAAAACACACAAAGAGTACAGCACCAAAGAGAGAGAATGAAACACTTTTATTGAATCAGCATACATGCCTAGTTGTAAGGCCTTCTAGGTTATGGCCAAATACAAAATACATTCAAGATCCACAATCCAGCTTCAAATTTTCATTTCTAGTGTCCCCTCAGTTTTGCTTCAACTTCTCTCCAACTTCCCTACAACTTGTGTACCACTAACCTAAGACTAAACACCCTATTTATACTTTCCAAAATGGATTAGAAAAGATTATAGAACATTACATAATAGAAAGGTTGACCTTAAAATGGTCTACACACATCCCAAGATAATATCCTATCATTAAACTTATGATAAAAATTAAACATGCAAATCAGTTCCCACTAAGAACTAAAACATAGACAACTTGACTAAAGAAGGAATCGAGCATCAGAAAATAATAGGCTCACTTGACACATGAAGGAACACTCGACCAATACTGGATAATTCGACACACACTATATAGCTCGGCACATATTGTATAACTTGACACACACTAGATAACTTGCTCAATACCACAGAGTGAGATGGCATGACATGCTAACCTAAATGTTAACATGACTTAGGATAACTACAACTCGGCTGATTCTGCAAAATTAATGGCACTCAGCAATTGTTGCAACTAGACAATGACTACATCTCGACAACAATTGGTAGAGTGAACACAAATGAGCAGGATAACACATCAACCCAGGATGCTCCTACATTAATTGAGGCCAAAAAAAAATTGATAGTTATAGTCATTATTGGTGAGGATATTGAGTACCCAATAGGATCCATCATTGTGATAGGCACATGGCTTAGAAGGTAGTATATTTTTTTCCCCTGCCATGAAAATCTCTTTAAGTCAATTTATCATGTATAATGTATCAATTTTGACTTTAAATTATCTTTACAATTAAATATAGGTTCCCTATCAAGAATTATACCATGTCATTATTTGAAGATTTTGAGACACATAGACATATTCTTCATTACTCTAACCTTATTGTTACAACAAATATTCAATTGATATTGTATCATGATAGGCCTCTTAACAAGAAGTTGTGAAAAGTACATGAATCTGATCATGAGGCAATACTTGATACAATAAGCTTTAGAGTTGATCTAGAAGGTTCCCTTGATTGATTAAGTGTTATATAGTTGAATCATTATACATATGGTAGAATAAGTTTTAAAATCTTGTATATATGTTATTTGAAATGTTGCAACTTCGTTGTGATGTGCATATCTAGATGCCAAATTTTTTATATAGAACACATGTAACATGTGCATGTTTATAGGTCATAAGTTGTATAAAAATATGATAAGAGATGTCACATCTGCATATTTAGATGCCAAATTTTGTATATAAAATCGATAAGAGATATAAATATTGTGCATTATTGTTATAAATGTGTGCATTGAATTTATTGTTATGGTTATAAATTTGGCTCTTGAAATCTTTTTTATGGGTTTGATGATAATGTCTCCTTAAAAAATATTCAATTATCTTCAACTTATATCGATTTATATGGGAAATACAAAGTTCACCTAATAGGCCTAATGACACTTAGATGGTTGTCCTCTTACCTTTTTCTCCCAATTTTTCCAAAACATAAGGAAAATAAATTATATATTTGGATACCCATTTGGCTTCTCTTAAGCATATGAAAATATTGGATAGGGTTGTTTTGGACTATGTCCTTGCTTTCACACTATGGCACCCCTTTTTAGCCTTAAAATAGGCCACTTTTATAAAGAAACTACTCTTTATCCTTAACCCCTAAGTCCCTAAATTTGTACAATACCTAATTAGGGGTAAAAACCATATATTTAGTAGGTTTAAAGTCCCCTTGGCCTTGTCTACATTCCTAACCATCAAATCCTCACCACTTGCTCCTTAAAACTAGAGCCTTCTACAAATTCACTATCCAATCACTTTCAAAACTAATTATTTCAATGTACACCTTCAATTAAACATATATAATTAAAATCAACTCAAATAAGTACCCCTTTTTAAGGCATATCAATTGCTGGTATACTGTTGCATCAACTATATATCCTCCAACAATGCCTTCTCATGGTGTACACCTCTCATTCCTTCTTTCCCACATTTCTTTGAGCTCATGTGAGGTATTAAAAAAATATTAGGTGCTACAGGACCAATTTTTCTAATCCTACAACAACCTATCTTAGTTTTTAGAGACTTGACTTTGTTTGGATTTGGCATCCCTTTCTTGCCTAATGCCAAAAGTTGTAATGTTGCTTAGTTCAAATGAGCAAGGTTGTGTATATTTCAATCTATTGGTCCTAGGATCAAATTTTATTATTTTTTTAATCTTTGGTTGGTCAATTTTAGGCTAGGATCAACCTTATTTCAGCTGCAACATCCCTAGGATGCTATTAACCACAGTGAATGGAAGCATCCCTAAGGGTCTCTAAGCACCATCAAGCTACAATCTTTGAGCAGGAATTTCTCTAAGATCATGTGAGGTATTGATGAATTGTTACATGTTATAGGATTATGTTGTCTAGGCCTACCAAAATCTATATTAGTTTTAAGAGATTCGACATTGTTTGGATTTGGCATCCCTTTCTTGCCTAATACCAAAAGTTGCAATGTTGCTCAGTTTTAATGAGCAAGGTTGTGTATATTTCAAACCGTTGGTCCTAGGATCAAAATATCTTATCTATTAGCTTTGGTTTGTTAATTTTAGGCTAGGACCAACCTCATTTTAGCCAAAACGTCCCTTGAACGTTATCAACCACACTGTACAGAAGCATCCCTAAGGGTATAAGCACCATCAGGTTGCGATCTTTGAGTGGGCATCTCTCTGACCTCATACAAGGTATTGACAAATTGTTAGGTTCTATAGGATCACTTTTTCTATGCCTAAAAAAACTTATCTTAATTTTTAGAGATTCAACTTTTCTCGCCTAATACCAAAAGTTGTAATGTTGTTCAATTCAAATGAGAAATGTTATATATATTTCAAATTGTTGGTCCTAGGATCAAATCGTCTAATCCGTTATCTCCAGTTGGTTGGGTTTAGGCTAGGACCAACCTCATTTTAGCCACAATGTCCCTTAGATGCTATCAATCACATTGAACAAAAGTGTCACTAAGGGTCTCTGAGCAACATCAGGTTTTGATCTTTGAGTGAGCATTTCTCTGAGCTTGTATGAGGTATTGACAAACTTTTTAGGTTCTACAGTATTGTATTTTCTAGTCTTAAAATAGCCTATCTTAATTTTTAGAGATTCAACTCTGTTTGGATTTGGCATCCCTTTCTCGCCTAATGCCAAAAGTTGCAATGTTGCTCAATTCAAAAGAGCAAGGTTGTGTATATTTCAAACCATTCATCCTAAGATTGAATCTTCTTCTCCTTTAGTTTTGGTTGGTAAATTTTAGTCTAGTACCAACCTCCATTTAGCCACAATGTTCCTCTAATGGTATCGACCACACTAAATAGAAGCGTCCCTAAGGGTCTCTAAGCACTATCGGGCTGTGATCTTTGACACAAATACAAAAATCATGACATATTTTTACTTTTAATGTCTTATTACATTAAAATAAGTGACATATGATTTTTATTACATGTTATAATGAATTTGATAACCATGTTACATTTTTGTATAAAATAATGAATGTTCATGTGTTTGATTAATTGCAAGAAAGTAAGATGAAATACAAGTTTGTATGCACACACTAAACAATTTGGATTGAAATCCAAGTTTAATGTATATAAAAATGAACAATATATTATGTCATATCAATCATATAGTTACAAAAAGATGTTATGTCTCACAATACAATACAAAAGTCGAATACCCAAAAAATGTTGAATATGTACAATAGAAATATCAAATTTGCACAATGCAAATCTTGAATATATACAATACAAAAGTTGGATATATGTCAATGTCATGTAATGACCACAAATACATATGTATATCACTGTCAGTATCTATGACTGTATAGGATCATCAAAATTGAGCCTCTTTGATGCAATCTATGGCTCGCCAAGTGTCTGCAGAAGAAAAATTAAAATACTATATCAAATATATGTAAGTAATATGAAAATAACTAGAAATTGGGTTCTAAAACTAAAACATTTGGGGTCAAATTATGACGGTAATTTGCAACAGTGGTCTAATTTATGGTGATTTTCTTTTCTTTTTTGCAATTTTCCCCAACATCATCACAATATTGACATAAGTGTCATAATTGTGATGCCCGAGTAAGTATAAACAAAAGATAAGAAAACACAACATAAATCATTCCCTATTTGTTTTGATTGTGGATATTTTCATGCAAAAGAAGGTGGAGAGCTCTGAACATCATCATGTCCTTGTGCTTGGTGCATTTCTTTCTTGTGATATATATCTGCATTTTGTTATCATGCCCTTGCTCTATGATTTTGTTGTTGTGATCTCTACAATTCTTTGTTATGCATTTACTCTATGATTTTGTTGTCATGCCCTTGTGATCTCTATGTTTCATTATCGTGTCCTTGCTTTGCAATTTGGTTTCCATGCCCTTATCACCTCTATTTTTCATTGTCATTCCCTTGTTCTGTGATTTGGTTTTCATGCCCTTATCACCTCTATGTTTATTGTCATTCCCTTGCTCTACAATTTTGTTGTTGTGCCCTTGCTCTATAATTTTGTTGCCATGTCTTGCCCTTGCTCTATGATTTATTATCATGTTGTGCCCTTCTTCTGCAATTTCATTGCCATGCCCTAGCTTTGTGATTTTCTTCAAGGGTATGTAAATGTTGGTATATTTTCCTTCTAAATAGGTATTTCTTTATATCTTCTTTTGAACATGTATATTTAGAGATCTTTTTTAAGGTTCTTATTACATCTTAGCACAACAGAAAATTTGATCCAACTGCAAACATATTCCAAAATCTAAATAATAATAAAATAAAACTCACTCAACCCATGCTAAGTGACTTACCTTAAGATCCTCCATAGAAATAATTCAGACTAGGAAAAATGGGCAAAGTTCACAAGAAATTTTACAAAAACATATCATAGTAGATATTTTTAGAAAGAAACTAGTCATAACCAGTTAAATGGATCTAGTTGTTGATTAATTGGGTTGATTACAAATTCTTGTAGAACTTTCATCAGAATAAGTACAATAAAATGAGCAATTAGTTGTTCCCAACTAGTAGGATCAAATATAGTTTTCCAAGGTGATAAAATTGTATATGCAAGGAATTGAAGAATAACTTCACTGAAGACTTGAGTGTAAGGATTTGAGAAAGCAAGTTTTACTTCTGTATAAATTCCATAATCATGAGGCTCATTCTCTTGCAAAATCCTCTAGCACAATGACATTACCTCTAAACCATGCAAAGGATGTTGAAGTAGTTCCCAACCTTGAAACACTCTTATAAGCATTTGATACTTGGGATCATTATAGGGAGACTGTGCCAATACTCGAAACACTCTTGTAAGCATTTGATATTTGGATTGTAAATTCTCAAAAACACTTGCAAGTGATTCCAATGTCATAGTACCTACAACAACACTTTCTTGAATTCTATCCAATGGCTCCCATAGTATCCTCTATGTTGTCTAGTTGTTGTTTATGTTATACAGTCTCTTTCTAAAGCCATTCCTTCTCCTTCTCTTTCTAAAGTTTCTCCTTCTCCTTCCCTCTCATGCCTTAAATTTTGATTATCAAACTTCTTAATATTTTCCTCTACCTCATCTAAAATCAACTTCACATTGTGTTGTAACTCTAGCATAGGTGTTTGATCATCGATAGCTTTCATTTCAATATTCAAGTTTTTAAGATTGGTCAACACCCTCACTTGTAGACCTCTCATGTCAAGCACTTTATGTACTATTTCAAAACCATGTTCTTTCTTCTGAGCTAACAGTTCTTCAGGTGCATTTTCTTATTTTAAAAAAATTAATTGAATAATTATAAACTCTTAGAAATTACATTATTATTTTCATGTATGTATGTATATATAATAATGAATAATAATAATTTTTTCATGTATGTCAAAATAATAACTAACATTACCATTGGATCATTTAATAATGAAGTAATCAACCCAGTTAATCAGAAACTACACCAATTTAACTAGCATTTCCAATGCCATGGTACCTACTGCAACACTTTCTTGGATTCTATCTAGTGGCTCCCATAATATATTCTATGTTGTCTAGTTGTTTCTATTATGCAATCTCTTTCTAAAGTTGCTCCTTCTTGTTTTCTTTCTAAAGTTGTTCCTTCTTCTTTGCTCTCATGCCTTAAATTTTGATTATCAAACTTCTAAATATTTTCCTCTACCTTATCTAAAATCAACTTCACAATGTGTTGTAACTCTAGCATAGGTGTTTGATCATCAATAACTTCCATTTCAGTATTCAAATTTTCAAGATTGGTCAACACCCTCACTTGCGGATCTCTCATGTCAAGAACTTTTTGTACTATTTCAACACCATGTTCTTGCTTCTGAGCTAATAGTTCTTCAAATGTATTTTCTTGTAAAATATTCATTTTGTTGAACAATTGTAAACTCTTAGAAAGTGCATTATTGTTTTCATGTATATATTTACATATGTATATATGTATGTATATGTGTGTGCATATATATATATATATATATATATATATATATATATATATATATATATATATATGTATGTATGTATGTATGTATGTATGTATGTATGTATGTATGTATGTATGTATGTATGTATGCATGTATGCATGTATGCATGTATGCATGTATGCATGTATGTATGTATGTATGTATGTATGTATTCAAAGAGATCTTGTGGATTGTGGATTACGGATTATAAACAAAAATAAAAACAAAACATGACATTAATCATTCTCCATTTGTTTTGATTGATTGTAGAGAGCTATGTGCGAAAGAAGGTGGAAAGCTCCAAATGAGAGTGGAGAAATATGAACGTTGATGGAGATTAGTGGAGATCTAAGATTTTGTTGCCATTCCCTTGGGATCTTCGTGCCCTTGCTCTATGCTTTTGTTCAAGGGGACAAGAAGAACCTATGTAAATGTTCTTTTCTTTTCTATATAAACATGTATTTCTTGTTCATATATAATAGCTTTGGTCAAATTCAAGGATAAGTAATTATGATGATTGTATGCATATGTGTATGTATGTATGTAAATCAATTCGCTATGTGAACTTATTTACATTCATACATATAAACTTTCATAATACTTATGCTAAATTAAATTAACCATTCATGCCTTGAATTGACATAAGCAACTATCCTTGCATTCAATAGAATTTATTCATACCAAACTAAGTATGCAAAAATTTGTACTTATAGATTATATTATCTCTTGGTGATTGAGTAAAGATCTCATGCATAATATCATCCAAGTAATGATCGAATGCATTCACATTTAGTCATAATAGGATCAAGCAGATGATCCATTTATGTTACTTGATACTTGTTTTATTGAACTTTTTTTTTAACATAATTAGTAATACTAGAATTATTCAACTACAACTAGTACTCTTGTTTATTTTATTTAATCATATACATTTAAGACTATTCTTTTTCTTAAAATTAGGCTATATATTTGTTATCACTAAAACACAAATATTGATCTCTAATAGTTTTCTTTTTTAATTTCAAGATCTTCATATTTAATGTGAAGAGTTTCCACTACTAGACAATGGAATGGCCACAATGTGGAGCCACATAGCTCATGGATTTTTCTACCAAATTATATTTTTATCATATTATTGTCTTTCAAAAATATTATAGGTGAATGTTCTTCTAATTTTCCATATATTCAATAATTTTCCGCTTGTAGTTTGAGATGATTTTCTATTATGAGATAGAGAAATCTATCATAAAGATGGACATGTCAATTTTGATCATCCCACTCTCAAAGCTAATTACTTAACAAATTAATGAAACTACTTGCAACTGACACCCTGATTTTTTGCAACTTGCTCAATCAGCCATTCATGTTAGAGTAATAAGATATTACCTTATTAATTAAATTATTTTGATTTAGTTATTAAGTCACTTATTATCTCTAGTTTACTTAAGCTAAACTTTAGGAATATAATGATTAATTCTTTTATTAATTATTATTATGCAACCTATTATATTTTTTTGTTATGGTTTTGATCTTGGCCTTTTATCAAGATTGATCTCTTTGTAATTTATTCAATTTCTTTATGCTCATCAAGAATGTCTCATCTGTGGATCTAGAAATTCTAGCCTCCAAAAATAAATGAAGAAAGCACTTTTGTAATAAATAAATAAATAAAAGCGTGTTTTTCCAAAAAAGAAAAAAAGTTTCAAAAAGCACTTGCTTTCTTTTTTTTTAATTTTTTTTTAAAAGCATGTGATGCTTGCATCATTGAAGGACGCATATGTCAACAAGGTATTGATGCATTTCAGTCTAGTTACTAACACATGTCAGTCCAAGTACTGACACAACATGTCTGACAGCCACAGGTTTGATGTTAGAAATTTTGGAGCCGAAATTTGGCGGCCTTCAAACCATCTCTTCTTTAATTTATTTTGTCCTAAAAAGTCATCTGTGATTTTTTGGCCATATCTTGGTAATACGAAATTATTTGTTGACAAATCTTATATCATCAAAAATCTCTTTCTGAGCCCTTCATGATGGTGTAGGTTATTTTGACTTTTGATGTTGTTTGGTTTCTTGTTTATGCAATCAAAGTCAAAAGTTCTATTTTGCACTTTGGGGGACATATCTTGAGCATCTGATCTCTAATTTGGGTATTCTTTATATTGTTGGAAAGGTATTTGAGATCTCTTTCTAGTGATCATTGTTTTTTTATCTAGATTATGCTCTAGGTATATTATAATCAGTCTTTTGCATTTTGGTCGACATCTTGGTTATTTTAGGTCTGAGGATTGATTTCGTTGCTTCAAATGATTCATCATGGGTTGTACTATTTTTTATATCAGCCTTATGTCTCTTTTGGTCTTTTTTGACATCCTTTTGTAGTATTTTTTCAAATGCACTAAGATAAAGTGTCACTCTATTGCATTTTGGGATCTTGTACATCTTTGTGTTTTGTTGTACTCACACTAAATTATAAAGTGCTTTGGCAGGTTTTATGTTGGCCATATTCACCATCTTCCTTTGTCAAGTGTGTGTTCCTTCCATAACATTAGCCTCATGATGTGTAGATGACACGTGCTACTATAGGTGTTTGTACTTCTTTTACACTCTCAACGTTCCTAGTTCATCTTTATGTAGGAGATATTGCATTCAATTTCAGTGTTCATGTCTTACCTCTTAGCATTATAAGGGGGTTATGTTGGTTCTATTTCTTTCTTGGTTCGATGGAGTGAGTTATGTATTCAATATTTGATCCTATGTACTAGGTGAATTGCAGTGGCTAGATACCTATGCATTTCGGGGAGATGGATCATTTACCATATAAGCATTCTTTTATTTCTATTATTGGAGGCCATGAAGATACCTTCCATCTTCAATTGATCAGCTCTTTAGACTTATTCTTCTCTACCTGGTCATGTTCTATACAGTGGAGGTTCTTCAAATTAGTAGTTTGGCAATGTTTGCAGCTTCATGCTTTAGTGGTGTTTTTCACGATCATCCTTTGTTCCTATTTTCTGGAACATTTTATTTCCATCTCTTTTTGGAGTAGGGTTTTTCCCATGTGATTTTCTCTATTTCTCCTCTTTATAGAAATTTGGTTGTGCTTGGGTACATCATCAGGCCTTGTTGTTGGAACCCAAATTTGCTTTCAACAGTAGTTTGTAGGTTTTTAGCTACTCCCTAACTTTATTGTAAGGGGGGTTAGAGTAATAAGATATTGCCTTATTAATTAAATCATTTTGATTTAATTATTAATTCATTTATTATCTCTAGTTTACTTAAGCTAAAATTTAGGCATATAATAATTAATTCTTTTAATTATTATTATGCAACCTATGATATTTTTTTGTTAGGGTTTTGATCTCCTTTTATAAGGATTGATATATTTGTAATTTATTCATTCACTTTTGATAATAGCAATTTCTCTTTTTTCTCATCAAGAATGTCTCATCTGTGGATCTCAAAATTCTAATCTCTATAGTTTTTTCTTGTATTTCTCTATGACAGGTGTTTGCATGCAGATGATTCTTGGGAGCTATGGCACTGAGATTTCATCAACTTCAACAATTCACACAACCATCTTCCTCCTACCCCACCATACCATGCAACCCTTGTTTAAGGTTTATATCTTAGTCCCACCATTTTAGAAGACCAAGTCTAGTTATTTGTATCTAGAAAATAGATGATATAGAAATTCAATATGGAGGAGGATATATTGGCATCACAAATGAATCATCCCATATCCATAAACAACATCTAATAACTAGTAAGTCTCTCTCCTCTAAAGACCCAATATATGGACCCATTATCATCATGAGTAGACTCATTCTCCATAGATAAATTCAATTGAAACTATTCATACCAAACTAAGTATGTCTAAATTTGTACTTACAAATTATATTATCTCTTGGTGATTGAGTAAAGATCAAATACAATTTTTCAAGATGATAAAATTGCATATGTAGATGTATGCATGTATGTATGTTGTAATGCCTCACTCGGGAACCCAAAAAAAATAAACCTAATATGTTACAAAGTTTACTTAACTACTTTTTTTGTTTAAGTTTAAACAACATCAAAGTAACAATAATGTGGAAGACATATATACATACACATCAAGAACACATAATCAATTACAAATATAGTTTCAATTCCTCAAGGGTTCCTTCACATAGAGTCACATTTAAGAAAGTTCTATTAATAATTTTAAGTCTTGATTACAATGTCCATAATCATAAAATGAATAAACACATACATAATCATATAAGAAAATGTATGAGTACAACTAATAATATGAAAGCACATCTAATGATTAACATCCACTGCACATGTCACGGGGTATGTAAAAATAGATACAAGTACATCAATATACAATACAATATCCCATAGGATGTCAAAATACATGATACATAGATACACGAAATGAATATAAGTCTTCAAGATAAGAGAAAGAATGATAATGTAACCACTATCAAGGAGCACCCAACATCTATCAATCTAAGGGGAACCCAAATGGTAAGAATACACTACCTCCCGACCGTGTGCTCACTTAATCAGGATCCCACTCCCACCATGCAGAAGAGATAATGTACGATCCACACACAGATAATAAAATCATAAAATAATCTTAGACAAGGAATCATGATAGCCAAAACTACCTCAAGGGTAACATAAACTACTCAAGAAGAAGAGATAATCAAAATTGAAAGGACACTCATTCCAATACTAACATCTCATACCAAGTCAACATACAAATACTAAGATCAAAAAAATACAACCACCTCAAAATCAATGTCAAGTGTCACAAGCACAATGGCCAATAGATAACAACTATCATCAATAAAAGTAAACTACCAATCACTAACTCCAACAATAAAAATATCACCAATGAATAACTGATCATTTATTAATAAAATTCAACTATCAACAATAAATGGCATCCAATCAATAAGTAACAACTCACAATAAGCATCATCAAAAGTAATATCTAACAAGTACACTACTAGAGGCAAATATAAAAAAAATCATGAAGGAGACTCGGGCTACATACTGCGAAATGTCATCACATGAGCCAACTCTAAGGTTACCCTGGCAGTCTCTCAAGGCTCCCACTCCCTAGTAACTCTATGCGGAACTAGAATACCCTCTCATGAAGATGAGAAAACTAGTCATACCTCTCAAGGTATCATCTCCATCTCATCCTTAGTCTATACAAGCACTCAAGGCATGGATGAGGAAACATCTCTAACTTATCTTTTTTATGTATCTCAATTAAAAGGGCTAGGAAAAATATTTTAATTACTATGTTATCACTTGTTACACAACTTACAATAAGTTACCCTAACAGCTACTTTGGGCCTCAACCCCCATCGCAAGCCACTCCCATAGACATGCACCTAGACTGCCTTCCCAAAAATCACAAACCACAATAGTGTCCCATACCACAAGAGTAATATTGATCAAATTATGTTCCTTAATAGGCAACCCAAAAATAATATTGGTTTTCAAAACCCAAGTTCTCATAAATGCTCAATAGCATAAAGCTCATAAAACATAAATCTCAATTCAAATCATAAATATCATCATGACATCCAGTCAAATAATCATAAAAGAAATCTCAAAAAATGTCTTTAGTACACATCCTAACTTGGCCAACTAACCAACCCAGAAAGAAAAACTATCAAGAAAATAAACATCACAAGATATAAATAGGATATTTAAAAATACATAGTTTTCAGCCACATGATTTAATTCCACCAATTTCTCTTGTTTAATTTGGGTTATAAGGATGTGTTTAGAAATAAAGTAAGAATATACATGTTAATATAAATTGTTATGCTAATATACTTAGTTAAAATAATAAGTATTTAAATATCCAATCTTTTTGTGCATATAAAATATCATGCAATATTATCATGTTATTAATTTAAACAATCTTAAATCATAAATGATTTAATTAATAACATAAATGTATATTATTAGATTACATACTAATATCAATTTCATTTCTAAAATATTAATTTGACTTTTATTTAAGTGCAATATTAATATTTAATTTTCCTTTAATTCATAATGCAACTAGAGATAAAATTATAAATTTAATTTAATTATTTATAATTTCTCTAATAAAGTCAAATAGTTATTAACTAAATGATTACAAAGTGAACTCTACCACAACTTCTCTTAAAATATAATAAAATTTAAAATATTTATTTATTAACTTTCCTCTTGCATTAATAATTATAAAATCATTTATATGCTACTAAGAGTTTAATTAAACTTAAATAATCACTAATACTAACATTCACTTTATTATAACTAAATAGATAATATTTATTTTATTTAGAAATTAATAAATTATTATTATTATTTTTAAATAAATAAATCCAAAAATTAAATTATATTTTTATAAAATAAAAGTAAACATGTAATTCATATTTTCGCATGTTTTTTATCTCTCAAATCATGCAAGCATATTATACTTAGTTTTCTGTTTTTAGCATATTTGTTTTCACATGCATGTAACCTTAATATATTTAGCTTTCTATTTTTAGCATATTTGTTTTCACATGCATGTAACCACACTATACTTAGCTTTCTATTTTTAGCATATTTGTTTTCACATGCATGTAACCTTACTAAGCTTTCTATTTTTAGAATATTTGTTTTCACATGCATGCATACATTTAGTTACAACATGTTTTCCTCTCAATTAATCTTTTACTTTCCAAATAAATATCGTAATTAAATTATTTTAGATGTAAGAAAAGTATTCATCTATATTTAGAAAAATCATGATAATCACATAGTTCTAATGACAAATTTAAAGTTGAAACCCTAATTGTTCAATTTATTATTTTCTTCCAATTTTCAATAATCATTTTTTTGTTATATTAGAAAGGGGTTTATAAGAATACAGTCACAAATATTTTCTATAGTTTTTCTATAATTTTCCTTAATCAAGTTTTTCTTGATTAACAACTTTTCCTTTTTCAAAATCTACAACATAATTCTTTATTCAACAATCAATAAGCAATATGCAAACACCCAGGAAGATACGAAGTAGACAGATCTTTCAATAAAATTCTACAATAAGTTTTCAAACCTTACCTCAAAACCACAGCTAAATCCTGAGATAATTTGTGAATGCATGCAAATCCTAACCCTCTAAAACTTTCAATAATTCTATTGATCCAATTCCCCAAACCTTGTGTAATTGCAAAATGAGTTCTAGATCTCTTATAAAGACTTCTCCCCTAAATTGGGGCTCTGATTATACAATCACGAGAGGGAACTCGTTGATCAAATATTGTTTATTACTTTATTACCTTTTATCTTTTCATGCACAACACTTTTAGATATTTAATTACAAAATATCTTAATTTAAATAATTAACTTTCTCTCTTTAATTAATTTTTGAAGCATTTTTAATAATATATTTATTAATTTAATTAATAACATTATTTTGAGTTTATTATTAAAATAAGACTCCTAAATAATTATCATTAAATTAAATAAATATAACTATGCCACAATTAGAACTATATCTTTAAATTTCATTCTTTTATATTTTATTTTCCTCTAGTTTATTAATTAGTGCAAGCACTAACTAAAGCATAGCTTATTATTTAAGTTAATAATAATAATCAAAGCTCATTGTTTAAATGTAACTCTAATTTAATTATTATTAAATAAATAATTATAATAAAGCAATATTAAAACTTTAATATTTTAATTGTTTTTTTGTCCAACTTCTTAAATTAAACTTTTAAAACAAATCTTTTAAACTGAAATACATATTTAACTAATTAATAATTCATTAAATATCATCATCTTCTAATTTCTCTTTGACCAATTTTCTAAATTTAGACTTCTAAATTATGATTTTTAAATTAAATCACATATTTAATTAGTTTTTTTAAATTCATTAAATATTCTCATACTTTAATATTTTATTTTTAATCAAATAATATTTAATTATATGATTAACCCAAATATTATAATTAAACCATTTACCAAATAAATCACATAGCCAAATCCACATAAAAGCAACATTACCAAAACAAACTGAAACTCAAAATCAAATAACACAAACAAAGATAAACTCATGGGTTTTAAAAAGTGTGGAAAGTTAGTTATGAGTTCTCCTTGCAAGACAAGTATTTAGGCTATGGCTAGGATTGGATCTGAACATTATCTCCACATTCTTACCATTGAGTTATTATGATAGGGTACACTCATCCTGGCAATTTAGGAAAGTCGATGCCTAGTACCTGCATTCTACATAAAAGACAAGCATGTACATGTATATAAATATATCTAAATTAAACAAGCAATGGTAGGGAGTGGAACATTGCGTAGATCCCGACTAGCAGGTGACTATGACTCCCTCCCTTAACCACATCAAACATGACAAACAAAAAGATAAAACAAACACACGCACCATACGCATGCAAGTATGGGGTAAGTACTATAATAAGTCTTGATTACAAATCATCACATTTTTAAATATGGAAAACTCATCATTGTGAATACAAAATTTTCATCATTTGATATCATCTAGAAAATAATCATATTTACTAACTAAGAACCATTAAAGCAGTATTAATGTGCTAGTAATCATTATTATCAATCAACATGTGAAATATAATTAATTAATTCTTTATTGATATACATGTAATCCAAGTCATGAAATATTTTCATAATTATAAATCTAATACCCTTGAAACTAACACATGCATGATATAGGCATAAACCTAGTTTAGTAAATATAATGGAAAAGTAAACTATGGGTGGGCATTACATATGTACATATGTATGTATGTATTTTTGCATCTCGTTGACGTGCCTTTGTGATCTTTGTATATGTATGTTTGTATGTATATATACATATATATACATGTATGTATATATACATATATATACATGTATGTATATTTATATATATATATATATTTATTTATTTATTTATTTATTTATGTGTGTGTGTATACATGCACACATATGTGTGTTTATGTATTTATGTATGTATCTATTTAGATACATACATACATACATAGACACACATATGTGTGTATTTATATATACATATACATAAAGAGATGTTTCTCCATATATACATACACACATACATATACACACATGTGTGTGTTTATGTATGTATATATACAAATATACATATACATAAAGAGAAGCTTCTCTAATCACCTATTGGGGGAAATATAAAGAGATACATGTTTAGAAGGAAAAGAAAAGAATATTTACATAGGTACCTCTTCTCCCCTTGAAGAAAATCATAGAGAAAGCACTACTACATTTGAGCTCGAACACTACAAATTACACCGTCATCACAAAGTATTGGCGCAATTTGACCCCAAATGTTGTAGTGAATTGCAAAGGGCATAGAGATCACAAGGGCATGACACAGCAATGAAATCGCAGAGCAAGGTCATGGAGATCACAAGGGCATGACAATGAAATGTAGAGATCACAAGGGCACGACAATGGAATACTAGATCTCCACCAAGGGTATGGCAACGAAATGCAGAGATCATAAGGGCATGGAAATGAAATGCAACGATCACAAGGGCATGACAATGAAATCTCCACCCTTGTTCGAAGCTCTCCACCCTCTTTCATATGGAGCTCTCCATAATCAAAACAAATGGGGAATGATTTATGTCATGTTATATATATATATATATATATATATATAAAATCAACTTCACATTGTGTTGTAAATCTGCCATAGGTGTTTGATCTTCGATGGCTTTCATTTTAGTATTTCAACATTCAAGTTTTCAAGTTTCCTCTTCATTATATAGTCCTTTCCACCCTAAAAACCACTTTGTTACTTCATTAAAATCAAGACTTGAACAAAGCCAATGATTAAAAAAAAACCCATATTCCATAATCTAAATAATAAAACAATAAAACTCACTCAACCTGTGCTAATTGACTTAGCTCAAGGTCCTGTACAAATATAATGTAAATTGGAAAAAATGGGAAAGAAATTTTAGAAAAACATATCATAGCAAATAATTTAAGAAAGAAACAAAACATAACCTAGTTAAAGTGGTCTAGTTGTTGATTAGTTGGGTTGATTACAAATTCATGTATAACTATCATCAGATTAGGTACAATAAAATGAACAATTAGTCGTTCCCAGCTAGTAGGATCAAATACAAATTTCCAAGGTGATAAAATTGCATATGTAAATGTATGTATATATGTATGTATGTATGTGTATATATATATATGTATGTATGTATATGTATGTGTATGTATGTATGTATATATGTATGTATGTATATGTATGTATATATAGAGAGAGATCTTGTGGATTGTGGAGATCAGTGGAGATTTAGGATTTTGTTGTCGTGTCCTTGTGATCTTTGCATCTTGTTGTCATGCCATTGTGATCTTTGTATATGTATGTATATATGTATGTACGTGTGTATACATATATATACATATGCATATGTATATATATGTGTGTATATGTATGTATGTATATAAATGGAGAGATCTTGGCACAATAGAAAAACAACAAAACTCATTCAACAAGTAGCATGGCCACGGGTATTGTCACAAGCTTTTAAACATAACTATATAAGGAGTGAGTTAGGATGTATATAGGTTAACCTTACATTAACTATAAACTACAACACAAAGGTTGCACCAGGGTATTACAATATTGTAATTATAGAAAATTGCCTAATTCGCTCAAGTGGGTGTATGATGACAAAGAGTTGTATTAAGTGAGTAAAGCTCACCGGTGGTTATTAAAATAGTGCTACATCAAAACAATTAGATACCAAAACTACATATTCATTAGAGTGAGTAGTTCAAGGGTCTTGATCCCATGGATAAGGATATGTAGGCAACCTGGTAGGCGAAGTATGCCTCCAATGTGTAGATGCCTTGGACATAGTTAGGTAGAACTTAACTATTTTAAGACATTATATGTTAACTCATGACGCTTATATTTTAAGACATTATATGTACCTAGTGTACATGATTTTTGAAATTAGAAGGTTGAACTCTATGTTTCAGCATTAACTTGACCAGTATATTTAGACCCATTGATTATTGTCACAAGATTTTAAACATAACTATATAAGGAGTGAATTGGGATTTATATAGATCAACCTTACATTAACTGTAAACTAGAACACAAAGGTTGCACCAGGGTATTATAGTATTGTATCTATAGAAAATCACCTAATTCACCTGAGTGGGTGTATGATGGAAAATAGTTGTATTAGGTGATTAAAGTTCACCAGTGGTTATAGGAATACAACTACATCAAAACAATTAGAAACCATAACTACATATTCATTAGAGTGAGTAGTTCAAGAGTCTTGATCTCATGGATACGGGTATGTGAGTAGTCTAGTAGGCAGAGTATACCTCTAGTGTGCAGACGCCTTGCAAATAGTTATGTAGGCTTAAAATAGTCAGGTAGCACTTAACCATGTATGTATGTATGTATGGATGGATGGATGTAAATATTCTCTACTTAACAGTTTCATCCACAGAGGGGGGGGGGGGGGGGGTGGGGGGGTGGGGAGGTGGTAGTTGAGCTTGCACCTTCTACAATAATCCATTTTTATTATTTGTGCTCTTTGAATCAAAAATATATAACTTTATCACTTGTAACTATAATTTTCAAATAGTACAAACCATAATAGTTTCTTATAATTCTATAGTTCTCTTTGTAAATTTGTAAAATTGAAGTTTTAAAAAAAATTACATGAAGGTACATCTTTTTCGGGTTTGATATTTCTCTTTTTCCTAACTCACAGTCCAAGAGTAAATTTTCAAAATACACATTGACTAGTTGGAGATCAAGCCAAAAAATTGTAAGAATAATTGTGCCAAAAGAGCTAAAAAATATGATTGGTGCACGATAATAATCTTTTTACGCTCTTTTTGGCACATTTGTTCTTACATTTTATGATTTTTGGTGAGAAAAAAATTTCAAACTAATCAAGTAGGTGATCCAAAATTAAATCATAATTGGTTGAGGCATGTTTAAATACCTTGTTTCACATGTTATTGAATGTTATGTGTTTATGTGCTATTGTTAATGAATGTTAAAGGATGATCTAATGTTAGATGTTAGCTTTGGATATTATGAGATTATTTTACGGATGCTCATAATTATTTTTTACTTCATGTGATAATGAATGAATGTTATATTTTATTAATGAATGAATGTGATATCCAACATTGCAACCATATGATAAATGGGAATAGCACATGTCTGAGCCATAACCTAGTTAAATTGGTCTAGTTTTTTATTAGCTGGGTTGATTACAAATTCGTATAGAATTGTCATCAAATTAGGTACAATAAAATGAGCAATTATTTGTTCCCAGCTAGCGGGATCAAATATAGCTTTCAAGGGTGATAAAATTTCATATGCAGATGCACCACTTGAATGTTAGGCATGAAGCGCATTCCCCAATTTATAAAAAATGGTTAGATATAAAGGCTCCATACACTGGCCCAACAATGGAAGCCAAGGATGTAACCATGCATGTATTGGCACACTCTCCCTGTGAGGATCCCAAGTATCTATTGTCGCTGCTAATTTGGGCATCACTATATGATTCAGAATGTTATGAAGTACTGAAGCTGGTAGTAACTTCTTCCATGTCTCTAGAAAATGTAGTATAGGTTTAGGGTCCCTTGGCTCCCAGGAATTTATAGCAACTATTCTCATTGCTGGAAGAATAACTTTAGTGAAGAGTTGAGTATAAGGAGTTGAAGAAGCAAGTTTTTCTTTTGTGTAAATGCCATAATCGTGAGGCTCATTCCCTTGCAGAAGCCATAACCCAGTTAAATATATGTATATATCAACCCAACTAATCAATAACTAGACTCATTTAACTAGGTTATGGCTTGTTTCTTCCTAAAAATATTTGCTATGATATGTTTTTGTAAAATTTCTTGCAAACTCTGCCCACTTTTCCTGGTCTACATTATTTTTGTGGAGGATCTTGAGGTAAGTCACTTAGCACCTCTCTCTCTCTCTCTCTCTCTCTCTCTCTCTATATATATATATATATATATATATATATATATATATATATATATACATATATACATATACATATACATATACATATACATATACATATACATATACATAAATACATACATACATTCATGTATGTATGTATCTATGTATGTGTTATGTATGTATATATGTATATACATATGTATATTTATATATGTATGTATGTATATATGTATATACATATGTATATTTATATATGTATGTATGTATATAAACAGAAAGATCTTGGCGCAACTCACTCAACAGGTAGCATGGCCACAGATGCGATGGCAACACCTATTGATAAGTAGATTCCTCTTTTCTCTCTCTCATTTTTCATGTGTTTATTTCACTTGAACTATTATTTCTTAGGGGGCATTTTCTAATATTGAATTCATTTTATGCAGGAGGCAATGTGGACATTCCTAGATGTACCTGTGTGATGAATTCCTCGTGAGAAATGAAGATGGACTTCCACTAAGAGTAGCAGGAGCTGGTGAGGAAATTCCAGGTACTTTAATGATTGATCCTTTCTTAAATTTTTTATATGTTAACGAGGAATCTAGATGTTGAGGGGAGGGGTGGGACAAATGAGCTTCCACCTTCACATGGTTGGCCCTGATTAGTAAAGAATATTAAACTATTCTTGAAATCAAGTGAAGCTCAACATTAACCTATAAGTGTATGATAACTAATTGTGTGAATCTACTGGTTTTAGATAATGTAAAAGGATGTCATAGTTCAATATGCAATGTCAATTCATTGCATACAACATTGGGCAAAGCTAAAAAATACAACAGGTTTGCATTTTTGTTAGAGGTCTTTAATTAGGTATTTAAAGTTATAGACCATAACGAACATTGTTTATGATGATCTATAATTTTAAAAACTTAATAGACCTATTAATTAAATGTAATTGTGTTGTGTTTTATTAGCTCCACATGTTGTCCATGCATTTGAATGCAGTTGCATGTGCATTCTTGATTCAGAGTGGGAGAATCTTATTTTGGATGCGATGGAAAAATGACATGCACCAGAAGATGGAAAAATGATGTCACTTTTTTAGGTCTGGAACCTTTTTCTGTACTTTGAAGATTGATCCTTTCTTAAATATTTAATATGTTAATGGGCAATTTAGATGTTGGTGGGTGGGGTGAAATGAGCTTCCACCTTCACATGGTTGGTCCTGCTTGGTAGAGAATATTAAACTATTTTTGAAACCAAGTGAAGCTCAACATTAACCTATGATTGTATGACAACTGATTGTGTGAATCTATTGGGTTCATGGAATCTAGAAGGATGCCACTGTTCAATATGCAATCTCAATTTATATGCATACGACATCAGGTGGAGCTAAAAAAACCCAACAAGTTTGCATTTTTGTTAGATGTTTGCGTAAACCTATTAAATAAATGTAAACATGTTGGGTTTTTTCAGCTCCTTCTATTGTCCATGCATGCATAATACAGCTACACGTGAATTCTCAATTCAAAGTGGCAGAATCATATTTTGGACGAGATAGAAAAATGACATACACCAGAAGATGGGAAAATGATGTCACTTTTGTAGGTCTAGAATCTTGAACTTTTTTTGTACTTTAAAGATTGATCCTTTCTTAAAGATGTTAGATATTAATAGGGAATTTAGATGTTGGGGGTGGGGGGGGGGGCGCGGGGGGGCAAATGAGCTTCCACCTTCACATGGTTGGCCCTAATTAGTAGAGAATATTAAACTATTCTTGAACCCAAGTGAAGCTCAATATTAACCTATGATTGCATGACAATATTAACCTATGATTGTATCATAGTTATTCAATGTTTGCCGCCAATTTTTTTTTTTTATTAATACAACACATCATTGTAATTGTGATGGAAACTTTGCATTCATGTCACAAGCTCATCTCAAGTGTGATAGACATTTCTAATGGCTTGATGTGGGGCCCATAGAATTTATGTCATACAAACATCATAATTGTGACAGTGAAATGAATGGTTTTCCAGTACGTTAGCTCAATTTATGAAACTTGTGGCCATCACAATTATGATTGTCACCCTTTCCATTGCAACTTGTAATAGAAAAGGTCTGACGCCCATTCGACGAGAGCCAATTCCTCTTGATGTCGATTGGACGACAAGTTATTGTCGTAATTGCAATGACCTGTCATCAAAATTCAGGCCCAAATGTAGTACTATAAATTGTGGATAGTTGGTTTATTCATTACCTCATCTCTTTGTCCCATTGTTGGACTGAATGATAATGGTAATGGGCTCCTTCTTCAATGGGTGGGACTCTTGACAAAATGATGAGGTAGAGTGATAGTGGGAGACACAACTATTGATGAATCAATGCTCATGGGAGGCACAACCACAAATGAATCAATACCAGTAAGAGGTACAACTTGTATGATAAGCAATAAAATGTTAGAATTATAGAGTGGCATTAGGGATTTCAAACAGAATTTTTTAAAAAATTAAAATGTACTGTAGTTTGAGCTAGATCTCTCGTGCTAGCAAGGGGTAGAACCATTGATGAATCAGTGCTAGTATAAGGCATAACTTCTATGGTAAACAATAAATTTTTAGAATTATAGAGTGGCATTAGGGATTCCAAATAGAGTATAAAAAGAAAAAATGTATTGCATCTTGAGTTAGATCTCTCGTGCTAGCAAGAGGTGCAACCACTGATGAATCATTGTTGGTATGAGGCACAACCTGTATGGTAAGCAATAAAATGTTAGAATTATAGAGTGGCATTAGGGATTCCAAATAGAGTAAAAAAAACAAAAACATACTACAACTTGAGTTGGATATCCCATGTTAGCAGAAGGCACAACCACTAATGAATTAGTGTTGGTATGACACAGAACCTATATGGTAAGAGATAAAATATTATAATTATAGAGTAGGTGTTAGGGATTTCTAACACATACACAACCAATCCAAATTGAGATCACAAGAGGGCTTCAACTAAGAATCTACATACATACCTCTGGCCTCTATTATGTTTGACCCCATCTTTGATGCTCAGGACTTAACAAAATGAAATGGGAAAGGATTTTTACGAAGTCTCAAAGAGTGTTGTAATAGGTAAAAGATAAGTAACACGTGTTAATAAGCCAATTTGTTGATAATTACTATAAAACTGGAAACAAAAGAAACATGTAATCATTTGTAAAAGCAACTATTTAATATGTATATAGAACAAATACATACTATAACCTAAAATTTACAAGAAGGAATATATGAAATTCTACCTCTTCCATTGCCTCAACATCGGCAGTCTCAGGTGTATTCATCAACTCTACAAAACTCAATTGTTTCTACATATATTCAATAAACAAGTAAGCATATATTCATCAATATTGAGGACATGTATATATTCATTCATAATAAATTTCAAAATATAAACTTGACTTTTATTTTATACCTTTTTTTTGTTAGGGTGTTCTTGCTTATTTCCTTCCCTTTCTTTTAGACCTCCAAACCTTGATTTCCTTATTGTGGAGTACCCTAAAGAAGAAACAAATATAACATAAAAGAAATCAATAAGACACATCATGGGTTCAACCCAAATTGTAAAATTGATAGGCGTGCAAACTATGATACCACATAGTTGTCAAGGCCAAAAGTTAATAGCAAAAAGTGTGGCATCATCAACTTGAGAAATTTCAGCCCCTGACAATCCCTATAAAATAGTAAAGGGTATTGTTATAAATATGAGATAATGTTGTAAATGGAAAGAAGGAACAATAACAAAAAAAAGATCATAAGAGGGAAAGAAGACACAACAACTTGAAGGAAAATATTGGAAGGATAGTTGAAAGATAGGAAAATTTGGGGTTCAAAAAGGCTACAAAGCCTAAATTGAAAACAAAGAGATCGGGAAGGAAAAGAGAGATTTGAATGAAATTTTGGCACATTTTTAAGAAATACAAGTGTAGATTCATGATCTCCACACTCCTGCAAGACACCCTATGTGATTTGGAGGTTCTTCAATGGGAATGGATATATGGAGGATGAACTCAAGAAGTTCATTAGATGTGGTTTGGGTATGCTAGGAGCAAGAGATTTGGATCGGAATTGGATGGATTTGATTAATTTGGGAGGCTTTCAATGATGGTAGGAGATGGAAGAGGATTTATAAGAGGGATTTAAATAATGGTAAGAAATGGAGGACGATTTATAAGTGAGTTGGATGAAAGAAGGATCATAATTATGTTGGAAATATAAGAGGAGTAACTGAGAGGGGATGGGTGAATTAGTTACCATAAAAACAAATCCAAGATCCCTTAAGATGTCAATAAAATTCAAAACAAAACTCTGCTAAAACTGAAATATTGTTGTAATTCAGTTAACACAGGAAAACATGATTTACACTAAGAATTACTGTCACATAGTAAACACTGAAATAATCACTTCTTAAGATGTTTAGTGTGTTTAACCTTAATTAAATTAGTTGCAAAATAATAAATAAAATAACATGAACACAAGATACACCAAGATTTAATATGGAAACCCAATTTAGGAAAACCATCAATTGCAACTAGTTATTGTTTTTCACTCTTCTGAAGTGAGCCATGTTAGGAGCCAACCCTATTAATGATTACAAAACATAATGTTAGGTCTGACCATGTTAAAGGATTTAGTTCAACCTATTAGGAGTGGTCTTGTTAGAGGTCTTTAGACACTTCAATCTAGAAATGTCACATTGTTAGAGGATTTGGCAAATAGTTGTTAAGCTAACTCTGTTAGGAGATTTGATTCACTACTACAATTATTAAAGAGTAACAATGACTTGACTTGATTGTTGATGCAACTATCTTTTCTGATTTTAGATCTCTATTTTGTCTTGAATACTTTATCCTCCTTGATCATAATGTTATTTTTCGCTCAGTCAACTCGAATACTCTGATATCCTTCCAATTTGCTTCCTTGATCTATCTTTTCAATTGCATGCTTCTTCTCAATTCAATCCTCAATTTCACCTTATATTTAGATGTTTTAACTTGTCAATTTGGCTTGAATATACTTTCAAACAAATGAAATTCATCCCATGAGTCCACTAGAACTAACCAACAAAACTGTCATATCAAATATACTTATGCAAGAAAATCCTTCATTAGTCTACCCAACTAGGTCAACACTAACTTAGAAATGACTTCCCTTTAGACTTCCTAATTTAGTAACTGAGTGAATTTGGTTAACACTAGTTCTATGCCAACTTTTCTTTGGTAATTGAGTGAACTCGGTTGACACTATCTTCCTACAAACTCCCTTTGGTAACTGAGTGAGCTCGATTAACACTAATTCCATGAAGACTTTCCTTAGGTGACCGAGTGATCTTGATAGACACTGACACTGAACTTGGTTAACATTCAAATCATTTTCATACACTGGAACTTCCTTTGACTCCTAAGTGAGCTCAGTGTACTCTAATTTCTCGATATATATTTGACATTTGTGTAACATCAAAGGCAAAATACAATTGAATGATTGTATCCAACAATCCCCTCTTTACATTTGATGGAAATACAACATGTCATGATACATAGAAATTTTAGAGAAAAAATAGAAGAATAATATCCTTAGTTTCATTCTGATTCTCATCCATGAGAACTCCCTCTATCATTGTGAGCTCCCTCTATCATCAATCTCTAATTGCAATGACTGCAATATCTCCTTCTGACAGAAAACTCTCCCTCTTTGATATCAACTCAAAATTTCTAATATGACAAAATGAAAAAATCTTCCTCTTTGACATCTCAAAAATTCACAAAAATTTCTCTCATTTATGACAACAAACTTTCTAATATATGAAAGTAAACTCTATTCCATAGACAACAATCAATGTAGTTTCCACATACCTGATGTATAGATTCATATGCAATCTGCTCTGACAATACTACATCAACTTGTCTAATCTTCAAAGTGCTTGGTTGTTGCATCACTAAAATTTGATTAGTGAGCTTCAAATAGGAGAATGATCCCTAGCTTGCCTCTTAGATACAAAAATGCATCCTTAGGTCATGGCTTGGTGAATATGTCTGCAATCTGTTCTTTTGTATTCACATATTCTGATCTCACCTCCTTGTCTTGCACCAATCCTCTCAAGAAATGATATTTTATTGTAATGTGCTTGGTCTTGGTATGCATCACTAGATTCTTAGATATGTTAATTGAACTGGTACTTCTGCTATAGACTGAGAGATACGGTTCTACTTCTTTCTTGTCTAAGATACTAGCCTCTTTCTAAGAAAGAATGCTCCACCACTAGTGCTATTCCTATCATCAACACTTCCTACCCAATTAGCTTTAGTGAATGCTCCCAATTCAAAGTTGCCTCCTTTCTTATACCAAAAACCATAATCTTCAATACCTTTAAGATATCTCATGATTCTTTTTATTTTCATCATATGATTTTCTTTAGGATTGTCAGAGAATCTAGCCACCATACCAACTGCTAACGCTATATCAGGTCTTTTGTGTACTACATACTAAAGTTTTCCAATCATTCATTTGTATGTAGTCTAATCTACCTCCTTGGAATCATCATTTTTGGAAAGCTTATATCTAGCAGACATGGGAGTTCCAACTGGTCTAGAATCCTTCATCCCAAATTTTTCAGTATCTCCTATGTTTGCAACTTAGGTTCCTTTTCTATTGGTTGCAACTTGGGTTGCACTAACTATTTCTTAGTTTTCTCTGGTTGCAACTTGGGTTGCATTGAAAACTTAGTTTCCTCTATTTGAGCTAGCAAACATGTAGATTCGGTGAAGTCTAGGAAAAACAATTTACCCTTTGTTTGATTTCCATTCCCAATTAGATTTTCATTTCCATCCAGTAGCTTAGCTTTCCTATTCATGAATTCTACCTTGAAACCAATATTATTCAATTATGCCACACGAAGAAGATTATGTTTCAATCCTTAAACCCAATAAGAATTGTCACATTTGAAATTATTGGTTAGTGCAATACAACCTTTTCCCTTCACATAACAAGGTTCACCATTTCTAAATGTAACACTCCCACCATCATAGTGTTCTAAGTGCTCAAATTTTGATTTATCACCAGTCATGTGGTGAGAATAGCCACTATCAATAATCCATGTATCATTCTTAATAACATGAGAAATGAAGGTCATCTTATCATTCTCATCATATGATTCATCCTTAACAACAATGTAAACCATTTCATCTTCTTCACTACTATCAAAATCTTTAGCCATGTAACAAGTTCTTACCTTTTTCCTTGTAGTCTTTGTAGCTTTTGAAATCCTTCTTGCCTTTGTACTTTTCATGCTTCTTTTCTTCTTTGCCTTGTTTGTTTGGACACCTTGCAACAATGTGACCAACTTATTCACAAGAAAAGCAGATCAAAGGAATTTTGCCTTTGTACTTTCCTTTGCCTTTGGGAAATATTCTTGCAAGCAATGCTTCAATGACTTCAAGATCATCATCAAAACCATCTTCATCTCCACTATCATACTTCTTTCTTTTAGATTTTGCAACTTCCTTCTTGAGTGATAGTTTGGCTTCAAATGCAGACTCAAGGTTACTAGAGTTAGGAATATGATTATCAAAGTTATCTAACTCAAATTTTGCCAACCTTCCCACTAGTGCATCCAATGTCATATCATTCTTAGGATCACATCTCATTTCTTGAATAGCTAACACTCTAATTGCATAAATAGGAAGAAGGGTTTTGAGTATCTTCCTGACCACTGTTATATCATCAACTTTCCCCCCTGAGACTCCGATTGCACTTACACTAGATTTGATTATTTTACTATACTATGCAGTGTTCTCATCTTCTTTCATCTTCATCTAATCAAACTGACCTCTAAAATTTTCTACCTTAGCTCTCATGACATTATCATCACCTCCATAGTTCTCCTTCAGCTTGTTCCACATTTCATGAGCAATATCACACTCTTTGACTTCATCAAATTTAGCATAATTGAGAGTGGAAGCAATCTCAATCATCATTATGCTATGGTTCTTCTTTTCCATAATCTGATCCACAATCAAAGTTCTAGTAGGTGCCACATATTTGTTCTCTAGATATTTCAGACCTATTTCACCAATGGTTTCCAAGTGGAGCTTCATAAGTTCCTACCATGCTTGGAAGTTATCTCTGTTTAGCTTAGGAATCTCCTTTCTGTAAGACATCTTGATCTTTAGCTTTAGGTCCTTGAAACCTTATCTGCAAGCACCAAAAGCTCTTATACCAATTGTTGGAAATATTAGAGGATTAATTGAGAAGGGAGGAGTGAATTAGTTACCACAAAAACAAATCCAGGATCCCTTAAGATGTCAATACAATTCAAAACCAAACTCTGTTGAAACTGAAATATTGTTGTAACTCCATTAACACAGGAACACTCGGTTTACACTAAGAATTATTGTCACTTAAAAAGCACTAAAATAATCATTGCTTAAGATGTTTAGTGTGTTTAAACTTAATTAACTTAGTTTCAAAATCATAAAGCAAATAACATGAACACAAGAGACACCAAGATTTAATGTGAAAACCCAATTTGGAAAAACCACCAATTGCAACTAGTTAATGTTTTTCACTCTTTTGAAGTGAGCCTTGTTAGGACTAACTTAGTCACCGCTAACTCAAAAATAACTTTCCTCCATACTTCCTCTGGTAATCAAGTGAGCTCGATTAACATTGGTTCTATGCCAACTTTTTCTTTGGTAACCGAGTGAACTTGGTTGACATTGTCTTCCTGCAAACTCCCTTTGGTAACCAAGTGAGCTCAGTTAACACTAGTTCCATGCAGACTTTCCTTAGGCGACCAACTGATCTCAGTAGACACTAACTCTAAACTTGGTTAACATTGAAACTCTTGTCATACACTGGAACTTCCTTTGACTCTCGAGTGAGCTTGGTGTACACTAATTGCTCGGTATATACTTGACATTTGTGTAACATGAAAGACAATATACAATTGAATGATTGTATCAAAAAAGTTATGGGACATGGAAGAGGAATGATGACTACAGGAGATGGAAAGGTTTCAACATGCTAGCAACTTCACATGATGTAATTAGCTGATATGCCCTCATCAACTTAACTTGGACATGGATATTTGATTGATTTCCTTGAAAGACTTCTTAGATTCTACGCACTCATTGTAAAATAATTAAGAAATAACATTTAGGGACCTTGTGTTGTTAGTGTCATACCAATTAAGAAACAATATTTCAAAGCCAACGTATTATTATACTTTTAAGAATATTTTTAAAACTTTACCTTTGGTGTTATTTCTCCTAGCCTCATATCTCTAGTAGAACAAGTACCATCTGGTATTCTTGTACCACTTGTTGCACCTTGCATTACATATTGTTCACATATCAATGTAGAGTGCTCTATAAAATTAAAAAATATTTACTTTTACAATATTTAGGTGATTAAATAATATCATGTCGAAACTCATGAGGTTCATTAGATGGAGTTTGGGTAAAGCTAGAAGTAAGATATGTGGATGGGAATTGGATGGATTTGATGAATGGAGGGGTTTAAATAATGGTAGGAAATGGAGGAGGATCTATAAGGGGGTTGGATGAAAGAGGGATGATAGAAATGGGACATGAAGAGGAATGATGACTATGGGGGGTGGAAAATTTTGAGTGTGCTAGCAACTTTACATGATGTAATTAGATGACACATCCTTGTCAACTTAACTTGGACATGGATATTCTATTGGCTTCCTTGTAGAACTTCTTAGAGACTAAGTGTTCGTTGTAAAACAATTAAGAAAAAAAATTATGGAAATTTGTTTTGTTAGTGTCATACTAATTAAGAAATAATATGTATTTAAAAAACTTTATGTTGGGTGTTCTTGATCCTAGCCTCTCACTTCTAGCAAAAAGAGTACTCTATGGTGTTCTTGTACCGCTTGTTGCACCCTACATTGCATATTATTCACATATCAATCTAGAGTGCTCTATAAAATAATAAAATATTTACTTTTACAATATTTGGGTGATTAAATAATATCATGTCAAAACTCAAAAAGAAAAACCTATGTCTCATGTCCACCAAAAACCATCGTCATCAAATCATCTATGAGTGTGAAATCCCCACCTCCGTTTGAATAACAAGTATGCCCACAATGTACACATGGATGAGATGCCACACAATCCTAAGATGCCTCAACATCCATCCCATTAATCATGTGCTGACAACTAAAACAAAAATGTTGATTGGGGCTCGAAGTCTGTAATGATGCATGTGATGATGATGTAGGTGGCACAAGCGAGGATGACATTGGTGGTGCAAGTGACACAAGCAGGGATGACAATGGTGGTGCGGGTGATGCTAATGGAGTTGTTGTAGGATGTAATGACCCTAAAGGCACATCTGATGATATTCAAGGTGCCATAGGTGACGATGATGGAGAAATCACAAGCTGTGATGACCCTAAAGGTGCATTTGATGATGGTCAAGGTACCATAGGTGAAGGAAAACCACTTAACTATGAGCCATGATCAATGATAACATCTTCCAATGATATAGCGACATGAAGAGTTTGTAAATCAATAGAATCCTTTACAATGGATGGGATCACAACACGAGGCATGGTTTTTCGTGCTATATGTCTCCTCTCATGTTGTGGTACCACCCTACGAGCCCTAGGACTATCCTGCGCAGAGCCTCTCCCTCTACCCTAGAACTCATAGATGTCAAAGTAATTTGGCTTCTTGCCAAGGATGAACTCATAGTATAGTTTTCTCAAAAAATATAGAGGCATCTCATAATTATTACATGGTACTAGGTCAAATATCATATACCACCTATCCCAAAAACATGATCTCATCCTAGTATGAGTGCACCAATAAATAGGAAAAGTTTTGGTTGCATGTAATAGGGAGTTGATAGATATAGGATCAGTGAAAAGAGAACATATAGTACCTTTCTTTATGTCCTTATCTTTCACTTTCTAATATGATAACCCATCAACATAAAATGCACAACACTATCCCTCCATGAATCCCATTTCATAACCTCCATAAGCAAGCCACATTCACATTTTGGGCCATTTGTTCAAGGGTATTCACTAGGGTTGAGTGGTGAGGAAGTGTAGATGACTGCAACCTATTGACCATTTGGGTAATGTGAGCACTATTTTGTGTAAGGCAGTTTATGAGGTCCTCTTGTGTAGTATTTAAATGATGTAATGGTATGCATGAAGGGTTTATAGGCGGCAGTGGTTGTTGAACGGGAACATTGAGCGGAGGATTTTATGGTCGTGTCACTACGAGTAGAGGGTTTTGTGTTTGTGTCACAATGGGTGGAGTGTTTTTTGGTTGTGTCACTACGAGTGGAGGTTTTTATTGTGCAAGAGGTTGTCTTTTGCCTCTCCCTTGTTTTCTTGGATTCATTGATGCATCTGATATTTTTAAAAAATTAAAATAATTACAAATAATGCAAGCAAATTACATATCTTAAAAATTACAAAACCACATTACAAACTATGATGGAAAAATACATAAACGACAAGGAGAATGAAGACATACCTCATTTGTGGGGCACCATGGATAAAAATGCAAAAAAAAATCCTCTTTTCCTTACAAACCTGATCAGGTTTTGCCTTCTTCATCTCCAATCCACACTGTTGTTTTCATTTGAGGATATAAAAATTCCCTCAAACGTGAGCAACATAAATAATTTATATTTCTTAAAACCTGATTGGGTTTTAAGAAGCCCGGTTGGGTTTCAAGAGATAAATTTTAAAAACCTGATCCGGTTTTTAATAAGATAAATTTAAAAACCCAATCAAGTATTATAGAACCCAATCTAGTTCTTTTAAATTATAATGGTCAAGCTTGGATAGCAAGCCTAGCCTGCATTTGATGTTTAAATAACTCGATCAGGTTATTGAAAACTCGAACAGGTTATTGAGATTTTTTGCTTTTTTTTTGGGTGTCCACTTTTTTGTACACCAACTTGGTGCACTCGCTTGTAGACTGTAGAGCACTCAATACAACCACTAAGAAGAGTTGATTTACATTTCCTTTGATAGATCACATGCATGATAAATTAGCTAGTAAAACATATTTCTCTTTTTTGGGTGGGTTTAGTGGCTACAATCAAATTAAGATAGCACCTAAAGATTAGGATAAAACCACTTTCACCTATCCTTGGGGTATTTTTTAGTCCTATCATTTGGCTTATGTAATGCACTTGCTACTTTCCAAAGAGTTGTAATCAATATATTCTCTTATATCTCTACTGACTATATGGAAATCTATATGGATGACTTCACTGCTTACGTATCTACTTTTCAAGAAACCCAGGATAATTTAGAAAAGGTCTTTAAGAGGTGTCAAGAATATAATTTTTTGTTGAATAGTGAAAAGTGTTTCATAGTGATGGAGGAGGGAGTCATTTTGGGGCACTTTCTTTCTTCACTTGATATTTAAGTGGACCCAGCAAAGATAGAAGTAAAGCAAAAGGATATTAGAAGTTTCTTAGGACATGTTGGTTACTATAAAAGATTTATAAAGGACTTCAATTAGATTATAGCACCATTATATAATCTCCTCAAGAAAGAAGCAATCTTCCCTAGACCTCGGATTGTGACAAGTCCTTTCATTAGTTGAAAGAAATCTTAACTAAAGCATCTATATTGAGAGGGCCTAATTGAAGTCTTTCATTTCACATTCACACAGATGCTTCATATTATGCAATAGGTGTTGTGCTTGGATAAAAAGATGGTGTAGCAGAACATGTTATTTATTATATCAACAAAAACTTGCAAAGAGATGAACTAAACTATATTGTCACTGAGAAAGAATTACTTGTTATTTATGTGCTTAACAAGTTTAGGCATTATATAACAAGGTATAAGATCTTTATGCATACTAATCGTGTAACAATTAAATACATGATGAACAAGTGTGCTATCTCAGGGAGGTTAGCTAGGGAGTTACTATTTATGTAGGAGTTTGATATAAAGATAATACACAAGCCAAGAAGGGAAAATGTAGTTACAGATTTTCTCTCTTGGTTGCAAGTTCCAGATGATCTTGCAGTAATTGATGATAGATTTCCACATGAGCATCTCTTCTCCATATCAACTCAAAATCCATGGTATGCTCAATATGGAAAACTATCTTTCTACAGGAAGTACTCCAACACATTTATCCCCAAAAGATAGATGATTTCTAGCAGAGAAAAGCTTCAACCTTTCTTGGATAGATGGATGTATGTTTTATATAGGTCTAGATCAGGTGATGTGTAGATGTGTACATGAAGATGAGACATAAGAAATTCTTTATGCATGTCATGATGAGCCATGTGGTAGTCATTTTGTGGAAAAAAGAATAACATTCAATATTAACCACAAGTTATTATTGGCCTACAGTCCACAAATATGTTGCAAGGTGTAAAAAGAAATGTGACAGATGCTAGCGGATGGGAAGACCTACCAAATTAGATGAGATGCCCCTGCAACCGTAGGTAATTGTTACACCCTTTGATAAATAGGATATTAATTTTGTAGGATATATTGAGCCTTCATCAAATGGAAAATCGTATATATCCTGATTTGTAGTGATTATGTCATTAAATGGGTAGAGGCTAAACCTATGAAGCATGCTAGGGATAATAATGTTATCAAATTCTTATATGAAACTATCTTTACTAGATTTGGTGTCCCTAGAGAGTTAGTAACTGATCAAGGTTCTCAATTTACATCCAATCTAATCACTACTTTGATGGATGAGTATACCATTAGGCATGGTAAATATTCTCCTTACCATTCACATGCCAATGGTCGAGCAGAAATAACTATTAGGGATATTGAATCCATCCTGAGAAAAACTATAGCCATCCACAAGAAAGATTGGGTAGTTTGCCTTCCTAAAGTAATTTGGGCATACAGGATAACATGGAAAACTACTACTACCTTCACTCTCTTTGAGTTAGTTTATGGAAAAATACCTACGATGTTAGTTGAATTTGAGCACAATACTCATGAAACAACCTTAGAATTGAACATTGATCTCACTCAAGCTCAACATGAAAGGATCCTACATCTTAATGGGCTAGATGAATATAGGAAGTTCTCTCTACACAATACTGAGATAATTAAATAGAAGATAAATAAATGGCATGATAAATTCATAAAAGAGAAGTAGTTTGTTGCAGGTTACTAGACACTTCTCTATGATTCCTACTATCAATATATGTCATGGAAGTTTCAAGCAAGATAGTTGGGCCCATATGAAATAGTCTCAGTCTTTACACATGGTGTTGTGCAATTGTCTACCATAGATCATGTTCAGTTCAAACTATTGGTCAATGGTCATTGACTCAAGCTCTATCATAAACCACAACATAGAGAATAATTCTTGTAGTAGTTTCAATTTCAAGAACATCTTAGAACTCCTACAACAGAAAGAACTACGTCACGTGCCCGGATTCTTTCATCTCTTTGATATAATTTGAAGATGTCATAATAAACCTTTCACTTTATGTAAAAGTAATTCTCCGTAATAATTTTCCAACTCACCATCCATGTTATTCATCATTCAGCTCACCATATCAATTCAGTACATGGCTACTATGCAACACACATCATTTGATTATTACAACAAGGTAAGTGGTAATATTCCATCGTACATATGTTTTAAATCATTTTATTTCCTAGTTAAGTTTTTTATCATATGACCTATTCTTGCATATCTTGGCATGGTGGGGCCTCATGCCTAATTTTAGCTGGGGGGATGATACTTTTTATTTTTGCATATCTTATTTTTTATTTATCCATCTGTACGTACATGTCTATGTCATAATTCCATGTCACAATTATGTGTTAAAACTCATACGTCAATATGACTGCAAGCTTGTGTACTTGCGTTCATGAAAATAAAACATTAATGAAGGTCATTTCAAACACACATACTACTGATTATGACAAGAAGTGCTCTAAAAACTTGTTACAACCAGTGTTTTCTTTTCAAAATCAAAACTTTAATTTTCTGTTAGGTGCTTGTTTCTAGACTAAACTTGCAAACTTGTCTCATTTATGTATTTTATCTTATGTGGTTGTAGTTGCAAGGTTGGCCTCTATTAAAGGTTCATTTTCTTTACCCCTTTGGAGAGGCATGTTTCTGCTGGTTGTGTCTCTCTCCTGCACTTGGGTGGATTTTCTTTCTAGGGTAAATCTAGTTCCTCCAATGGCTTCAATCTTGCAATATTTAGTATTGTTGTTTTCTTCTTTGCATTTTCTTTAGTTGGCTTTGTTGTTTCTTTGTTGACTAGGAGTATTGCTTAGGTGTTGAGGTGGATAGGAGATCTCTCTTTTTCTTAGGTTAATTAAATTTTTTGGTTGTGGCCAATCCTGTGCTAATTTTCAAGGGCTCGCTTTGGCCTTCGATTGTTTTGGTTAAGGAGGCTCTCATATTTTGGCATTTCTCAGACCCTTGGTAGAATTTGGTGCTTCTCTTTGATGATGATCTAGTGGACTCTCATGAACATTCTTACGTCTCTTCATTTTGAGGCTTCTATAGAGGTGAAGCCTCCCCTTTGGCCTATGAGGCGCCTTTATGCTTCTTGCTCATGGGTTGGGTGATTTTTGTTGTTGTCTCTTTTGCTCTAATTCTTATTGAAGTGATTCTATCATTTATGGAGATTGTAATTTTCTCTGAGGGTGAGGTTGGTTGTGGCAGAATGTTGCTCTCGCTTGTGGATGGTTGCTAGGTGTAGGGTTGGTTTTGAAGTCATCCTTCTATCTTATTGAGGTTGGATCTCACTCTATTGAGGTGGAGGGGAGTTTTGTTGGGTGAAAGGCTTTGCTCTTCTGGAAAATCAGTGTTACTCATAGTTCATTGGTTTGGGGGTTCGTGTTAAAACACCCTATGAGAGCTGAATTTTTTCTTATATTAATTCTTTATGATGCAAGTCTTTGGTTGGGGAGTCATTCATCTCTCTACTATGGTTTTGGGAGCCATTTTGAGACCCAAAGTAATCTTGGGAACCCTATCAAAGCCCAAGTCAATTTGGGGTGTCCCTTTTAACCCCATGTTTCAATTGTACCTTTAATGCCTAATCTTCTAAGGTGGCTTCTAATGATGGTTTTGGAAGCCATGATAAAACCCAATGGTAAGGTATGGGGAGCCTTTAAAACCCAATGGATCTTGTTCAAGAGACTCGAACTTTGATGTAAAGTTTTGGCCTTACTTGTCGAGATCTTGTGGGCAACCAGTGCTTTGAATGTTTGATATTTTTTATTTGTTTGTCTATTGGCTTTGGGTTGCTAGTTTGCAAATGTTCTATTTTATGTAGCTTCTAATCATATTGGGTTTCTAGATCCCCCTCAAAATCAAATTGTAAGGACTTTCACAGTCCTTTAAAAACCTTGTTTTCCTTAGTCAAAAACCATAATCCTACATTGATAGATCTCTTGTCACATATTTACATTTGCAAATACGTAAAAAAGTGTTATCTAGTAGCCATTAATTCGTAGTATTATAATAAAATTATTTGTTGAAATTCTTTCATTATAATTTTTTTAAATATATTGTACAATATTAATATAACTCACATCAATAAAATAGTATAATAACTATTGTTTAAAATATATGTTATATTAAAAATATACATTTTTTATTAAAAAAATAAATCTAATTTAATCAAAACATTATTAAATTATAGTTATAATAATAAGATTGATTGCAGTTCTATTCACAAGAGCTTGTGGTAATGCTTTAATGAAATAATTTAAAAGCTCTCTCTAATAATGCTTATAATTAAATAATTTAAATATTAATTTAATTTGAATAATGTGAAACAGTTCTCTTTACAATAGTTCATTCAATTTGTCACCTCTTATAAAATCTAGACAATTATATTAAAAAATCATTTTATTTATATTACTAAAAATTTATAAATTAAATATATTTAAAATAAATATCTATGTATTTCAAATACTAGTATAGGCTATCAGCTATCAAAATACTAATAAATATATCAAGAGCAAGAGCAGTTTTACATTAGAGGCCCAAAAAAAAAAATTAAATGATTAAAACTAATCATTTTACATTTTCTCAAATCAAATTATAGTAGTCCCATTCTAATTATTAAATATAGTAAATATACTACATTATTCTAATATGAAAATGAAGACATGCTTGATATACTACACCATTCCAATATGAAAATGAAAACAAAGGCCAAAGTCAAGATTCATCATTATTATGGGATGTGATTAAGTATTATTATTATTTATTAAGAATAAAATCAATTCTTCCTCTTAAAGAAGACTACCATTGTGTTGTAGGCTTAATGGTATGGTATGCAATGAATTAGATGGATTGAAATAACATGCTATGGTATTCAAAATGTTCGATGTCAACAGACTTCAAACACATCAATGCATTTTTCAGTTGGTTTTCTTTACACAATATACTTTCCCCTATTCCTATGTACACTTCCCATCTACAAAAGC
The DNA here is from genome assembly GCA_028749045.1 of Cupressus sempervirens. Lineage (NCBI taxonomy): Eukaryota > Viridiplantae > Streptophyta > Pinopsida > Cupressales > Cupressaceae > Cupressus > Cupressus sempervirens. The sequence continues at coordinate 740,194,780 of CM053785.1, forward strand.
TAATGCTAGAACTTACCCATTAAAGCACATCAATGCTGTTACCAGCAACATCTTTTGGTAAGCATATTTACTCTTAAAATACTTTCCCCACTCTCCTGTCGAGAATATGCTTCTTTAAGAGCTACAGATAATACTTACCACATCAAAGCTCAATATTTAATTCTCCAACAAGTGCCTGGTCCGGTATAATTCTATCGTATAACATCTTTTGGTAAGCATATTTACTCTTAAAATACTTTCCCCACTCTCCTGTCGAGAATATGCTTCTTTAAGAGCTACAGATAATACTTACTACATCAAAGCTCAATATTTAATTCTCCAACAAGTGCCTGGTCCGGTATAATTCTATCGTATAGAAAGTCAACAGAGAACTGTTTTGGCCATCTTTTTTATTTGTAATCGGAGTTGGAACTCATCGTGTTTTGTTCATTCGGTTTATCACTCACCGCTCCAATCTTATAAAAAATGTCACGTCAAATCAAGTTCACATGTTGCTAAGAATATCCTTTTCAAATAAGTCATATTTATATTTTTATTATTACAGTATGTTTTTTAATAGTTATTTACAAATCAAGAATAGTCTGGATAGCATACGATGGGAAGTTAGCCAAACACCGTTCACAAAATACACCACCAAATGGAAAGTGAGAAACCGTGGAGATAAAAAGACAAATAATCCTGAATTGATCTATGGAAGGTTAAAAAAATTCTTCAAAATTCTTGTCAATTATGATATTTTACCAGATCACGAATGGAACATCAGATAGCTGATAAAAAAAAAGATATTAACCCAAAAAAAAATGATAGCAATATCACAACTTGACTTGCTGTGGAAACATATCTATCCTGATAGCAATATCACAATTTTGACTTGCTGTAGAAAAATATCTCCTACTAATCAATTGATGAGCTTAAGGGGCATAAGGCACAACACTTGATGAAGGTTTTGCAAATGGAGTTGCAAGCAGAGTGGTTTCACCATGGAGGAAACTCCGTAGTTAAGCGCACTCAAGCTGGAGTAATACTGGGATGGGTGATCTCCCAGGGAGTCCTGGTGCTTCACTTTAATGAGCATCATTAGATCCAATGCGTGTTGAGTGTTCCATTCATTCTCGTGAGAGATAGGTTCTGTGAACCACTACTCATGAAATATGGGTCAATTAGTTTGACTCCAGAAACTATACAGTTGAATCCTGATAGCAATATCAGAACAAGACAAATAACCTCAATAAAGATTGTGATCAACTTTGAGCAACTTTTAGAACTTGATCAAGCGATTTGATATTTACAAAGGATTCAGGCTGATATATCTAGATTTACCTCAATATAAATACTCATTGGCAATCTTAGGATGAGATCACATTCTGAGAAAAAAAGAAACAATTGTCCCTTCAGTATTTTCCTTTTGACCTGATGATGCTCAGGGATAAATTGTTTATAAACTTTTCCGTATTCAAAACTTGATTAACAAATTAATGTTTGGGAGCTGCCATCATAGATCACCACTCCCTGTGTGCTACAGCAGCTGCTGCACCTAGAGTGAGTGCACTCCTACTGGCCTGGAAAATCCTCCAACTATATACGAGTAGGCAGATTTATCACGAATAAAACCTTTCCCATATCATGATGATAAAAGCTTAATCCTTTACCTCCGCATACTTGTCTAGAGACTCTGCCCTGCCCTCTTGGTGGTTGGACCAAAACTTATCGTATGGCACAACCATAAGCACACAATAACAAATAACTCATAAATTATGCTTAATAATGATTATCATGATTGCCCTTGGTCTACACAGGTCAATTTCCAGGGAAAATTATTTTGAGAGAATTAAATTTATATCTAATTTGGTTCATGCATTTAATGTTGTTAAAAGCAAGTTGAGCGCCTTCAAATTCTATTATAGCCGAGAGGCATTCTATTATGCAATCCCTCTTTAATAATGATTAGTTAGTTTCATTCCCTGTCAAGACATTTGCCTTGTTAATACATTTAATTGCCTTAAAAGTAGTTCGAAGTTGCCAATATATATTCGACCTGTCAGTTCTGTTAATCGGACGCAATATTTATCCATCAATATGAATAAATACACTTCATTCGGACTTACTGATCTCTATTGGATTTGGACAGAATCATTATGTGAATCGGTAATGTTAATATAGTGGCACAACATCCGTTGTGCACTTTTAAATTATCAGAATAAATACTTTGTTCTGTGGATTTTTTTTGCTTTCTTAGAACAGTTCCATTCACAGATGTACAGTCAGTACATAAGGCACTTCATCAAAAAAAAATGTTTCCATCTATTTTTAACGTTGCTTGAAGGCTACAAGGAATATCATGTTCTCAACACAAGTTTGTCATGGAGAAAATTACATAAAATGTATACAAGATAGAACTACACAAGATACAACCTTCCAGTCACAGAAATGGCTTCTTGTACACAAGCCACAGCTGGATCATTGCATCTTCAGAAAATGTTCCACAGAAAGTATTAGAAAACCACTAGCTGTGTCCTAATCTATTAATACATACAGCAAGAATGATGTTTTACTGCACTTCCTCTTAACATGGTGTATGATTATTTTAACAAAAGGAAAAATTATTAAGTAGCTGACTATAGCACAAAAACTACTGCACTCATCTGAATTTTTCTCCTACATGGAATCCTCCAATGATATAGTTAAAAGGGAATACTTTACTCGCAAAGATATTTTACCACCATCCACACATAGCTTAGCTCCAGTGACTACCCAATGGCCAGGCATGTCTTGTGGACCTTTTGTCAATTCTGTTGTATCAACAAATTTCAACAACTTTGGGACTTGCACTGGAACAGGTGGACCACCAGGATATATGGCAGAATTAATGTTAACTGGTGTAGGCTTTGGCGGCTGTTGCGCTGAGGTGAAATGTGTACTAATGAGTGTGGATATAATCCCTGATTTCTGGTTTATATTAGGAGAATTATCCCATTCAGACCTCCGAATGCTTGCTCCAACTACCCTCGAAAATCGAAGCCTCAAAAATAAGACCTTTTTCATTTTCTCAACCCGCACTTCAAGCTGTGCCCCAGTCACAATTGACGCTGGATCACCTATCAATGTCCCACTGCACTCAACAGGTGCAGTACAGATGTGAGAGAAACTTTTCCATTGCACTGGTTCATAGTATTTACGACTAGCTTCTTCAGTTTCACCATCATCGTCATCAAACAATTGCAAAATTTTTGGTAAAGTGGAGAGATGCTGAAGATGAATTGCCAATCGATTGCATTTCTTCCCTTCCAAGAACAAACGAACACCAGTCACAGGTCTCCTACCAACATTGACCTGCCCATTTGCTTATCAGAAACAGTCTTAAAAGCCTTACCATAGAAAACAAATAACACCATCTGTAGAATTTGAAAAGACTTTACGTACTGGACTTGTATTGACATATAATTTGGGACCCATTAAGCTGAACTGAAGGGATGCATTTCCATGTTCCTTCCGTTGCGGTCCAAGAGGAAGCTCGCTAAAGACAGGAGCCCATTGTCTGGGAAGCTGGAATTCCAGAAACTGATAGAGTTCTTCAATAGGTGGCTTATCTGTAAGAACATAGACAATGTGAACTGGTTAACAACTTAACACCTTCAAGAACAGAAACCAAAAGAAAAATCACAACAATGAAGCCCTTCTAAAGTTAAATTGATAGACTACCTATGTTTTGAACTTTCAAAAGAATGCTTCCCTCATATCTCTTTTTTATCAGGTCGGATAATTAAACCAAAAGTTCCTAAAAAACCAGTTAATTGTAAAACACTAGTTGGAATTTCTAAATAAATAGACACTCAAACTTTATATATAAACACACCCTTCAACAGAAATAATGAAGCGGACAACTTAAGCTAAATCCTAAAAGACCTTAGTTTCTTCTTGTTTTAGTTTTTGCAACAAGTGGATAAATATCTTGAATAATTCTAGCCACCTGTTGGCATCAGGAGCATGAGTTGTGTCAGGTGCATGAAAAATCACCTCTTCTAGCTTAAAGCCAAAGACTGAGGGGTATCTATTCTGCGAAAATCCCCTGGAACACAATACCAGGCCCATCCCTTCAAAATGTTTAGCCTTTGCATTCAGCAAGACTTGATTCTTTGCGGGATCTTCATTTGGGTGGGATTGTGCCATTCACCAAGTTTGGGTGTCTTGTAATAATGGTAAATATGAATGGCAAATGTTGATTGAAAGCATTCAGCAAGACTTGATTCTTTGTGGGATCTTCATTTGGGTGGGATTGTGCCATTCACCAAGTTTGGGTGTCTTGTAATAATGGCAAATGTTGATTGAAATCCCTTAATCTCATAATTCAATGAGCGTCTCTGCTCATAAGTAAAATCCAAAATATAGCATCCCTCTAAAACAACCAATGTTGATACCAAAGCAGCACAATGGAATTGAATAATATTGGCAATTGCATAATCATTTTTAATTTGGTTCACCACACCACATTATAACCATCTTCATAAGAATACAAAACACACATAATTCCATTAAATATCTTACCGATCATTCTCCAAAATAGGAAATGAACCAAAAATTTGCTATATATAATCCCTCTCCTAGACTCCTAGTATGTGTACAAAAATATGATATCTATATAAACAAAGATGGATCAATAAATACTAAAAACCCTAACAAAGAAACTGTCTAGCGCATAAATTAAAGTTTCCTCATTCAATCTGTACATTGTTCTATTGATTTCTTAACATGTTAGAAGTAATTTGTAATGTCCCATTTTTTTTTGGAGGAATTAATTGTAAAGTTATCAATTAAAAAAATATATATTACAAGGTAACTTTATAAATTAAATAAAAAAAGCTTCTAGAGGTTGCTGGAAGAAGCGGAGAAAAATTTTTTAAAAGGAGGCCGACCTATCAAAGAAAAAAGAATAAATAGGCATTGAGGGCTCATTGCCTATCATCGAGATTTATTATTGATTTTTGCTTATGTGCATTGTGGAGCCTAGGGTTTCTGCAAATAGTCACAATTGGCCATTGAGAACGAAAACTCTCAATTGGTACGCAATTTTGAGGGTGTGAGAGATCACCTGAATTATTGCAGCTGGGGGAAGGATATTTCAGTCCTTTCATTTGTGCTTAATTGCTGATTTGGAGTTTCCAGTGGAGTTGCACTTTCACCATATCATCTACAGCATTCAGTCTCCACCATTTGATCAATCCAGGTTCTTTATTTCAATCTGTAGTTGGAACAAGTTCTCAATTGTATACAGCCAGTTAGGGTTTCTTTGTAATGTGCTATGTCATAATGTTTTGGTGCTGAAATTTGCCATATCATTTGTAAAAACCTTTGATTTTCATTGAATGAATACATTGGCACCGCTATTTCTTTATTTTCAGCAATATATTTTAGTAGTGTATTAAATTTAGGGTTTGTTTAGTGGCCTACTGGTACGGGTCATTACAATGGTATCAAAGCGGTTTCCTGCCAGCCTGACAGGGTTACCCAGCCACCATTTAATTTTGTTTACAAAGGAACCAGCATAACTAAGAATATGGCTGAGAGACATTCTCGAAGTCCATCCAGAAGTGTGCGAAATGATGAGACTTTACAGCAACAGGAGAGGCTTCTACAGTCAATAGAGGCAAGTACACAAGCAATGATGGTTATGATGCAACATTTGATTGGGGAAAATAGGAGAAATAATCATGATCAGGATGATAGAAGCATAGCAGGATCACAACATAGGACACGGTCTGGAATAGCTGATAGACCCACACGTCCTACATTTCACGCACACCTGATGCTATGGTAACAGATATTGTAGATGAACTTCGACAAGTGAGGAATGAGTGGGATTCATTACCAGAATATGTACAAGATGGATGGACATTTGACAGGTACCTGAACTATAGAGCTGCCAGGCAGAAGCAAGTAGATAAACACAGTGAGTTGCAACAGGCCACCGACAAGTTGGTATTACCCACATTTGATGGCAGTGGAAAAATGATTGCTCGTGCTTGGATTCATAAGGTGGATACTTTCCTATCTCTGAAGACTATGACAGAAATTGAAGCACTCAAGTATGCCACTTTACACTTAGATGGGACAGCACATGATTGGTGGACACATGGCATGATCACATTGCAACACAATCAGGTAACCACTTATCAAGAGTTTGTGGATAGATTGATAGAAAGGTTTGATAAAAAAAATCCTGAAGTTTATTTCCAGGAGTTAGCCCAGTTGAGACAGTCAAGAGGCTTAGAACAATTTATCAATAACTTCCAGAAGCTTGCAGTGATGGTGCCTGACATTTCAGAAAGGAGGCTAGTCATTTTATTTATAGAGGGATTAATTGAACCACTCAAGGGGTGGGTAAAGGCCTTTGATCCTCCTACATTACAGGAAGCCATGAAGAAAGCCCGCAGTATGGAACTTGCAGCTCCAACAAATCGGTTTAGTTCAAAGAGTTCTTCACCATTTAGAGATAACAAAGGGGAATTCAGCAAGGGTAAAGAGAAGGTTAATGACTCAAAAGACAAGCTAGCTGCACCTTGGGATAAGGAAACACTTAATGACCTACGTAGGAAGAAGCTATGCTTCTTTTGCAAAGGTCCCTTTGAGTTTGGTCGTGATTGTCCTATGAAGCCTAAGGGGAAGGCTAACCGGGTGATGTGGGCTTATTATGAAGGTTCAGATTCAGACATCTTAGAGCACCATGATGAGGATCCTGATGAGGTAGAGGGTGAACAAGAGGTAGATAGTGCTGAGAAAAAAGAGGCTCCAAAGATACATTTACAGGAGGCACGTCTGTCTAGTATTCAAAGAGAGGGATCTTTCAGATTTCGAGGAATCTTGGCAAGACAAAAGATTATTACTCTGTTGGATACAGGTGCCACGCATAATTTCATTGATGCATGATTTGTGGAGAGGCGTGGACCCATTACTGAGGAGTTCGAGGGACTAAGAGTTAAGGTAGCTGATGGATATACTCTTCGTTGTGATAGGATGGTGCGAGATCTACCTTTGCGCCTGAACAACTATGAGTTTAAGACGGACTATCATGTGGTCAACATGGGTGACATGGACATAGTACTTGGGATGCAATGGCTACATTCTTTAAAGGAGGTTACCCTGAGATTGGATAATATGGAGATACGATTCGTGGTGGATGGCAGGACTCATGTGCTGAAGGCTATCCGTAATGGTAATGTTAGGACTATCTCACTTAAGCAGTTGGAGAGATTAGCCAGGCATAATAATATAGAGTGGGCAGCAATATGTGCCTTGATGCCTACCCAAGGGGAACAACATAAGATTGAATATCATCCAGATATTCAAAAATTGAGAATCAAGTATGGGAAGGTATTCAGTGAGATTCCACCAGGCAAACCACCAGACAGAGGTATTGAGCACATTATCGAGTTGGAGGAAGGTGCTAAGCCTATCATGATCAGACCATACCGACACCCAAAACAACTCAAAGATGAGATCGAGAGGACCATCAATGAGTTGCTAGCAATGGGACACATCAGACCAAGTAAGTCACCTTTTGCATCTTCTGTTGTTTTGGTAAAAAAGGATGGAACTCTACGAATGTGTATTGATTATAGGGTGTTGAATAAGAGAACTATAAAGAACAAGTATCCCATCCCATGCATTGATGAGCTGATAGACGAATTGCATGGGGCTTGTTATTTCACAAAAATTGATTTGAGATCAGGCTATCACCAAATCAGGGTTCGAGACCAGGATATTGAAAAAACTGCTTTCAAATGTCATTATGGGCATTTTGAGTTTGCAGTCATGCCTTTTGGTTTGACTAATGCACCTGCCACTTTTCAGTCCACTATGAACAAGATCTTTCACCATCAGTTGAGGAAATTTGTGCTAGTGTTCTTTGATGATATTTTGATCTATAGCAAGACATAGCAGGAACATTTAGAGCACTTGGAGATAGTATTAAGCATTTTACAGAGCGAGTCCTTGTATGCCAAGGAGTGCGAATGGATCTTGAAAAGATCCGTGCTATTGTTGATTGGCCACCACCAAAGAACCTTACACAGTTAAGAGGGTTTCTTGGTCTATGTGGATTCTATCGCAGGTTTGTTAGTGGCTACTCACGACATGCAGCGCCTATGACAGATTTGCTGAAAAAAGGGGCATTTGTGTGGACTCAGGAGGCACAGGAGTGTTTTATGCGGTTCAAGGAAATAATGACTACATGCCCAATATTAGCATTGCCTGATTTCACGAAGCCATTTGAGCTTCAATGTGATGTTTCTGGAGAGGGAGTTGGTGTTGTACTCATGCAGGACAAGCATCCTATAGCTTATGAGAGTACGAAACTCAGAGGGGTTGAGAGATCATTCAGCATATATGATAAGGAGATGCTGGCCATCATGCATGCCTTGGCCAAATTCAGACAATATCTTGTGGGCAGCAAATCTTGTATTAAAATTGATCATAATAGTTTGAGGCACTTTTTGGGACAGCGGGACCTGAATGATCGTCAGCAGAAGTGGGTGAGTAAGTTACAGGCATATGATTTTGATATCACATATGTTAAGGGGACACAAAATATTGTTGCAGATGTTTTATCCCATAGGCCACACCTCACTTCTATGATTCGGATATCAAAAGATTGGCGACACTTGATTGTAGTAGAATATGCCAAAGACACGTGGGCCTCTGCTATAGTGGAGGGAACAACAATTGACATCAGATACACTCTCATAGATAATTTGATCATTCACAAGAACAGGATCTACTTAGTCCCAGGATCGAAAGTGAAGCAGTTGATTTTTAGAGCATTCCATAATTCACCTACAGCAAGCCATCCTCGATATTTCAAGACTTACAGGTTAGTACGGGAACGATTCACTTGGAAGGGACTTAAGGCTGATGTTTTGCAATATGTGCGTGAGTGTCATGTTTGCCAACAAAACAAACAAGAGCACACTTATCCAGCAAGGCTCCTTCAGCCACTTCCTATTCCTGACAGGAAGTGGGAGTGCATCTCTATGGATTTTATTACGGGCTTGCCTAGGGCTCAGGGGCGTGATTGTATCTATGTGCTGGTGGATAGGCTAACAAAATATGCTCACTTCTTCCCTATCGCTACTACATACTCAGCAACTCAGGTGGCAGAGGTATTCTTCAGGGAGATTTTTAGATTACACGGTTTGCCTCGGAGCATTGTGAGTGACAAGGACAGCCGCTTCATGAGTCACTTTTGGTAGGAGATATTTCAGTTGTGTGGCACTGAGCTTACACCTAGTACCAGTTATCACCCACAGACTGATGGTCAAACAGAGATTGTAAACAAATGGGTGGAAGGGTATTTGAGGAATTATGTGGCAGATCAACAGCGAGCTTGGGTCAGATGGATATATCTCTATGAGTATTGTTACAATACTACATATCATATGACTATACAAATGACACCCTTCATGGCACTTTACGGTTATGAGGCACCTAGTTTCTTCGATTTGTTGTTGGGAGACAGTCGAGTACCCCGTGCAGGTGAACTATTACAGGAAAGTAAGGATATAGTTGCTACTCTCAAAGACAACATTGCTAGAGCTCAGAACCAGCAAAAACAGTATGCAGACAAGAAGAGGATTGAGCGTAGTTTTGAGGTAAATGATATGGTTTACCTCATGTTGCAACCATATAAGCAGTCCACTCTCAAGAAGAGTGGTACAGAGAAACTCAAGCCACGCTATTATGGACCATTCAAGATCATCAAACGAGTTGGTGAGGTGGCTTATGAGTTGGAGCTTCCCACAGATAGTCGAGTGCACAATGCGTTTCATGTATCACGCCTCAAAAAGGCGTTGGGTCAGAATGTGATGCCTTCTGCAGTATTACCTCCCTTGGATGATGAGGGGAAATTGATCTTACTGCTAGAATTCATTCTAGATAGTAAAGAGAAGCAGCTTCGCAGGAGAGTAATCAGAGAATATCTAGTTAAGTGGAAAGATTTACCTATTGAAAATGCTACTTGGGAGGGAGAAGTGATTTTGCAGCATCTAGCATTAAGATTGCTTGAGGCCAAGCAATTTTAGGAGGGACGGACCTGTAATGTCCCATTTTTTTTTGGAGGAATTAATTGTAAAGTTATCAATTAAAAAAATATATATTACAAGGTAACTTTATAAATTAAATAAAAAAAGCTTCTAGAGATTGCTAGAAGCGGAGAAAAATTTTTAAAAAGGAGGCCGACCTATCAAAGAAAAAAGAATAAATAGGCATTGAGGGATCATTGCCTATCATCGAGATTTATTATTGATTTTTGCTTATGTGCGTTATGGAGCCTAGGGTTTCTGCAAATAGTCACAATTGGCCATTGAGAACGAAAACTCTCAATTGGTACACAATTTTGAAGGTGTGAGAGATCACCTGAATTATTGCAGCTGGGGGAAGGATATTTCAGTCCTTTCATTTGTGCTTAATTGCTGATTTGGAGTTTCCAGTGGAGTTGCACTTTCACCATATCATCTACAGCATTCAGTCTCCACCATTTGATCAATCCAGGTTCTTTATTTCAATCTGTAGTTGGAACAAGTTCTCAATTGTATACAGCCAGTTAGGGTTTCTTTGTAATGTGCTATGTCATAATGTTTTGGTGCTGAAATTTGCTATATCATTTGTAAAAACATTTGATTTTCATTGAATGAATACATTGGCACTGCTATTTCTTTATTTTCAGCAATATATTTTAGTAGTGTATTAAATTTAGGGTTTGTTTAGTGGCCTACTGGTATGGGTCATTACATAATTTGACTTGCCCCAATGTAAATAAGCACTGGAACATCACAACTCATAATAGTATCCACAACAGTCCACAATGATGTATCTCATGTATCACATTCTGCTTCCTATTGAACTACATATTCAATGTATTAAACATGCTCCGTTGTAACTTGCAAATACTTCCACAAGAAAGTAGGTCCTGAAATGGTTCCCTTTCAAAGTACATTCCATCAGTTGTCCACAAGAGGCAATGAAATAGAAACATGATCAATAACTCATCAAATATGCATTTACCTCTTTTAGTGACTCTATGAATGCCCTAGTACTTCCCATGGAGCCAATCTTAGGAAATAGCATGTCAATGTACAGTTTTCTCTGAAAAAGTTTAAAAGCAGAACAAATCTGCGAGAGAGTCAATACGAACTACCCAAAAAAAAAAAAATCGCAGTGTGCATGTAAGAGGTTGGAATTGATTTCCTTGCTTTGTTTAGCAAGATGCTTGCAAATGCCACCTTCAAACATGCAACTGGGAAAGGAAGTTAGTGACCACACCAAAATAAAATCTGCTCTACAGTGTAATAATAGACACAACAGCAGGTAATGCACACCAATTGATTTTGAGTGCACTGATGAAAACATTCAAAAATTAAAGCATAGTTGATCGACCCTTATCCCTAATGTTTTCGATGTACTGTGTTTGCCTGCCTATGAAACTATAGTTCTGTAAGACCACCAATAGAAGCAAAAGTTCCAAAAAAATGAAGTCTCATCTCCATTTCTCTCAAACTACTAAACCAATATTTTATTCATGTCACACAAGGATAAGAAGGAAAAAGAAATCAAAATTATAATGTTCAGCACTAATTATTTCAAGGTGAGAGTATAGTAACACTTACAACGGAGGTATAAATTTACAGCATGGCTTAAAAATCCAGTTCCGGGAACTCCATTTAGGAGGGATGTTATTGGAACAAATGACATAGATATCACATCAGGAGCAGATGGTACTGTTGTCAGCCACTGATGGTGGGTGTCAGAATGCTCAAGACCTCCTCTCCTCTTATATATCTTTATGATATCCTGCAGATATAAACCTGATTTATCTTAAGAATTATTAGGAAAAATAAGTACATTGTTGGTGACATGGTTTTGAAAAGATAACATTAATTATAGAACACTAAATTTATGTGCATTAGACTTAATGAGAATGGTAAGCATTTTTAGGAAAAGTACATTGTTGGCGACATGGTTTTGACAAGATAACATCAATTACTGCACACCAACATTAGGCTGATTGAGAAAGGAGAAACATTACCTCTTTGACTGAATGAGATGTAGAGCCATTTGACTCCACAAACCTGAGATGGTTTGTATGCATTAAAGGATCTGCAACCTGACATATGGAAATTGGCAGTTCAGTATACGATTCATACAAACCCAAACATATCCATACAACTATTGACAAATAAAATCCACAATACTCACAGAAATACACTAATGTTTTCATCAGAAATACTATCAATTAAGGGTCCCACAACATTAAAAAAATAGAAGCATGGGCTATTTACAACATTTCAGATGGTAAATGATCAACGTGGAAATTCTAAGTTGCACAGGCAAAAAATTGAATGGAGAGTTTCTAGAAAAAGGCTAGAATTAAGAACACTACCCAAATGTTGTTAAAGAAAATTTAAAACAGTCACATAACCAACTTCCCTGCCAGCACAGAATAGGGGAAAGAACTCCATTAAAGCAGGAATTTTCACTATTAGGATTATTTTTCATCAAAGAACCAATCTCATAGATATTGATTTGTTAAACAGAAGAGTGTTAACAGATCTCAAAAGGCCTGTCTAAGGTATTTCACAACAAAATTGTAGCCCTATAGTATTAGAACAAATTAAATTGCTGGCATTTTTATGCAGGCGCTGTTTATCCCGTCTCTTATGAGCAATGGTATCTTAGAAGTTATAGCTCAGATATTTGACAGCATAATTCTAGTCTTATATATTATTAAAATGAATTTAGGTAGTTACATTTTTGTAGCAGGGTTTATATCCTTCATCCGTCATGATATTCAACAAAGGTGGTGGATCCCCTCACTATATTCAACAAAGGCTCACAACCATTTCATGTTTTCACTAAGGTTGAATGTGAATAACATGTTTGTTTTGCATTGCTCTGTACCAAAATGATAAAAGGTAATAGGCCCTCACATTCAATCTCCTTGATTGCCCCTAGCCATAGATCCTTCAGCCATCACCACAAGTTGTTGATCATTAAAGAGATGATGAATCAAGACATTGACCTAAAAGGAAGATGGCGGACATGTGGCAATGCAAGATGATATAATGTCCCCTGCTAGGTTTAGGCCTGTTTTAACGCCAGATTTAATATTTATGTCCTAACCTAAATGGATAATGATATAATGACTAAGTGTAAGACAATCAAAGTAAAGAGAATTATTCAGTCATCTTATTAGATTAAGTTATTTGTATATATTATTAACATCCATACCGACCTTATTACTACTTTAACTCAATGAAGGAAGGACTAGGCATGTAACCAAGGTGTCTAGAGACCAATTACAATAGGCTCCCTCAAAGTTTACAGGTCCAAGCCTGTATCCTATCTTGGGACTTGCACTCAAGGCTTTTGGGAAACTAACCCCTACCTTGTCTTGGGACTGATACTATTGATTGGATTTAGACAAGGCCCTCCTTGGAAACATTATAGCCTCTTTCTCCTCGGCAAAAATAGTAATAAGACTGAATCTGTAATGTTGAACACAATTTATTATGCAACCAAATCGATTCAACTAGGACGCTATTAATTCTCAATGTTGAACACACTTTATAATGCAACCGCTATTAATTCTCAATGTTGAACACACTTGTTATGCAACCAAGTCGATTCAACTAAGAACTCAATTAATAATTCATAATACATTTGGTAGTTAAAATATTTGAGCCCAGATTCCTTATGTCTCTCCTAAACTCAACTCTACAGAGATTGTGGTTTTAATTGTTGTAGGGAACTTGATACAAGTACATTCTCTAGATTTACTCCACCTCTCCCTACACAACACCAACCTATCATTTCCCAGGGCTATAGCAAGAGATTAAGGAATAGGCTATGCATCTATCAATATCTTTTGTATTACCAAAATATTATATGTGTGTGTGTGCGCGCACGCGCACGCACGTGTGCCTGTGTGTGTATATTTTGATCTTATTATCATTGACACATAGATACATGAGTAGGATATACAGATTACACCATATGTGAGTACCTATCTCCAAAAGAATTCAAATATATATAACAATTATCATTATATGCCTTACCATTGTGTGTTGTGTGCGTGCAGGTGCGGGAGCGGCCGCATGCAGATGTGTGTGTGAGAGAGAGAGACCATATGATGGTTTTTCATCCTTAATATCACATTGCATAAAATTCTATAAATTAGTACCTAATTCAGATGTGTTACCATCTTATTGCTGTCATATAATGCTTACAGCATAGTAAATGAGTTTATATCTTCAATGAGAGTATTCTTCATATTTATAATATTATCTTAGTCTTTCTTATGATCTAGACCTCCTAATCCCTGGAAAAGGGATTTTAATCTCCATTTTATATCCTGCAATATTGACAGTTATATTAATTGAGTATCTAGGGACATGACTCTTCATAAACAGCTCATATCTCCTAATGATAACAATTGGTTTATTTATAATGCTTTCTTATCTCTCGATCCCTGCCACCCATAATTACCTTCATAATTACTTTTTTAATTTGTATCAATTACACAGATCAGTTTAGGATGTAACTATTGTTCAGCAATGGTTGCAAATAATTATAATTGACAACCCTTGGTCAATATTGCATCATTCTTTTGTATGCTGATTGGTGGCAGCAAGAAACTCGAAGTCTACAACATATTATATTTAATGCTAGGTGTTGACATTGATATAATCATTGTCTTAATTTTCAGGGTAATCGACCACCTCTACTTCTGTATTCTTTGCTACTGCATATGCAAATTACAGACACATACTTTAGTGCTACATGTACAAACTATAATTGTTTGTATTACTCGCTCAATGATTCCTTATTAAAGTCACTGCCACTAAGTGATTTTATGGACTGCTGAGTGTGTGTGTGTGTCTATATATATATATATATATATATATATATATATATATATATATTTGTATTTAACACTGCAATACGAATGGATTATATGATACAATCAGGCACTCAAATATATTTCATAAAACCATCTCTTCAATCAGGCACTCAAATATGTTTCATAAAACCATCTCTTCTGCATGACTAGGATACTTCTTACATGTCTATAAATTATGTCATAGTTGTTTGGATACTCTTTCTTATTTCCTAATCTTAATGAATACTTGATGATCAAGTCTCTCACTTTAGAGACGTGGTCTAGTTACATTATTATATTCTACTGTAATTTGTTGTTATTTATTTATTTAATTTTAACTCTTATTACAGATCATTAAATCCTATCTCGGACAGGGAACATCACAGAAGACTTCATGGTCAAAGGCTTTATGCAAGTTTTCTAACAGATCCACTCTAGTGGCAACAAATAGAATATTGGTGCAAACCATCGATTCTATCAACTTTTTAGTTGGCAAGTAGCAAAGATACAAGGGAGATGGCTGCTTTCAATGTACATTTGAACTAATATGTCACACCATTGTTTCCCATAAGGAGAATGCATGGATAATCCATATGGGTCCATATCATATGGAGTCTTGGACTAGTGAAGAACCACCATGTGGCCATAGATGGCAAGTGTTGTGGGATCATCTAGGGGCCTCGTTTTAATATATGTGTTCAAAAGCTTTTATTTGGGGGCACAAGGTTTATATGGGCTGCATGGATTGTAATATGGGCCACAATGTCAAAGAGCGAAAGCTGCATGGCTAACTCAAATGAAATGAAAGATGAAGAGATAGTGGAGTGTCGCAAGGTAATTTCAAGAAACAAAGGTAGTGGACCCCCTCAATATATTCAACAAAAAGCCTGCAACCATTTCATGCGTTCGCTAAGGTTGAGTTTGAAGATAACGTTTGTTTTTTATTTGCTATCCTTGAATTACCCTGAAAGGAAGGTGATGCAGATGTGGCAATGCAAGATGACTTTTTTGATTGAACGCCTATATCAAGATTTCTAAGGGTTTCACTCCAGTGGCAACAAATAGTGAATTGCTATACGATCTTGAGTGGCATACTTAGAATGTTCATTGTGTATACTATGTAAACTCATTTTGTATAGATTGCATGGTGCTCAACTACATTTTTCAAGACAACTTAGCAATATTTATAGGTGACATGTTTATTTCCTATTACATCATAGCTAAATGGCTAAATGAACCCATGTGTAACTTTACTTTTAGTATTCACTCCTCAAGCATTGTTTGTTGATTTGTCATATGCCATGTTAGATTATGGTGACTGATCAGGAAAGTACTGTACATACTTCATAATTCGAAAAAAAAATTTGGGCCGTGGCCGACGTTGTAGCCGACATATTATGGTTGACATATGGCCGACATGTTGTAACCCTAAAACGGATAAAATACTTGTATAAAAGGATTTAGGGTTAGGTATTTTCATTATGTTGTGATGCGAAATTGGTTCTTGCAGTGGTATTGAGCTGTAAGGGATTACGAACTGTAATCAGGTTGTAATCACTGGTTTGTAATAAGATCGGACTTGCTATTTGGTGGATGTAGCCTAGGGATTGGGTGAACCACGTTAAATCTTGGTGCCTTGTGTTCTTTTCTGTGTGATCTATTATTTTCTGTTATTGGTTATATTTGCGTGTAGTTTTTATTTCTGTCCGTGGTTTATCCTAACATGCCATGCCTCCATCTTTCCTTTCTTAATGTCATTGATAATGATTTCTGAATCTCCATCCAAATGTATATGTTGACATCCAATTTTTACTCCTAATCCTAAAGATTCCTTTGCAGCAAAACATTCTACAATATTATTTGTACCATCCGACAATCGTTTGGCTGTAAATGCAATTATGTTGCCTTTATGATCTCTTGCCAGACATCCACACCTTGATACACCTGGGTTACCCCTTGCCGCCCTGTCAAAGCTAATTTTAACCCATCCCTCCTCTGGAGGTATCCCTAATGCCTTCTCCCTTTTCGAGATTGGATTAACCCCAATACACCCATGAACGGGCAAAATTTTGAAATATTTAAATGGGATCTTACAACGTAATATAAATATGATATGAGATACATAAAATTTAACATATTTATAATATGTTTTTTAATAAAATGAACATAAAATTTTGCACATATCTATGCAATAATATTTTTAAATTTACGATGAATGGTGCAATGCTTAAATGGCAAGGCCTATTAAGATAATATCTTATACTTTTTATAATAGTCAACTACTTGTCTGTAGTCCGTCTTTCAGTCTAGATAGGAATGTTTCCTATCCTGCCTCTTTTGTCTTCAGTCCAAATAGGAATGTTTCCTATCCTGTCTCTAGTTTTGTTTCTAATTCCGTCTTCAGTCTACATTGTTTCTTTTAGAAACAACATCCTTGTAATCCTTCTTAAGGAACACATTTGTTCCTCTGTTAATCAATCAATCATCCGAAAATCCGTTAATCTGCCAACTCTTCTTGAATCTTGTAACATGGTATCAGAGCCAGTGCTTCAAAATTTTTCAAAAAATTTATAATTTCTTTTGAAATTATTTGTTACATTTTTTCGAAATTATTTTTGAGATTTCACCAAGAACCTAGCTAGGGTTTCTGCAAATCGTGGTCTAATTCTGGTCGAATATGAAAATCATATTTTTTTTTGGCATCCAATTTTGGAAAAACACAAGTTTTGTAATGAAAAATCGCAGCCTCCTGGTCTGCAAAATCCGTGCCTGTATCCTTGGGAAAGCTTGCAATTTTTTTCTACAAATCGCGTCCAAATCACACGCGTTTGAAGCAACTCACGTCCATATATTTTCAAGCTCATTTAACAGCAAAATCGCTATTGTAGGGTCCAGGATTAGTTCGTTTTGTCTGCATTCTTCATCGTTTGCGCTCTCCCTGAAAAAAATGCCATTTTTATCAAGAAATCTTAAGTTTTTTCAAGCTTTTTTCAGCCAGGGCCTTTTTTTCGAAACCCTAATTTTTGGGGTCGAATAATTTTTTTGTTTGCAGATTCTTGATGGGTTTTTCGAGACCTCATCTAAGTCTTCATCAAAATTTTCTGGGTACCTCGTTTTCTGTGCCTCAATTTTCGAGCTGGCAGATTTACATTGCGACTGCAGATTCCTACTAGGTTTTTTGTCTACTCTTCTGGGCACTTGTCTTTTTTTTTTGGGTCAGCCTTAGCGTTGCCTCGAACTTCGTGCAAATGGCATCTTTGACTAATCTGATGTTGGAGGGCAGTCTACGATTCAATGGCCACAATTATAATCACTGGAAGCAGCGCATGTTAACAATCTTCGAATATCGTCGTTTGGATGAGCTTGTTCTGGGCACAAAGACTCGTTCGATCTCCGACCAAGTAGAACAGGACAAGTTTGATGATCGCAATCGAGAGGCTGTTATGCTTCTTAAGCTCTCTGTTATCGATGATCAGCTATCGCAAATTCCTTCCGGCAAGTCAGCTGCAAAAATCTGGAAATATCTGAAGGAGCTGCATGAAACATCTGACAAAAGTCAAGCATTCTTTCTAAAGAATCAGTTGTTCTCCATTATGATGGATGAACGTATGTCCTTACAAGAGCATCTAACAAAGATTAAGGACATCTGCGATCAACTCGAAGCTATTGGTCGAAAAATGGAGGAAGAAGATATGGTAGTCATCACTCTAAAAAGTCTACCAGCATCCTATGAGCACTTCATAGAAACACTCAACATTACGTCAACTAATGTTGATCTGAAGTTTCCAGAATTATGCACCAAACTTCTGCAGCAGAATCGTTGGAAACGACAATTTCGCAGCAGTGCTTCTACAGCCTCCTCAGAGCAGGCATTTGCTGCAAAATCCTTTCAACAGAACATTGGCAACCATTAGTCTTCTCAGCCTTCCCAGCATCAACCTTTTGATCAATCCTTGGATGGCTCTACGAAGCAAAATGTACAATGTAATTACTGTCACAAGTTCGGCCATATGAAATTCGAGTGCCGGAAACGTTTGGCTGCCCAAGCAAGGCAAAATGCTTCCCAGCCAACAGCACAAGTTGTCGAGCTTCCTAATCAAGGCGAAGCTGCATTTTTCACCTTCTGAATCTGTTTCTGTATTTTCTGGGTTTGTTGATTTTCTCCTCAAAAATCATTTTCAAGTTGTCTGTAATACGCAAGGTTGCGTGAGATTCTGGGTTTTACCGTTTTTTCCACAAAAACGAAGTTTTGTAATTGCAACCTATTTTGAGTCATAGCAATCTTCTGACAAAGCTTCTTGGTTTCAGCATTCTATAGATCCAAGGAGGGTCTCAGTTATCATAGAATGTTCTGACATCCGTACGTTGACCATGAAGGGAGGGTATTAAGTTAATATCTTATACTTTCTATAATAGTCAACTACTTGTCTGTAGTCCGTCTTTCAGTCTAGATAGGAATGTTTCCTATCCTGCCTCTTTTGTCTTCAGTCCAGATAGGAATGTTTCCTATCCTGTCTCTAGTTTTGTTTCTAATTCCGTCTTCAGTCTACGTTGTTTCTAAAAAGAAACAACGTCCTTGTAATTCTTTATAAGGAACACATTTGTTCCTCTGTTAATCAATCAATCATTCGGAAATCCGTTAATCTGCCAACTCTTCTTGAATCTTGTAACAAGGCCATACCGTTTGCATGTTGTAGATCCATGTTCAGATCCCTCAAAGTGACATCTAGTTGCCTACGTGGCCTATGTTGACTTAAGTGGCTTATGTGTTTTTATGTATGGGGAGGATTCCCCCATATGACTGCAGCTTCGACTGCACCTTAACTATCAGACTATATATATATATATGACAAGGCCATACCGTTTGCATGTTGTAGATCATGTTCAGATCCCTCAAAGTAACATCTAGTTGCCTATGTGGCCTATGTTGACTTAAGTGGCTTATGCATTTTTATGTATGGGGAGGATTCCCCCATATGACTGCAGCTTTGACTGCGCCTTAACTATCAAAAAATATTTTATTTTTTTTTAAATTTAAATTATTATGTTTTATTTTTAATAATTTTAATTTAATGTGTACAATATTTATATTGATTTTTAAATTTATTTATTTTTATCAGTAAGAGGTTGAAGCCAAGATTTATTTTTATGTGTTTTGATTAATTATTGTTATTATTTATTCATTCAACTCGAGTAGATTCTAACCCAAGACCTCCTAGATAAGAGGCTCACAATTTACCGTTGTGTTGTAAGCTCTTGCCTTATATTAATTTTAAATTTAATAACATATTGTTTTCAAATATCATTTAATTTCAAAATTATTTATCATTTTATTTTTTTTTTTGGCAATTTTATGTATTTATTATTTATATACTTTTTAAATCAAATTAATATATTGTCAAATTTTTCTTCAAATTTTTTACCCTTGTTGACCATCCAGATTTTATAGTTGTTGAACTCAAAATTGAATTTGAACCTTGTGACTTAGGTTATTGTATTAAACAGAGGAGAGTACTCATATAGAACGTTACAAAAGATCTTTCCAAAGAGAAATGATCAAGAACTAAAGACATAAATGGAAGTTACTAAACCAACATACAAAATAGAAACTTATAAACTGAACTACTTAAATGACTTAAATGATCATTATAAACTAAATATGACAATATTACTTTAATAGATACTTGATAAAAATATAAAGTGAATGGAAAGAAACCCTCGTGTGACCTCTAAAGTGAGCTCTCATATAAAAAAATAATCTATGATACCTGATTTGGCCATTACCTAATTCCCTCTCTGTAAGGAAGGATAATAAAAATAATATTTTTATCCATCAACAAATTAAATATAAATTATATAATTTTTTTCAAACTGTATAAATTCAAGTCAAGGTGACAAATGCAAAAATTATGTTTTCCTTAACTATAATTCTTCTTCAACAATTTATTAAACACTTACAGGCTTCTATATTGCATTTCATATCTTTTGTTCTTTGTTTCCAAGTTTATACAACTAAGCTATCAAAAAATACTAGAAGTGCGTCAACTCAATAATACTAATAAAGATTTAAAGAGTAAAAACATTCTTACTTTGTCTCTTCGGGAGGTTTCCTCAGATCCAAAACTGAACCGACCATTAGCATCTGCAAATCTTTCATCTGCTATCCTTTTTAACAATTTCTGTACATCTGTTGTTTGAAGACTTGAAGTGTGTTGCTGTTTAACAAAAATCACATCTTTCCCTCCCATCTTTATTCCAGTAATAATATGAGTTCCATACTTGTCAATAAATCTGAACACAATTAAGTGTAGTCAATGTCTGTCCTATTTGTTAAGAACTAAAAAAATTTGAATTACATAAATTCCTTGAGAAAGCAAGGACGCCCTTGAAGATAAGGCATTCATCAAACAAGAATAATAAAGTCAGCTAAAAAGCATTTAAGAAACATGCATTTTTTTTATTTGGTGGAGTTTTTGAGGAACATTTATTAATTAAATTATGTATTGAAATTTAGATAAAAATTAATGAACTTGTTTAGTTTGACTTCTAAACCATCCTAAGTTGAGCAGAGTCATAGACAGGACATACAATCCAGACTACACAGAAAGAAAATATGTAAAATAAACAGCGTTAGAGTACAAAAAGACACCTCTGAGATTATATATTTCTTACAAACATATGTCAATAAGAGAAATAAGAGATTGGAACTATATACATTAAGGCGTTAAAGAAAGTATTTTCCCTACATCCCTTACACTGTGCCCGCACACTCACCATATCTGTATCCTTTTAGCTTATGTTAATATTAATTTAAGGTTACTTTTGGGACTTTTCAGTCCCATTTCTCTGGTGTTCTAGGCTGCTGCTTCAAAATATCAAAATTTTCAGTATTAAACAAGACGGGGACAGAGATTTCATCTTTTCAGCCTTGAAATCTTCAACACTTCCAATTTTTTATGCATTGCTAGCTTTAGTGGAAAATTTGGGATTAAAAACATAATGGTGGTATTGAGAAAAAGTCCTTGCCCACACAAGGGAGTACCAAGAGTCACTCCTTACCAAGCCCTCATTTAGAAGATTATATGAAATCAATATTGTATTCAATGGTGGATGCCACAAGAAATTGGTTAGAGGGCACAAGACAAACTGTGCATAAAATTAAGCAGGCTCTACATTTTTTGCAAGCCATATTCGACTATTGAGGGCACATAAAGAGCAGTAGAGAAAATGGCAATCAAAGATTACAAAACAGAGAAGTGGAACACCGTGGACAAAATGAGAAAGCTCTACATTTTTCGATGGCCACAACCAAACGATGAGAATGTAGTCACAACAGGAGTGAACAGACTGATCCAAGTCCCAAGAAACAGGTAAGGGCAGTGATCATTATGATAATTATTAAAATTCCCTAGCAAGAATTATTAGAACCAGATGACAATTCCATTATATTAGCCAAAGGATACTTGAGAAAGTTCTCGTTTCTAAATTTGGTAGAAAAATTCAGAAGAATTAATCCAAGGAATTGACTAGATTAAATGTCTATCTTTCTCCAATAAGTCCAATGCAAGATCACTAGAACATTCACTTTTCAACGTTCATAGCCTGAATTTTATTGGAGTAATATTAGCATATTTCTTATTTCATGGTCAATGAGTTCAGTTAATTGTTTCGTTTAGAAACATCATTCTTGTAATTCCTTTAAATGCAGCTTTGCCTCTCAATTGTAAATACATCAGCTAGTTACCATTTCATGGTATTAGAACGGGATTCACTTTTTTGAAGATTTTTACCAAAAAATCATAGGCATTTCTAATGATTTTTAAATAAATCTTTTATAAGATTATTAATTTGATGTTTTTGAAAAAAAATTGAAGGCGGTTTGCAGACATTGAAAGTTTTAATACAGGGAAAAAAATGCGGGTATCCAGTATTCTGCAAATTTTTCAAGGGCATCTTTTTGGAGAAATGGTGGATTGTTTTGAACTAACACACCCTCCATTCAAAGGGTTTGGTGGAGTTGTTTGGCAGGCATTTTTTAGGGCTCTTTATTTGTGCAAATCAGTTAAAAACCGTGGCTCTTTCTTCAGTAATAAATTGCGGGTTTCTGTGTTTCCAAGATGCGCCATTTTTTAAGGAATCATTTATGATTTTTAGGGTTTTCAAGCCCATTGGGAATTTTGATTTCTACCTTTAACCTTCTCACAGGCCCGTGCATTGCATCTGGACTTTCTTCAAAATTGCACAGCATTCTGCACTTCAGATTGCTATTTCTTTTCAATAAAAACCTGTGTGATTTCTGTGTATTCTCTTTCATTGATTGCCTGCATTTTTTCTCAAACCACACAGCGGAAGCACGTGAGTTTTTTTTTGGAAGAATCACACACCATTTCTGCTTATTTGTCCAGCACACGGAAGGGTTTCTTTTTGTAGCAGCTACCATTTTTTTATTCTTTTACAGAATCAACTGTGATTTACAGCCTAGAATTTTGATTTTCTTCACTACAGATAGATTTTGCGATTTTCATTTTCAGCACCTAGAGTTTCTGATTTTTCACCTGGGATTTCAAGAAAAAGTTTCTGCAGATGCCTTGGGATTTGTACTGGTACATTCTGTCTGATTTTTTACAGCGAGCTCATTTTTTCGGTGTTGCTTTTTTACCTCATTTTTCGTGCATTGGAAAACAAGAGGGATGGCATCGATAACCAACATCATGTTGGAAAGCAGTCGATGCTTCAACGAAAGAACTACAACAGTTGGAAACAGTGCATTTTCACAATCCTTGAGCATAGGTTCCTGTATCAAATTGTACTCGATGAAGTTGTTCGCCCTACGGCAGCAAGCAAAGATCAAAACATGTACAACAAGTGCAATCGAGAAGTAGTCATGCTCATCAAGTTGTTTGTTATTAATCACATGCTTCTAGAAGTGCCCTATGAAAAGACAACTGCAAAGATCTGGACTCAATTGAAGAATCTCCATGAACAGTCCAAAAAAGGTAGAGCATTCTTTCTCAAGAATATGTTGTTTTCCATTATGATGGACAATGAGGTGTCTCTGCAGGAGCATCTTATGAAGATCAAGGATATTTGCAATCAGCTGTAGGCTATTGGTCGCATGGTCGAAGAACACAATATGGTGCTAATCACATTGAAAAGTCTACCACAATCCACAAATGTTAATCTCAAGTTCAATGAATTGTGCAACAAGCTCCTGCAGCGGGACAGAAGGAAGCAATAGTTTGGGGTCAGCCAGACACCTATTGTGAAACAAGCATTCACAGGCAAGCCCATTTAGCAGAAAGAACAAAACAAATCTGAGGAGAGTTCCAGAAAGGTAAACAAATGTTTTTACTGTGTAAAACTTGGTCATATGAAAAATCAATGCAGGAAACGGTTGGCTAATGAAAAATATAACCAAGGACAGTCTCAACAGAAGGCCCATGTTGCAAAGCATCTGAGCAGGAGTCTGCCTTTTATGCATTTATAGCCAAAAGACCAGCCGATCGTGTCAAAAAATCTATCTCATACCTTATTCTGGAGCTTCTCAACACTTTACACATAGAATGGATTGGATTACAGAGTGTACACCGTGCTTTGATATTGTGATCTTTGGGGGAGGTGAAGAGTATACAGTTGTTGGCAAGAGCATAGTTCAAATTACCTCTGGTCGGAGAAATCTCATATTTCTCAGCGTATACTCTGTTACGAGCATGTAGCTAAGTCTGCTCTCACTGAATTTAATTATACGAGACTGTCCGAAGTTGGATGTCATTTTCTTCAGTACACACAAGTGTCATATTGTTGACAAAGAGTCAAAAACTACAATTGCTGTTGGTCCATGATCTTTGGTGGAGATGATGAGTATACAGTTATTGGCAAGGGCGGAGTTCAAATTACATCCAGTGGTAGAAAATGTATACTATGTTATGGATATGGAGCTAATCTGCTCTCAATGACTGAGATTATTCATTATACACAATTGTTCAAAGTTGAATGTCATCCTAAATTGACACAAGTAGTGTCATATTGTTGACAAAATGTCAAAGGCTATGATTGTTGTTGGCCTTGAAGACCATGGATTATTCTGCCTTATTGGTACTGGCAAGTCTCAGGAAGTTGCATTGGTTGTGAAGAGTTCAACCATTAGTTATCTTTGGCATAAATGCTATGGTCACCTCGACATACACTATTTCTCAAATGACCCAGCATACTCCGGTGAATAGCTTACTGAGATTTAGTCACAAGTACACACTGTTTATGGAGCTTGCCAGGCAAGGAAATAGCATCGCACTCCCTTCTCAAATAAAGACTCTTGGAGAGCATCTAAGGTCTCGTAGCTAGTTCATGTCGGTGTTTGTGGACCAATGGATATTGCAGCAGTCAGCTAGGTATTTTCTTTTGTTTGCAGATGATTTCAGTAGGAAAATGTAGGTGTTTTACCTAAAGGCAAAATCGAAGCACACTGTTTATGGAGTTTATCAGGCAAGGAAATAGCATCGCACTCCCTTCTCAAATGGAGACTCTTGGAGAGCATCCAAAGTCTTGCAGCTAATCCATACCAGTGTTTGTGGACCAATGGATATTGCACCAGTCAGCCAGGTATTTTATTTTGTTTGTAGATGATTTTAGCAGGAAAATGTAGGTGTTTTACCTAAAGGCAAAATTAGAATGTATTTAATGAATTTCAAAATTTAAAGCATTAGTTGAAAAAGCGTCAAGATGTCAGATTATTACTCTTTGGTCAAATAATGGGACGGAATTCTGTTCCAATGAATTATTCAACTTATGTGCTTAACACAATATTAAGTGTCAACTAGCCACACCCTACACTCCTCAGCAAACTGGTGTTGTTGAGAGAAGAAAACATACTATTACAGAAATGGCCCAATCTACCTTGGAGCATTGACATGTTCCCAAGAAGTTTTGGGCAAAGGCAGCATATACTGCAATGTAGCTTCTGAATAGATCTCCCACACACACCGTCAAGAAGATCAGAAGAAGCATGGTCTAAGAGGAAGCCAAATTAGTCACCTAATGGTTTTTGGTTCAATGTCTTATGCTTGGATTCCAAATGCAAAGAGGACTAGACTGGATTCCAAAATTTATAAGTTGATGCTTAGGAGATATAGTGACAATCACAAATCCTATCAATTAATTGATGTGGACATTGATCATCTCACATTCAGCAGAGATGTGGTTTTTGATGAAGAATGTGGGCCCTTTCTGCTCTCTTTTCCTATCCAAAGTCCTAAAGATCTGCCTATGAAGAAAATAATTTTGGCTGTTAGGCATTCATTCACTTCACTGGATGAGAGGGATTCTGAAGATTCTAAATCTATAGTGGTGCAATCTTCTAGGCATGACATTGTAACACCAGGTTTCCCTCGGGATAACCAGAATCAACATTCAAATGATTTCATTCCGAGCAGCCCAAGTCATGATGCTCATTCTAATTTGGAAATAGTTGGTTCTACTCTCGAGACTAAGTGGCGTGAAAAACCTATCAATGATGTTCAAGATGATGAGTTGGTTGCGGGTAGATCTTTCAAAGGTCAGTGCAAGAACTCAGCCAATTTGTTTCTTATGGCCAACATTTAGAGTATTTATGAGCCCCAAACTCATTCAGAGGCAAAAGGGATGCTTGAATGGGAGAAGGCTATGGAAGCTGAGTATCCTAGTCTTCTCAAGAACAACACTTTTATCAGATTTTCCACCCAAGATGAAACTTATAGGCTACAAATGTGTCTATAAAGTGAAGTACATAGCTGATGGAACTCTTGAGAAGTACAAAGCTTGCTTGGTGGCTGAGGGCTTCTCACAAAAAGAAAGCATCGACTATGTGGAAACCTTTGCTTCTACACCATAGATAAGCACCATGAGATTGGTTCCAGCCTTTGCAGCACTTGGTTGGAAAGTCCATTTAATGGGCATAAAGAGTGTCTTCCTCAATGGTGATTTAGAGGAAGAAGTCTATATGTCACAACCTCCTAGTTTCAAAGTTGCAGGCAAAGAGCTCAAGGTATGCAAACTGGTTAAGGTTCTTTATGACCTCAAGAAGGCCCCCAAGGCTTGGTACATCGAAACTGATACCTATTTGGTTGTGCAGGGTTGTCAAAGGAATCCTTCGGACCCAAAATTGTATGTCAAAAGCACTAGTAATGACATCATTTTTCTTGTAATCTATGTTGATGATATTATCATTAATAGTAATGGGGCATAGTTGCTTAAGCAGATTAAATTGAATTTTATCATGCATTTGATATGACTGATTTGGGACATCTGAATTCTTGTCTCAGCGTAGCGGTTTACCGTTTGGCAGGCAGGTGGCAACATCTTTATTTCTCAGTCTAAGTATGCTAGGAGTTGCTAAATAAGTTCAAGATGGTTGACTGCAAGCTTTCATATAAACCTATGGAGCAAGGGCTGAAACAAAAAGCCAAATCATATTCGCTTGTGGTGAATGAGTCAGCTTTCAAGCTACTAGTAGGCAGCCTCATCTATCTTATGACCACTAGACTTGATCTAAGTTATTTTGTGAGCTACATATCTCATTTTATGACGAACCCTAGTTCATGACAGCCCCTAAGGCAGAACATTGGGTTGTAGTGAAGCATGTACTGAGATATGTGAAAGGGACACTAGACTTTTGGCATTCTGTATAGCAAAAGAAAAGATCCTCAGCTAATTGGTTTTACAGACTCCGATTGGGTATGTTTTTGTTGATGATAAGAAGTCTACTTCTCGGCAGTTCAGATGAGGGGGTGGGTACAAGAACCCCATATGTGGATACATGAAAAAAAAAATAGGTGTCTTTAATGCATTTGGGTACGCTTATATATATAGACACAAAAAAACAAAAATATACAGAATTAAATCATTTTATATAATGATACCTCATTATTGATCAATGCCAAATGTCAAAGATAAAAATTAAATGTCAATCGTTAGTTCAAAAATATGGCTACGGAGGATTTTTTTGATATAAAAATGTCTCATGATTAACATAAATCGGCAGTGGTGTACTGTATATAAAAATTAATATGGAAGTCTAAGAAAGATTAATATGGAAGTCTGAGATTGTGAATACCATATATACTATGCATACTTCCAGAAGAAGTCTTTGACAAGCTTTGATTCTAGGGCTTCAAGAATTAAATCTGCCTAACAGTACTTCCAAAATTATCTTTTGCTTACCAATATTTTCCAAACTCTGCAGGGAAAGAAGCCATTACAATTCTTGGCAGGTTCTCAAAACGTCATTTCAGAATTTGGCCACCTCAAGAACCATAATGGAAAACTCATTTGCACCAAGCTTAAATAAAGTTATTCAATAATAGATTCTGAGAGAAGGTGAGCAATGCCTTATTAAGACCCAATGAGTGTAGTCCCATATATTTTCGATACCAATATTTCATCGGGTAAATGCAAATAAATTTTTCATCACAAATATATGGAGATGAGTTCATAAAGATCGGTATCAACTTTTTCGCCAACTGTAAATTTACTTGTTGCTATCTCTTATTTAAAACGAAACCTCTAGAATATGAAACGGCTTCTAACTCATTCAAACAAGGAGTCTATAGTAACAACCCTTCTAATGAATGATTCATTTTGTCTGTAGCTCCTACAAAAGTTCCCGGAATAATTCTAACTTCCTACCAAATTAAGGAACCTTTTAAATATCTCTTTCCTAAGCATATTTGGAGCAACCAAGGAATAATTTCACTCTTGTTCTAGAATATATTGCTCAAATGAACTATCCCCATGAAGGATTTCACCTATTGGTCTCTTCGAATTTACAGATATTTTTACTTCTTCATCAATAGCAACCTCTATTCTATTGCTTTAGGTATCTATCCTAGTGCTCATGATGAGCTTGGTCCAGTGGTTTACTTTGGCGCTATAGTTTTTGAAGGCCGGATTATATATGTATTCAGACTATAGCAACTACGACTCCTGATGAATAGCTTACCCAACATATCAAATATTAAATCTAACACCACATATTATATTATGGCAAGTCCAAAGCATTTTTTATTTTATTCTCTTCTCATACAATATTCCGACCAACTATGGAAGTACTTCCAAAATTAGCTTTTGCTTACCAATATTTTCCAAACTCTGCAAAGAAAGAAGCCATTAAAATTCTTTCCAAGTTCTCCAAAATTTGGCCACCTCAAGAACCATAACCGAAGACTCATTTGCATCAAACTTAAATAAAGTTATTCCATAATCGATTCTGAGAGAAGGTGGGCAATGCCTTATTGAGGCCCAATGAGTGTAGTCCCATATATTTTCGCTACCAATATCTCATTGGGTAAATGCAAATAAAGTTTTCATCACAAATATGTGGAGATGAGTTCATAAAGATCAATATCAATTCTTTTGCAAATTGTGAATTTACATGTTCCATCTCTTATTTGAAACGAAACCTCCAGAATATGAAACAGCTTCTAACTCATTCAAATAAGGAGTCCGCAATAACGACCCTTCTAATGAATGATTCATTTTGTCTGTAGCTCCTGCAAAATTTCCCAGAATAATTCTAACTCCCTTCCAAATTAAGCAACCCTTTAAATATCTCTTTCCTAAGCATATTTGGAGCAACCAAGGAATAATTTTACTCTTGTTCTAGAATATATTGCTCAAATGAACCCTCCCATGAAGGATTTCAGTTGTTGGTCTCTTCGAATTTATAGATATTTTTGCTTCATCAATAGCAACCTCTACTCTATTGCTTTAGGTATCTATCCCAGCGCTCATGATGAGCTTGGTCCAATGGTTTACATCGATGCTATAGTTTTTGAAGACCAGATTATATATGTATTGAGACCACCACAACTACAGCTCCTAGCGAATAGCTTACCCAACATATCAAAAATTAAATCTGACACCACATATAATATTATGGCAAGTCCAAAGTATTGTTTATTTAATTATCTTCCCATACAATATTCAAACCAACTATGGAAGTACTTCCAAAATTAGTTTTTGCTTACCAACATTTTCCAAATTCTGCAAGGATAGAAGTTGTTACAATTCTTGGCAGGTTCTCCAAACGACATTTTAGAATTTGGCCACCTCAAGAACCATAATTGAAAACTCATTTGCATCAAACTTAAATAAAGTTATTCAATAATCAATTCCGAAAGAAGGTGGGCAATGCCTTATTAAGGCCCGATGAGTGCAGTCCCATATATTTTCACTACCAATATTTCATCGAATAATAAGTTTTTCATCGCAAATAAATTTTTCATCGCAAATATATGGAGATGAGTTCATAAAGATCAGTATCAACTCCTTTTCCCAACTGTAAATTTACATGTTGCTATCTCTTATTTGAAATGAGACCTCCAAGATATGAAACGGCTTCTAACTCATTCAAATAAGGAATTTGTAGTTACGACCCTTCTAATGAATGATTCATTTTGTTTGTAGCTTCTACAAAAGTTCTCGGAATAATTCTAACTTCCTTCCAAATTAAGTAACCCTTTAAATATCTCTTTCCTAGGCATGTTTGGAGCAACCAAGGAATAATTTCGCTCTTGTTCTAGTATCTATTGCTCAAATAAACCCTCCCCATGAAGGATTTCAGTTGTTGGTCTCTTTGAATTTATTGATATTTTTGCTTCCTCATCAATAGCAACCTCTAATCTATTGCTTCAGGTATCTATCCCAGCACTCATGATGAGCTTGGTCCAGTGGTTTACTTCGGCACTATAGTTTTTGAAGGCCAGATTATATATATATTTAGACCACTGCAACTACGGCTCCACATGTAATATTATGGCAAGTCCAAAATATTTTTTATTTAATTCTCTTCCCATACAATATTAAAGTTTCACATATTCACCGAACATCAATGTAGTCTTGGCGACCTACAGGAAGGCAAACAGTGTCCAACAAATAGAAGCATTGCCTTTATGGAATATTTTGCCTGATTGTATTCTCAAAATAATACGACTTTTCAAGGAAGCCACAACAATCTATGGAAAATATTCACGAGAATATCAACTTCAAAATGTAAGCCCCATAATAATTAGAGATTCTAGTGGACATAACAATCTCTAAAATTTCCCATCATCAATTCAAAATTTAAATGGGTCTCGATAGTTCTCAGATGAATTCATTCCAACCCTAAACTTTAGCCTATATGATGGTGTGCTTTGGCCCCACATATTATTATTTATGATCACTCAATACATAGACAAGAATATTTCTTTCCCACAAATATTTCGGGTCCCAATATAATGTTTAGCTGTCAAACTTTGAAGAACATGGGCCTGAATATTTTCTTATGATATTTTTCTGCAAAAAATTGTGTGATACACCTTACAGGCAGGCAGAATTTTTAGCTCTGATACCAATTGTAATGTCCCTTATTGAGACCTTTAATTTAATTATTTTTCTAGGAATTGTAGACACTTGTATATATTTTCTTGAAAGTTTCTCCATTTCTGAATGATGATCTCTCAATGTTAAAACTCTCTATATATAGTTTTTTTAATTAAATGTCATGTATTTTCATAAATATTATATTATATTAATAAATTAATTATATCAATTATATTAATTAAACATGTTATATTTAAAAACAAAATACATATTATATTAATAATTATATTTCTTATTAATATATATTATTATTAATATTAATAATATTATTTTAATACGATTGCATAATATATTTACCACTGTATAAATATTTATTTTATATATTATAAATAATAATATTTAGTTCTCATATTTAATATTAATATATTATGCAATGAATATGGAAAATTTAATATTATTAGTATTTTATTATTGTTTTATCTATTTATTATTTAATTATATGGATTTATTTTGACAGGGATATCACATTTTTGGGCCTGGACAAGTTTGTAAAATTCAAGGGACCATTGATAAAATGACTAGTAAGGGCAAGTATTAGAGTACTATTAGCAATATTTCTTTTTTAATGGTTACTTAATGTACTTAAGCAAGTATGGCTAGTTTATATTTTCAGTTTCCGTTAATGATTATTTCATTTAGAAATATTGTTCTTGTAAATCCTTTAAATGTAGCTTTGCTTCTCCAAATTAAATAAATCAGTTAATTACAATTTCATATTTGACTTGCAAGTTTGCAACAAATCAGGGAAGGCAGTAAAGACAAGGCTGTAGCTAGCAATCCCCACTTAGGATCGTTTACTGACTGCATCTTGTCATAATTGTAAGGCTTATACCCAAGAAGATTGTTGCATCACTTTCAATAACATAAAGAAACAAGTTAATGGGGCATCCTACCCCAGATAATTCTGCCATGCTAGCTTGCTTGTGGAAATATTTCAACACAAAGGCCACTTGGAATATGCATTGATGTATTGAAAGAGTGCTGCAACAAGAGATATATCAAGACTTGAAATATTTCACCCTTGAGAAGGCATTCAGTCAATGGCCACTCTACAAAAGCACCTTCTCCAAAAATCTCTTGATGCTACAGAAGTCCACAACATATAATAATGCCTAAATACCACTTGTTTCTGTGGCTACAGATAATAAGCTAAATTACACGAGTACCCCTCCCCCCCCTCCGGACCTCGAACTGGTTCGAACCGGTTCGAGATTCTGGTCCGGTTCGACCAAGGTTCGCCCAAGGTTCGATTTTCGAACCCTGGTTCGAACTGGTTCGAACCCTGGTTCGAACTGGTTCGAACCATGGTTCGAACCCAGGCGGACCAAGCTGGGAAAATCGAACCAGGTTCGAACCCAGCCAAGAACCCGCCCACGGACACGGAAATAAAGTTATTTATTTGCATTTTTTAATCATTTTTGGGGTCCACGTACCCTAAAAAGGTGTTATGAATTGGTTTTTTGCTCTCTCATAGTCATTTGTTGTTTCTAAATAGGTTGTTTTGCCTTGAAGGAGAGCACATAAGTTTTTGAGCAAGCATCCGATTGTGCAAGGAGGAGTTTGAAGATTGACTTGTTGGTGTTCTTGAAGTGTTTGTGCATCATTTATACACATTTGCAAACTTGCAATGGCTGGAAAAGGACCAAGAGGTAAGATCTTATTCCATTTACTATTGTTTTGTTCTAGTTTTTCCAATTTTTTTCATTTCTCTTTCAATCTTCATATGTTCTAAGTTCTTGAATCTTTTCCATTATTTCAAAATTCGTCATTTTCTTGCATATAGATTATGAACATATATCTAATTAGTAATTTATTGCCATAGGGAAAGGTTCGAAAGTAATGTCATCTACCTCTTCATCAATAGGCAACACCGAACAAAGAATGGAAACCAACTCTGATTCTCCTCTATGGAAGTATGTAGACATTATAAAACCCATTCCAGGAGGTGGTGCATTCCATTGGAGATGTCGAGGATGTGATGTAGAAAGAAATAGTTCTTATTATCGTGTGGTAGGCCATCTATGTGGTTATACTGGAAGAGGAGTCAAGAAATGCCCTAGCAAAAATGGTGTCCCTATACCAAATCACACCATCTTAAAATATATTGAAGAGCATGAGGCAGCAGAAGAGAGAGAAGGACACAGGGCAATAGAACTCGGTAGTAGTAGCAATAAAAGTAAAAAAGCTAAGGGAATGCAGCCCCCCTCAGATGTTATTGTACAAGACCATCCCTTTTTCAATACTACAATGGACACTGACACTGAATCTGTCCCCATTGTACACAAAAGAAAGGGGCCAATAGAAACTTCTTTTCAAAACAAGGCCCGGGATATTGCTGACATTAAGGTGGGAAGATGCCTCTATGCAAATGGGTTGTCTTTTAATGTTGTCCGCTCTCCGTTTTGGAAGGACATGTTGAGGGGTGCCAATGAAGCTCCAAAAGGGTATTGTGGCCCCGGTTATGAGAAAGTGCACACCACCTTGTTGGATGATGAGGTCCAACGGGTTGAAAATCAATTGAACCCCATAAGGGACTCATGGGTTGAGACAGGGGTGACAATTGTTTCAGATGGTTGGAAGGATTCTAGGAACCGTCCCTTGATCAATGTCCTTGCGGTGTCCCCTAAAGGGGCAATGTTTCTGAAAGCGGTGGATTGTGAGGGCAAAGTAAAAGATGGGCCATTTATTGCTGATATCTTAATTGAGGCCATTGAACAAGTGGGTGCAAGAAACGTTGTCCAAGTCATAACGGACAACGCAAAGAATTGTAGAGCAGCAGGTTTGTTGGTTGAATCACGATATCCACATATCTTTTGGACACCTTGTGCAGTCCATTCACTCAATCTTATGCTACAAAAGATTGGGAACCAAATTGAGTGGATCAAAACAGTGTATGAAGAGGCTGAGGACATACAAATGTTTGTCACAAACCACCACATGACTCAATCTCTTTTCAGGAACTACTCAAAATTGGAGCTATTGAAGGTAAATGAACTTGAACTCAAATTAGTAATTTAATTTTTAATATTTGACAATTTCTGATTTTTCATATTTTACTTGTGCAATTGCCAATGTGTATACTTTTCTTAGTTTTCTAAAATATGTATCTAATAGTTGTTTTTTGCTCTAATTTATGTCACAGGTTGCTGAGACCCGTTTTGCATCACATATAATCGTCTTAAGACGACTTGTGCAAGTGAAAGATGCACTTCAAGGTATGGTTATCAGCAACAATTGGGGTGTATGGAAGCAAAAGAACACTGAAAGGGCAAACAAAATAAAGGATAGGCTATTGGCTGACTCATGGTGGGAACGTGTGGAATATCTCCTTAAGATCACTGAGCCCATTATGAGCATGCTTAGCTACACTGACATGGATAGGCCTTGCCTTGGAGAGATCTATGATGGCATAGACTCAATGATTGAGAAGATCAGGCAAGTTATAAATGAGCAGGAGCAAGATCCGCAAGAGACCTTTTTCAAACAAGTGCAAAAAATTATTGATGAAAGATGGAACAAAATGACCACTCCATTACATTTGCTTGCCTATGTCTTGACCCCCAAATACTATAGCTCACAATATTGTGATCTACCAGGAAGGTTGCCACCATACAGAGATATGGAAGTGTCTGACGGGTACCAGGCAGCATTTAGAAGAATATTTCCTGATGATGATATAAGAGATGTAATCATGGATGAGTTCATAGCATTTGTCAATGCTACAGGTCTAAGTAATGATGCTCTTCGTCATCGGTTCAAGAAGCATGCTAATGGTTGGTGGTACCTCCATGGCCAAAAATTCCGAACATTGCAGCCCCTTGCAATCAAAGTTATATCACAAGTAAGTTTTATTTTTTTTTAAATTAGCTCACTTTATCTTCAAAAGAATTTTTTAATAAGATTGAATTAATTCCTTTTTAATTGCCTACCCTATGTTGTCTTTATAGGTTGCTAGTTCTTCTGCATCAGAAAGAAATTGGAGCACCTATTCTTTCATCCACTCGGTGAAGCGCAATAGGTTGCAATCAAAAAAAGCCGAGAACCTGGTATTTGTGCATAACAACTTGCGCCTTCTTTCACACAAGAGTCAAGAATACAAAGAAGGGGAGACAAAGAAGTGGGATGTAGATGCAAAGATTGCGGACTTGGATGCTTCCACTACTGCGCTTACAATTGATGATTTTGATAACTTTGATGCCAATACCATTGTTGATTCTGCTGCTGATCCCATTGGCCTTGGTGCAAGTAATAGCGTAGGCGAAGAAGGAGGAGATGAAGAAGAAGATGAAGAAGAAGAAGATGAATATGAAGAAGATGAAGATGAAGAATGAAGAACTTAGAACTAGAAATTCAGAATTTTAATAGATTTTCATTCTATTAGTTACTGTTAAACATTGAACGTGAAACAATGACACTTGAACTTGATATTTTAAATGTTTTGAATCTTTCATCTTTGATGTTGAAGTTGATTGAATTATGTTACTATATGATGGTATGCTCACCATGATACATTGATATGTTATTGTTTATGGCTATGCTGTTTTAAAGTTTTAAATGTGTTTATGGTACTATGCTACATTCTAATTTTAACTCATGCTTCATAAAAATGTATATATATATATATATATATATATATATATATATATATATATATATATATATATATATATATATATATATATATATATATATATATATATATATAATTTTTACATGTTTTTGTACTAACGAACCCAAACGAACCCAAACCCCTTTCCAAAATTTTGTCGAACCAGCGAACCGGTTCTCGAACCCAAACCCGGAACCGAACCACGAACCGGCAACTTAGATAATAAGTAATCAATATTATATAGGTTAAGCTCAGAAATAGTAAGTTTTGGATGCAACTATAAGCAGTGTGAGGTCTGTAGTCACTGATCATCCTGTAGTAGATTTGAAGTTGGAACATGCGTCTAGATAAGTCTTATGGAATGGAGAAAGGGTGCTCCCCCTCTTGATCAAGAAATTTCTGATATAACAGATCTAGAATGAGAAAATATGTAGACCCTAGTAGCCGCTACACATTGAGGAGGAATGCAGTGGCCAGTATTGATCCCCAATTCAGGTGAATTTACCTTAATATCCAACAGGAGCCCTGAGACTATGAGTACAGTGTCAGCAAATATAAATGTATTTTCAGTGATTTGATTGTTGCTCAACTGTCATTATTTTGAAGATTAGCTGAGACCTGTAAAGCCAATCAATCGAAAGGTCTGACCCCTGACAAAATGACCCTACAATCCACCTGATTCTTTAAAGAAGGAATTGGTGCAGTTCAATTTACTCAACTGGTTTAGTAAAAGCTAAAACATCAACCTGACAACCAGTAGTTGTAGCATTGACTTACTTGTAAGAACAGTTCGAGTGAAGAACAGAAACAAAATTAAAGCTTCAACAGATGACTATTAAGTTAATTACTTCAAAGTTCAGAAGGTATGAGAATAGCATCTATTTAATGTTGACTAAAATTTTACTTTAGTTGCAAATCACTAGGTATTCAAGTAGTGTAGTTCACTTTGTGGAATCTTATTGTTATAATTACTCCCGAACAAGATATATATTACTCATTAAAAATGGAAAATCTATATAAGTTAGTTTTATATAGCCCACAAATAAGTGGACTATGCTCCAACAAAAGTGAAAAGGTTGTGACAGTAGATACTTATGTCCCCATTGGAGCAGAGGCATTATGAACTTTATAATTAGATGTACCGGTTTCATCAAATTATTTAAATTATTTTATTTGTAATCCAAATTTGAGGGGTGATGGAAATGTAGTTGGTATTGATCCCAAATTACCAATGCCTTATGTAGATGAGCATCAAGGGATACCAAATCTCTACTGACACTAGATCTATTGTGTTGATAACCAACTAATGGGATAATTCATAACAACGGATAAAAATAATGCAGTTACATATTCAGTATTTCCTATCCAAGCTATCTAGCTAACACCGTGCACAATACTTCAGATTAAACAAAGGTGCATAGAAGAGATACATGTTGGACATGAAGTTGAAAGAAAAATAAGGTATATATTCTCAAGTTATTTGGTTCCCAATGAGAACTACATTTTCTGTTGGTTACTGTGATTTTCTTTATCAGGTTTCTAGTGATCAATCTAGAACTAGTGGTGTCCCTAATATGAAATGTGATGGCTCTAGTTCTCATTGTACTCCATCATAGCCACCCATGTTTCATCTCAAGTTTTTGACTTTTCATATTTGTTTTCCATGAAGTTATCTTAATATCTAGTAGGGTTCTATTTTAAAAATTTCAGAGTTTCTATTTATGTTCAGATTTAGATTTTAGATTGTTGTCTTCAATTTTTTTATTTCAATCTGTTAAAAATGATCTATTTTTTACATTCTCTAGCTCTAAGTTTATTGGGCCAAGAAATTGGATTTCAGGACAACAGCATGTTATAATAATATAACGACCTTAACTTTACTGCTTCTATATGTTTTGATCCTTCATTAGTAATCCAAACAGGGGTCAAATTTAATATGATATTCAGTGCAGGCAAAGTGTATGAATTATGTTTGAGATAATATGTGTAGACCTTGATGTGTTTTTGTGCCTTGAAAGGCATCACATGGATGGTTCCTTGCAGATCATCTCAACCTGAGCTAAAAAAAGTGAACATTCTAACACAAGAAAGAAAAAGGGAATGGAATCATGAAAACACTATGTTCTTTTAAATGGCTTTAGTGAATGGACTAGTACGAAAATGACAAAGAAAAGGTGGCACTGGCAATCCCTTTACTTTTACCCAAGAGGCAAGGAGCATATGAAATTAACATAAGCTCATAAAAGCCCATGTCTAGGGTATGTCTATAAGCACCATCTCCAATCTTCCTCTACCAACAAGAATAGCCTTCATTTAGCATTTAGTACATCTCCTTGGGTCCAACAGAGCACACTTATATTTTTTGGGTCTCTGACACATCATGTAAACTGCAAATTTACTATTTATTGTTTATCATTCATTGTATAAATTATTGCTTATTATTTGCTTAATGTGTAGACAATGAATTACCCCACCCTGAATGTAGAAATACCCACCAACATAAACAAGAGGTAACAATCCAACACAACCATGATCTTCTTCAATGTTTTCCCAGGATACATATCAATCAATTAAAATACAAGATACTGTAAATCTGCCAATGAGTTGAACTTGAAAACCACCAAACAGCAATACAGACTTTTCTTCACTGCAAGTTAGAAGAGGCCTAATTATTCTAAAACCTAGCAATTACTTGTCAAATTGTCTCAGCTGGCCCTCTTACACAGCTTTTTATATCCTTTATTGACCAAAAGCAAACAGATATCATGCCACTTGAAACTGCTATTTATAAAATTGAATGAGTCATTTGTCATCAAAAAATTAATCAATTAACTAGATATACTTCTGTTTAAAATATAAAATTGAGACAATTTGAAAGGAAGAATGTTGCCAGTGATTTCTTAAACTAATTGAGAAGAACTTTCCCAAATAACATCATTGACCAATTTCTTCCTTAAGAAGAGACATAATTACAAGATTAGAAAGTGACAGCTTCTGGAAAAACTCACCCAGCTAATGCTGCAGGGTCCCATGCAGATGGAACCTCTTGTTTCACTGCATCACGTAGTACTATATGTGATCTTGTAAGCCCTACGCTGTAAAGAGTTATAAACCATCCATCAAAGGCGAGATGTTTTGTTGCAGATGCATCTTTTTGCCATGAGCCTGTGAATTCGAACATCGCATTGAATATACCTGAAGGAATTTTCCCTGGTATATTGAGTTCCTGATTAAAATGCTCTGACATCTGCAATTATTTTTTAACACACATATTGTAGACTTCAGATATTTCAGAATACATACTATTCCTTATTATGAAGTTAAAACTAACAAAAATATTCAGCTTCACTGGACCGAATTATAAAAAACAAATCTGATTAGGATGTGCCAAATCTTATTTACTATGTTCCCCCAAGTTTCCGGTACGGGGACGGCAGGGGACGGCGGGACGGGTTTCTGGGACGGCAAATTTTTTTGGCAATTTTGGGGACAAGGGGGACAACAAACAAGGACGGCTATATATATATAAAGAAATTTTAAAATATATATTGAAATTTGCAAATATACATGTCATTCATATGAGCATGTCATTTAAACATTATAGAACCATAAAATACAACATTTGAATGCCATCTAGGAAATAATATCCGATTTTAGTACCCAATTGTCAAAATGCATATCAATATCAGTGAACACTGAATAATGAACATTAACAATTCTCAATATCATAATGTCATAATGATAAATATGATAAATCTGAAAATCAAAATCAAAATATGCCCAAAGCTATAGGCCCAACAGGTAGAGGGCTGCCATAAAGTCATAAGTATCAATGCATCATAATCATGTTCATGTTCAACATTAAAAAAAAACATAGAAAAATGAAGCAGCCTGCTGCTCCTATTTTGCCTCTACTACCTTTTAGGGCATTTGGAGGGGTGGGGACAACTTGGCCGACCAAGTTGGAGGCTTTTAAAAAAAAAATTATGCTAAACTTTTTAAATTTTATGCAAACAAAAAAGGGAGACTGCCAGAAGTACCCGGTACGGAAAGGGGACGTCCCCTTTCCATACCGGGTACTTCTGGCCGTCCCCCTTTTTCCCCTCAACCGTCCCCAAGTTTTTGACACGTCCCCTGCATTTTTTCACTTTTTGGGGACGGCTGGGGGACGTCCCAGACCCGTCCCCGAAACACCGGGTTTTAGGCCAGGTACGCGTCCCTGGGGAACATAGCTCATTTATCAATTCTTTTTTACCACTCAGCATTATTCCGTCAGCCAAAAAAAATAATGTATGAAGAGTACGATAAAAAAACTGTAGACTAGTCAAAAAAACAGAATGAGTTTCAACCCATTATAGCTCTATCTAAAGTTAATAAAAAGACAAATATTAATAAAAATGAATATAAACTCTCAGTTAACATAAACAGCAAGCAAAGTAGTGTAAAACCAAGGTAAATAGTTACCTTGACCCAAACATCAATTAACATTGTCATCAACTCAGAAAGAAAATGTTTGAGACAACAAATCAAAGATTTTGAAACATAACTCCCATGAATATCAACATTTTATATAGTGTGGCATACAATGGCAATTTACTGTAACAGACAAGCAAAAGAGGGAATTGCTTAATTAACAAAAGTATACTTGTGAGCATCAATCCATAGGAGAGAACGGTATATCTTACAGATATAAATTTTGAGCGAATGACCATAGGACTCATCGTGACATGAATACTGTTTTCTCATGGATCATACAAACCATCTCTATTTGAGCAAAAAAAAAAAAAAGGGTTTAATCTCTATTTTTTTTAGTGAGATAATTGATCACTTTGAGCCTTGAGGACTTCGCAAATTGTCAACGTAATTTTATCATTTCACTTTTTCAAAATGTCAATGTGTACATTGTTACATACACCTCCAAGACAACTAGTCAATTAAAACAAACTGTCTTTGAAGACTACAAGTCTGCAAAAGCTAACAAAATAATTAACATTGGCTTCAAGCAAAATGACAAACATAATGGCAATTCATTCCACATTAACTATTCCAATGAGGATATGAAACTCTGAATAGATTTGCACCCTCCATCAGTTGTCAAAACTTAAAACTTAATGTTCCTATCTGACTTTAGCCAGCAATTCCTCCTATTTGTTGCATCTTGTCTTAAAGGTCTGCTTGCAGTCCTTGTTTTGTGGGGCAATGTTGTTCAGGCATTCTAGTTCAAATATTTTCTAGGCAATGTTAACATGTACATTAAAACATACAACTAGGAAGCAACTAGTCAAGAAAACAAACCATAACAAGCCAAACAAAATCTTTGCCATTAACTTAAAAAGGATCTAACAAAGATTATGCAAATTTGTACTCTACTTCAACAACTTAAGTATCTCAATGATTTTACATTCCCCATTAATCATTAATGTGCCTATCTGACTCCTCCTACAATGTAGCATATTGTCTAGAACTGATTGCAGCCATCATTTTGTGGGGCAATACTTCTCAGGAATTTCAGCTCCAACATTTTCTAGGAAAGAAACTATCTAAGGTCATTTTTTAAGTTCTCTGTGTGTAATGTCTGCACTGTGTATAAATTCTTGTAAGGATATTTTTCGAGTTTATTTTAAAGAATGTCAGCCATGCTTTACTACATCTTATCTTTTCTTGTGGTTATAATGGCTAGAAGAATGTTCCAATCTCCAAAAGCTCCTTGAATGTGTAAGAACATTCCTTTAAAGAAAGGAATGAAGCAGGAGAAACATCATCAGCAGGCTAATTGAGTAATTTACAGTTGTAATTGACCCTACATCAAACTGTCATGAATAAGATTGCCCTGAACAAGCCTATTCAAGGTGATAAAAAAAGACCTTCATAAGCATAGAGAGTTTGCAGTCATTCACTCCTTTTGACTAAACAGAAATAGAAATTTTTGAGGCAGCAAGAAAGTTGGACTGCTGCTGAAATATTGGACAGTCAATTTCAGTCCCATGGAAGACTCCCTTCAATAACAATAACAACTCTGGATTTTCCCTCAAACTCTGTGCTGATTCAATCTGTTTATGTTATAGATTCCTACTAAAAGGGTGTGCGGCAATAAATCAAAGAGCCTAGGGTGACATGCGCCCCCCCCCCCAAAAAAAAAAGGAATCTTGGATTCATATTAAATTTCAACAGCACTGCCAAAGAGATTGCAGAACTATCTGGAGACGGGAATGCCCTGAGAAACAATGAAGGTGAGTGTAGATTATATATCGTAAAGACTCGTATAGTTTGGACAGACTGTTAAAATAGTAGCTGTGATAGAATCTTCATACTTGTGTTGAGATGCCTTAGATTTATCTGCAATTATGAACTGGTTATTTTGCATTCAATCTGTTGTTTCCTGTTTCTTGTGAGCCTCCTTGCTTAACATATCCAAGACTACTTTCCTCGTGTTCGTTATACATATCGGGAGAATTCCATGGGCGTCATCATTACTATATCATGTCTTCTCTTTTGTCATTGGATGACATGGCATCTTGCTGACTTGACATCTTTGTGTCTCTTCATGTGGCAGCGGGTTTATTTTCTTTTCAATAACATCTCTCTTTATTGGTGTCATCTTGTGTTAATTGTGTGGTGGTGATTTCACATAACTATAACAAAAGATTCAACTCGAGCAGTTCATGCCTTCATCCGTTCTTTTGCTTCTCATCCTTTCGTCTCTTAGCATGGTCGGTATTTATTAATTTTTTTACCTATGGTCAAAATCTGCTTGGGCTATTCTGCATCGAGAGTTGCTTGAGAGTTGCCTGCCTGTGAGTATGTGTATTGGGAGCTGTCTGTGTGTGTGTGGCGGTCAAGTTCTTTCTTACAGCATTGATGTATACTCAGAGACATTTGAGAATAATTTAATTGGTGATTCTATTGAATGTGTTTGAGTAAGACTGTGGTGTTGGAAATACACTTAATTAGTGTCCATTTGATCTGTGAATAGACCTACAAGCTTATTCTGAGAATCACTTTCATTAGTAAAGTGTTTATTATATTAGACACTGAGAGATCTGTGAAGAAGGCAGATCCATTGATTGATAGCTGAAGAATTCAATCATAAGCAAAAAAAAATTGTAGTTGTTTTGAGATCTGAATAAAGGCATCATCTTTTGGGAGTGGCTGGATTTTTCCCTCGAGTAGGAGGGTTTTTTCAGGGTAAAATTGTGTCTGGCTTTCTTGTGTTTTGATGTTAAAGGTTTTGATTATTGCATTAATATATTCTGTTTAGAAAATTTAACATGGTATCAGAGTGGGTCTAAAGAAAATATCTTGAACCAGAACTCTTAAGCCTTGAGATATTCTATTCATGGAGATGTTCTTTGGCATTCATTGTACGAGATAGTATGCATGCAGGTACTAGGATCATCGTATAAATGCTGGTCTACAATTATTGTTCAATATTGTTTAAAGAGATAGCTATGTATTGATCCATATCTATGTGTGTACTGAGATCCTTCTTGAGAAAGATTAGACAAGAAGGAGATAAGTATTCTATGACTATACCTTTAAATATTGATCATGATGTTTTAATTATAACACTGAGAATAGCGTATGCTTTTAGCATTGATCTATATTTTTCTCTTCATGATAGTTTAATTCTATGAACTCTTCTAATCTCTCTAAAAATGCTTCCAGGATGGATCAAGAAGCAACGAGGTGATGAAGTTTGCATGGAAATGTTCAGAAACTTCTTTCTGAATGGACACTTGCAAGGAAATATTGATATACTGTTTCTAATATGGGAATTTGGAAGGAACCATTTAAGTACGCATCTCTAGGATTTAAGGAAATAATGAAGGTAAGGAAACAGGATAATGAAATGGGATAAAAGAAAAAAGAAATATTAGAAATTGCTTAAAATACAGGATATTATAAACCTCCTTCAAACAAGAAATCGAATGAGGGTCGTCTGAAGTATAGACACGCATTTCAAATTCTTTTCAACTAGATGGACTTTATTTGACAAAGTTGTTGGCACATAAATAAATCTAAAATACATTTCAAATTCTTTTCATAGATGGACTTTAACTGACAAAGTTGATGATGGCACAAATACAAGTCTGCCTAAGAATTCACAAGTAATCGAGGAAATTCCAGTGAAATAAGAAAACAACTATTGGAATATTAAATATCATATCAGAAAGGGCACTCCTAATCTGACAGAGTAATATATGCAAACATGATGCTAACAAATAGAATTTTAGCAGAAACATGGGAAAGAATATAAATAAAAAAGAGGAAACGGCACCCATTCCAGATGGCACCAAAGCAGTGGAAATTAAATAAAAAATTGCAGTTCAAGGAGCTTCAACTCTCTTCAGAAGAAGGTAA
This sequence comes from Cupressus sempervirens, assembly GCA_028749045.1. Classification (NCBI taxonomy): domain Eukaryota; kingdom Viridiplantae; phylum Streptophyta; class Pinopsida; order Cupressales; family Cupressaceae; genus Cupressus; species Cupressus sempervirens. The sequence goes on from CM053785.1 coordinate 740,239,071, forward strand.
AATTAGTCACAGGAAGCCCACTATAAGAAAAGTTAAGGCAAACAATGAAAACTGTATGGGCCTTTCTCCAAATTTTCTCCGCAACTGTTGCTGATTAAGTTTAGGTGAATTTTGCAGTCAAATGATCCTGCAAAAGCCCTGTTTCAGCTCCTTCACAGAATTTTAGCTGTATTAGCTGCCAATTAATGTATTTTTTAATTTTTCCAATTGAAACCTCTTCAGTGTTGTCACGTTGAAATAAAAATGTTAGGCCAGTTTCACAAGCTTTCTGTATTTCTTTCTAGAACACAGAAAATTTCCTGCTCAGAGTTTGGATGGAGGAATGTTCTGATTCTTGCATTTTTATATGCTCAGAGTTTGTATTCACAGTTTTAACAAGTCGTAACTTTTTTTACAGCTTCCTGATTTTTCTTGTCAATAACTTAAGGCAAAAAATTAAAACTGCATGGGACCAGATCTATACGCAGTGCCCCAAAATTATCTTAGCCACTGAAAAAAGTATGGTGGCCCCCTTCAATCAAGCCATTAGGTTATATTGGTGCTACTTTTGATCCTCCTCTCTGAAGGCTGCTGATATTTTCCTCTTAGGAAGTTGTAGGTTTGTAAGAGTATACCAAACTTTACATTTGATGAATTAAAATTGTTTCATGTGACCACCTACAGCTTAAAAATTATTACATTGGAGAAGTGGACCCTCCATAGGACGATTGACTAAAGGGCATGATTCACAAATAATACACCCTGGAATTCAACATCAAATTAGCACAGATGAAATCTATTGAACTTTTACAATAAAATTCCTAGTAACATGATGATTTTATTCAAACTTGAACATATAGTTATACAAAGTTTGTCATCGCCGTCATTTCTAGGATGTAAATTCAGGTAATTCCACTTATTCCTCAAATGAAACTATTTTACAAGGGAGTTGCACCAATTCACCCAACAACTCAACAAACATAAACTAATAGTCTAACCCACTAACTATTACTAACTATTAACCATACTTTTAAATATTTAAACTTGTTCATCTAACCATGTGTAATGATTCCTTACACTGCCCCCTCTAATTCAGGAGATAAATAACTTTGCACATGAATTGGGACACACCTTTAGTTCATCATAGTTACAAACATATAATAGCTAGCATGTGTGGTCACACTACACATCTTTAGAAGCACAAGGCCTCAATGAACTCTCAACAAAGGATATGAATACACTCAGCTATCCTCCTTAAAAGTTGTTAACAAGGACACACAACTACCAACAGATGATCAGCTGAACTAGACCTTAATAAATCAATAACTAAGTTACCGGTTTGGGTTCGGTTCCAAGTTCGAAGTTCAAGAACCGATTTGCAAGTTCGTCAAAATCTTGGAAAGGGGTTTGGGTTCGTTTGGGTTTGTTAGTACAAAACATATAAAAATTATAAAAGATATATGTATATATACATATTTATGAAGTATGAGTTAAAATTAGAATGTAGCATAGTAGCATAAACACATTTAAATTTTAAAAAAAAAAACTTGTAATCATAGTGATCTTACCATCATATTGTCATAGTGCTCATATCATATAGTTCAACATCAAAGATTCAAAATATTAAAAATAAATTGTAGCATCAAGTTCAAGTACCATTGTTTCACATTCTTTGTTCAACTAATGGAATAAAAATCTATTAATATTCTACGTTCTTCAATCTTTATCTTCTTCTTATCATCTTCTTCTCCTTCTTCATTTTCTTCTTCTCTGGCATCAATTGACTCAGCAATAGAGCTAAGGCCAATGGGATCAGCAGCAGCAACAATGCTGTTGACATCAAATTCTTCAAAAAATGACAATGAGAGGCCACCAAAAGCATTTCGTAACAACCTTGTAGGGTTGTGGATGCCAACAACTTAATAACTTTTGCAAAAAAAAAGCACTTTTTTGCCGTCCGTGGGGCCCAAAAAGCATGTGGTTCGAACTGAACTTGGTTCAATTTTTTTGGCCTAGTTCACCCAAGTTCAAATTTGGTTTGAATGAGCAGACAAGAAATGGAACCCTGGTCAAGCCAAGTTCGAACCGGAACCAAACTTCGAACCAGTTCAAACTTCTGCAGGTCCGAGAGGTGGGGAGGTATCCGTGCAACTTGGATCAATAATCAACACTTTCTACTTACTAAAATGTTCCTTTGAACCAAAGAATGCTACATAACCATTACTCCAATCTCCAAGTTATCCACAAACTCAAGTTTCTTCTAAGGTCCCTCAGCACCATGCAGTGTTTGACTTCACTCAAGCATGTTGAACCATATGACCATGTGGACCACAAGATGGAATATGAAACTCTTCAATGGTTCTAGCAAATTCTTGGAAGGTGTCTAGATGTTTTGCTAGACTTGCATCCCTCGTGAGATTATATTCCCCTACTCAATCAAATTGACTTGTGTGGGCATTGAAATCCACTAATAGTGTATCCATTTGTAAAAAAAGGTAACTTATGAATTTAGAAAAGGCAACATTTAATGATTTTTTTTTTTAAAACAATTAAATATAACTTGTGAGATAAAGTAAAACACTTCTACAAGATGCTTTACAATACATTTTCACATATACTAGCAAAGTTTTGCTGGAAGCCGCATCCCAAATCAAAACTTACAAATTTGATACACTCCCTCCAGGAAAGATTACACTAAGAACACTAACAAATAAAACATAAAAACTTAAAGAAGTTGGAGCAAAGTTCTATTGCAAAAAGGATGACAAGTATATTTGACCCAAAGTGGCAAAACCTCGACAAATAACTCAACTTAGTTCATCAGATTGAGCACTAAGATGGATCCTCCGCGTAAACTAGAATACTTTGAACAAAAGTGAGCCTTAATTTTTTCTCCCTAATTTAGTCAAGTTTGTGAAAAGGTTTGTAAGATCTACTCTAAGAAGATATATTTGCTTCTTTTGAGTGATGAGGTTTTGAAATAAGAATCTCACTATGTGAAGAATATGTTGATATACAAACTTAAGCATCTTTGGCCTAGTTTGCCAAACCTCCATTCATGGATTTCCAAGCACTAGAAGCCTTTCTTTTTAAGCTTATTGACATTTACCGTTGTGCGTAAGGTCTTTTTGTAATTTTTAGTCAATTTATAGATGAATAGGTGAGTATCCTAGAGAAGGGGCAGCGATTGCGGGCAAAGTTTGTTTTAATACTAAAGCATATCCTACTCTCAACCCTCTTTCTTGATGCCTCTAGTTTAAGTCAGTCTTACTTATCCCCCATTATAATTTTTTACTGATTCTTGATTAAAGGCCATTAGTCATTCTCTCTCAATAACTTATTGGCGTTCTCTAGAAATAGATGCTCTTTTCCATCCTACTTATTCTCATATACAAATTGCATTACATATTTAAAGGTGTTGTCTCTAGTAATCTGGCTAGGAGTGGAGGATGTCTAGAAACCGTAGTTAGACCATGAAAATCTGGAATTTCATTAGTGTTTACACTTTGGGCTGGGACATTTGGTATTTCATTCTTGTTTTCACTTTTGACTGGGGCATTGGACAGACACTAACACAAAGGATAAGCTTGAAGCTAGCGGCCAAGCCCCATGGTGGAGAGATTGCAATTTATGAAGTTGTTGTTGAGGTTTCTCAAAAAGCCCTCTATCACTACTTTAGTCCTTTCCTCTCCTAGAGTTGAATCCGAGACTTCTAAAAAGGCCCTTTTGGATCCCCTCCTAGGGATGTGGTTGAATCCAAACCTTTAGTCTCCTTGGCTACTGAATAACATATCCCATACCGACACATCACTTTCATGAACTTTATTCTCCTCGACCTATGACGGCTTCAACTCTTGCATCAAATGTCAATCCTTCAATAATTGTTGGGGTTTCCCCACGCCCTCTTGGTAGGCCCTTGGTTTCTAGTGAGGTTGTCCCAACTGAAGGATTTGGACAATTCTTTACTATCAAAATGCTTTGTTTGGCAAGAAGGATTCCACTCGGATGGTCTTGAGATCACAAGAGATATAAGGTTGGATCTTAGATAGCTCTAGTGAGGGATCAAGGATGTTGTTTGTTTTCCTTAGGTATTTTAAATTTTTGGTATTTGTTTTTGTTTGATGAGCTGATTTGACTATTACGTTGTAAACAAATTTTTTAGAGTAAATGGATGAGGGTGCAATAGAACCTTATCTTAAGTTAACCAAAAACAATATTAATGATAGGTTAGGCAGGAGCCTACAACACAACGGTAACTTGTGAGCCTCTCATTGGAGAGGTCTTGGGTTCAAAACTACTCAAGCTTAACACATAATAATAATTAATCTTCACAAATAATAATAAATAAATGATAAATAATCAAGGCTTTAGCCAATTACCTATCAAATATATATGTGTGTGTGTGTGCGTGCGCGCGTGTGTGTGTGATAGGTTCAAAATTCAATTATTCAAACATATCAACTAATTATATATAATAAGTCCTAATAGTTTCGAAAGCAATACTCAACATCTAGTTTTCTATTGGGCATGGAAATTCACTTTCCCCTACTAGTCCCTACCCCTTAAATGTCTCTTTACTTTTATTTCAATTAAAGCATTTTTCCTCTTTAAAAAATGTAATGATTAGAGTAACTTGATGGTTATAAAAAGCAAATGGTCACAATGAAAAGGAAAGGCTTCTAAAATTTACTCTGCCTCACAGCCAATTCTTCTTGAGCAACAAACTACCTAAGCATAATCAAAGCAACTTCCAAGCTAATCCCAAAGTATTTCCAAATAATGAAAATGTGAAAAAGGGTAAAGGAAAAGAGAGAGCTCAAAGTCATAACTCCTTATCAGGGGTTTCAATGGGTCATGTAGTGACCTATATTAAAGCCTTGTGAGGCAAGCTCTCAATGCTAAAACACTTAGAAGAAACATCAGCCAGATTTGGCAGTACTAAAATTCCTAGGTAGTTAGACTAACAGTAAGCTAAGGCGTGAATTAACAACAATAAAAAATAGCCATTGGGATTACAGGTTTCAAATTGACCCTTAACATTAAAAAAAAAAAATCTCACATTTTGCCCTGACTTGACTAAATAAAAATTGAACATTAATTTATCAAGCTCATAAGAGATCATTCGTAGACAAAATGACTACTCAAGATAAATGGATCCCTGAAAGACTGACTCAACTATGGAATAGAAAATGCAGCTAATCCCAAAAAACTACATCTAAAAATACTGCATGGTGCGAACTCTGAAAGCTTAAAAATTGAAGAGTGACAACCATTTCCTTATAAACCCCTTGGATGCTAATGGATCTACATCAAATTTTCAGCCACATTAAACAAAAAAGGAACCACTCATTGTGGCTTCTATTTTGGCACAACAAATTATTTACTGGCTAAACATTCCATATTTAAAAGATAATGTATATCCACAAAAGACCCTCGTTCTTGCCCACACTTAGAAAGATTACCAAATGCCAGCCATTGCATTATTCACCTATACGTAATTTCAAGATTATCATCACACCAATTTTATTGATCAATGTTTGATGTTCTTGATATATATAAAGATCATTGCAAGATCTATTTCTGTAGACTTTTTAACATCCACGAGACCATAATTGTTAAATGTTAGCGCACAGCTAAAGACAGGATCTACTGCAATGCAAATGACAAAACTGAAATGTTTATATTGCTGTCCACATGTATGTTAGGCCACAATATCAAGGCCATAGCAAGGACTCCAATGCAGTAAATAAAATGAAATTATCTTATAGAGGTCCACACGCCAATAATAGCCTATGTACCCACGAGGCCACAGCTTGGACATACCGGTAATCCATGTGACACGAAGCCAAAGTTAGAAAATAATAAGCTGCAGTGCAAATGCAACAATCAAATTCAATGAGATCAAGTTGTGGCGCTGGCATTTCCTTCCATTGAGTATACCTTCAACTTTGAACAATAATAAGTTTTCATTTACTCTTGGAAGGATCAAATTCACGGTAACCAATTTGCTCAACCATTGCCACAGTGCTCTTGCTGATCAACAAATCAAGCACAAGAAATCCAAAATCTCAAATAAGAAGAACATCAAATGGAATAACCTCGATCAGCAAGAGTTGCAATTATTTCATATTAAATGAGAATATTGAAATCGAGTAGAACATATAATCAAACTCAACAGGTGCAGCATACCCAACTAAAGACATGTAAACCTTTTGTAGAATATATGAAACATCCCATCGGCAAGGTTACAAGACCAGAACAAATAATGTCCTAAGTCTGTCCTAAATCCCGGTGAATTTGAAGGATAACTTAAGGCTACCAAATAAAAACAAATCCGTGCCTCCTTTCTTAAATGGACGGAGCTCAATCGGGATTAGTGAGGCAATATAGTGCTACATATGCATATGTAGAAATGCTCGAATACTGAGTGCACTAAAATACCACATCCAATTAGGCGTAGTAAAATCAAAGCACGAGGTCGGGAACAAGTCCCGGAAAACTTCGAGGGAAAAGCTGAATCCCAGGTGAATGTGATGGAGAATATATATCCTCGCTGAGGATACAGCCCACGAGACATTTACCTATGAAAACAAAATCTCTACCATCCCTAAAAATACCCAATAATCCTCGAGAGTTTCGGTGAAATCCAAACGGGCAGAATTGCCCTCTCCAATTTCAAAAGCTAGAAATTGAAATCAATTTTAAAGTCTAACCCACCTGCTGAAACGGCAGAACGTCTGTCCTAAAGCGCGTGCGCTCCCCCTTATCGCACTTGATCGCCTTGGGCACATCGCGGACGGTAACGCCTCCGGGTATAACGGCATCCTGTTTGGACTCCCCTTGAAGGTCGATCAGGCAACCATCTCCCTTGCAGTAAGACAACCGCAGATCGTTGGTGATATCGTAGCCGCGACCCACAGCTCCAATTGCGTTCTCCGCAGCCGCTTGGGCCTTGCTCCTACTGTTCTGCCCTGCCATGCCCTAATACCATGGTCAGTGAAGGTGCTGGGTTCGACTCCCTGTGGCCGAAAAAATCATTATGGCCGTGCAGAACCAAAGAAATATAGCACCATTCACACCGTCATACGTCTCCCGTCCCGTCTACCTACTCTCTGCCGATTATTCAACGTTTATTAGCCCCTTTTCACTTTCCTCCCCTATATATATCGAGAATCGTCCGTATGCAGACAGTGAGAGAGAGAGAGAAGAGGATCCTCTGTTATTTACTGAAAATTGGTCCGTTTTTGCTCACTGTAGATTTCTTTTGGGTTTAATGCATTTTGAAATACGACTGTCCGATTCGTCATAAATGTGCGTCAACGTATGGCAGAATTTTGATTTGCCCTTTTGGAGGTTCAAAGTCTATAGGATCGCGAGCTGCCACACGTTGCTTTGACTCCCTCACCTCTCAAACCTACGAAATTGTGCGATACATAATTGGCAGATGCCTCTTGCTAAAAACGCAATTGAATTTTGACGGCCTGCATGACTCCTCACATCTTGTTTTTATGACGTTCTTTACTTGTTCAATATTGCTTGCTGCAGCTGTCCATGGTTGAAACAAGGAAAGGGGGTGTCCAAAGTTAAAACGGATATGTTTTCTATCATCATTACTATTGTTTACAGTTGTTCGGAGATTTTGACGGCCTGTCCTAAATTTCTCATTCGAAGTCCGAGAAAATTTATAGTTTCTGACAATATTAAAGGATTATTAAAGTAGTCCGATTTTTCCGTATTTAGTTTTTGGAGTATCTTTTCAGTCTGAGAGCGATGGACGGTCTGACTCTTTCTTAAATTTTCGGGAGGATGTGTCAACCAATAATGATGTTTTTTAGAATGGTTTTATTAGTTAATAAGTAATTTATTAGGCTCAATCATGCTCTTATTACCATGAAAGAGATCTTAGATACGTTAGTAATACTCAATAAGAAAGTAGCTGTTCAAAAAAGAAATGAGTTTGAATATTGTTTAGCTTATTTTTTAGTTTGGATTGTAGAAGGTTGGATTTATGCTAGTTTATAGTTCTCTTGTATGTTCTTTGTGAATAGGTTTATGTAGATGTTAAAATCAAGATTATTCTTTGTTGAAGTTAAATCTTGTTTGATTATTTCTATGTGTTTTTTTTTTTTTTTTTCTATTTTTCAATATAGAAAAATACATTTAAATTTTATTAAGAATTATAATATAAAAATTGCACTTCTTTTAGAAATTAGATTTTTTTTTAGAATTTGTAGTTTATTTTTTAAGATTTGGTGGTTAAGGAGAATATAAAAGAGATCTTAGATATGTTGGGTGGATGCTAAATAGCATGATTACATTTTTTGAAGTTTAATTTTGTTTGATTTGTCATGAAGGTACTAGTATTAGTCATATATATTATGTTTTTCCAAGACAAATAAATATATTTTATGTTTTATGAAGAATTGTAATCTAAAAATTGTACCATTTTCTAGTAAGAAAATAAAGTTTAGAAAATTTAAAGTTTTTTTTTTTTCTTGAGTGATTGTTAAGGAGAATATAAAAGAGATCTTAGATATGTTGGTCCTGATAGATAAGAAAGATGTCATTAAAATATGAATAGGAGAGTTTGATTGTTGTTTATTGGTGTGGATTTTATCTAATTTGGATTTTAGAACTTTGGATTTATGGTAGATTGCAGTTGTCTTATATGTTTTTTTGTAAACAACTTTTGGTAGGATTTAATATCATAATTATACTTCTTAGAAGTTTGATTTTGTTTGAATTATTTTGAAGGTTACTTGTTTGAGTCATATTTATACTACTTTTTAATAATAATAATAAAATATTGGAGCTATATGAAGAACTATTATCTAACATTTTACCATTTTTTAGGAAGAAAAAATAAATTGTTTGAAGTCATTTAAGCTCTATAATAAGTACAAAATAGTAGCTTGTGAAAGTTGTAAGATAGTTATTTCACAAAGACAACCTATCCAAAAAGTATATAGTACTAAGTCAAAGCTTTGAGATTAGAGATACTGGAATTTTCATCAAATTTGGTCTTACCAAATAAATTAAAACTCTATAGTATAATGTTAACCTATATAAGGTGTGGCTTCATTAATAATTACCTAGGAAAATAGATGACAATCACTCTTTATAGTATTACCATCTATGGAACTCTATATCATTGTAGTAGGATTAGTAAAATCTATGCTAACTATATATCATTTGAATAGTTTGATAACTCTTACTAATCCATGCTAACTATATATCATTTGAATAATTTGATAACTCTTCTTTCATAATAATGTAAGCATCACCTCCTGCTTAATTGTCTTTCTTTTGATTGGCATGTTTAATTAACGAACATTTTAATTATTATTAATGTTTTTTAATCTTCCAAGCAACATGATCAACTATAATTCACCTCTCTATTAAAATGAATAGCATAACGGTAACTTGTGAGCCTCTCATCTAGGAGCTCTTGAGTTCAAGTCTACTTGAGCTTAACACGTAATAATAACTAATCTCAATAAATAATCATTATTAATCTAGGTTTCAACCATTACCTGTGTGTGTGTGTGTGTGTGTGTGTGTGTGTGTGTGTGTGTGTGTGTGTGTGTGTGTGTGTGTGTGTGTGTGTGTGTGTGTGTGTGTGTGTGTGTGTGTGTGCGCGCCTCTCACAAGTCTTTCCACCATAGGTTTTAATATCCATTTGATTTCTTGTGCACTCTAGCACACTCTAGTCATTTTCTCAATACATACAACTAGGGAATATCGTCATATTTTAAAATGTATTCAAACCATGGAATTGTATAAGTTTGTTTGGTTCATACTTCGATCTATTATTTGTTAGAACATTTAGAATAACTTGGGGGCGGGGGGGGTGTCGCGGTGGTGAATCGGTTTTCCTCATGTTTGGATGTACCAATTTAACATTTAACAATTTATTCAATCTCTTAAACTCACTTGACCAATATAGCAACTAATTAGCAACTTAATCTATTCATTCATCTCTAGTGCTTGGTTCAATATATGTCGAGTAACAAAAATAAATAATTATAAATAACATGCATCATAAAAATAACATTCACACAATTGTGACACCTAGATTTAGTGTGGAAACCCAATTTGGGAAAAACCACCAAGTAACATGCTACCACGGTTTCACTCTTCTGAAGTGAGCTCAGTTAAGAGCCAACCCTGTTAAAGGTTATAAAACACACTGTTAGGTGCAACCATGTTAAAGGTTTTAATCACCCTATTAGGAGTGGCCTAGTTAGAGGACTTTGGATCATTCCATTAGAATGTCACCTTGATTAAAGGATTTACAAATGACTATTAGGTCAACCTTGATTAAAGGATTTTTACTACCATAATGGTTAGAAAGTAATGGCTAGGTTTGCTCTATTAAGATAACACTCACTTTACAAATTCATATCTCCATTCTGCTCATTTTTGGTTCATTGATTAGACTTCATCATGTTCTCCATCTCTAAACTGCTTGGCATCCCTTCAAGAAATTACACTTCACCAACTTTCCCACTTTTCCTCTACTACTATGTTTTTCATATTTTTTTCATAAGTTCGCCTATCAACAACTTGAACCATCCAAAAATCATAAAACATCTTTTGTCCATCCTTAAATAGGTAGCTTTGATCATTTGAGGCTTAAACATCACTATAGATCTTAGGGTTTGATCAAATTCAATGAATCTATCCATCATTTTGTCCTTCTTCTCTTTCCTTGACACTTCTAGAAATTTCTTATTAAATCCTTGCCTTTGATCACTTAACAAACTTAGTTCTTGCATTAAATACATCAACTCATCAATCCTTATCATTCACACATTTTAACCAATCTAAAAATTCAACTATGTCAACCTCAAATCTTAATTCTTTCACAAATTGTTATTTTGTTGACACTCGGTCATCATTGTATAACTCGATCTCTATTGTTCTGTCTTACTCGGCTTACACTGGCTCACTCAGTCTTCACTATGCTTGATCGATATACATTTTCTTCTTCATCTTGCTTGGCCATAACTAACACTTGGCTAATATTGTTATGCTCAACTTCTATTTAAGTTCCTTAATCTTCTACTTCATTAACCTAGTAAAACTTTCACTTGGCAATTCTACACTCCTTGAGTTATTTCAAATCTACTCTTCTATATTTCAACTCAACTATGTTCTCCACTTCATATGATGCCTAAACAACACATTATCTTGCCAAAGACTAGTTGATCAAGTGCCTATTGTAATTTTATCATACTTACTCCTCTTTACTTAGCAACTTCGTTAATTCATCTAATTAACTTTCTTTTCAAATCTTCTTCATCAATCAATAGATATGGCACTCTACACTGTTAGTATATGTCTTACTAGTAAAGTTTGACATCAATGACAATATAACAATTATTCCAATTGTAGTTTCCAATAATATCCCTCTTTGGCATTGATGGCAACACCTTTAGTTACCATACAATCCAAAAGTATTCTCATGATGTTCACCTTCAGCTCCCTTTGTATTCACTATATTAGGTATTAATATCCTTAGTTTCATTATGATTCTCATCTATGCAGCCATATGGATTTTTGACACCAACTGTAATATCAACTACCTTTTTAACATCTCTTCTTGTAACTCAATGGTAATTGCCATACATCTCTCCCTTGTTGGATATTGGATGGTAACTATATTATATCTCTCCCCCTTTGACAATAATGCCAAAGACATAATCCATTACATCTTAAATTTATCTCACTCATTAACTGACACATCATCCATTTTATCTATTACTGACTGATCTTGTAATATCACTCCCTCTGTCATCTTTGGCTTGCAGCTTTGTCTACTCATACTTTTGTCCATCTTTTGACAACTATTCACAACTCTAGGAAGCTCCTAAAGTGTGACCTTATGCATCAATCCGCGAGATATTATGATCATAACATTTGATGCAATGTTAAATCTCTTCTTAGTTAGCCTCAAATAGATTTACCACCCATCCCCGTGAATAGTTGTTCATACATGGACAATCAATATGAAAGACAAGACCTTTCCCTCTTCCCTACAATTCTCATGGGTATTCATATATACACTACAGGGAATCTAGTTTGCATGCAGGGTTCCATAGTCACGTGACCAACAACTTGTGAGATCCCAAAATGACCACTAATTTACCTCTTAAATACTCAAACACATCCTTAGGTAATGCCTTAGTGAATATATGATCTATCTACTCCTTTGTGTTTTCATATTCCAATCTCACTTCTTTGTCTTGCACGTGTTCACTTAAGTAATGATACTTGATTGTAATGTGCTTAGTCTTTGTATGCATCACATGATTCTTAGATATGTTTACAGCACTTGTGTTATCACAATATATCACAACAGGTTCAATAATCTCTTCATTGCAATGTGCTTAGTCTTTGTATGCATCACATGATTCTTAGATATGTTTATAGCACTTGCGTTATCACAATATATCACAATGGGTTCAATAATCTCTTCCTTCATGTTGGCTCTTGGTTTAACAGTATTGGAAATAACCAAGAAACCTGACCAATACATCTAAGGTTAGCAACTTCCTATGATGGATGCACTTGATTATAGTCTTGGGCCAACTATAAGGATAAATCCTTCTTCTTCTTTAGGCTCTAGAAGACCTAGGTGAGTGGACCTCAGATTCTTTATATGGTACCAGTGTAAAGGCATACTACTGAATTTGGAAAACAGATAAAATCCCTTAATCTTCTATGTTTATGCAAGCATTCATGGGTGAAATAGCTAATGACAGAGCACGTGAACCTAATAAACCAAGTGAGGGAAAGTCTTTTAATTCTTAAACATAAAAGGAAAGATATTCAATCAAGATTTTAATCTCAGCATAACCCGGGTATGCAACAACAGAGAACATGTATCCTTCAAGTTGACCAGTCCCTTATCCTTTGGGCATCAGCTAAACCTTAACATACACATGGAAATTTGAAGTATACTCGTATATCCAGAAATCTAATCTATCTATTTGACTTGCAAATAGAAATCAATCTTCATAACAACTCTCATACTTATGATGAAATCCTTCTAGTGTAACCTGCAATCCTATCAGTATAAACAAGCATTACATGGATCTTTGTTCCAACAGTAAATTCATCCTGACATACAACCTTAAGGGATTACAACTGAGTTCAAGCTCTTTGTTCTCAAACACAAAATATTACAGATAACAAAAGAAGGAGATGAGAATCAGAATGAAACTAAGAAGGTTAAACTCTTGCATTAATTTCCTTGAAACAATACACCATCTATATGTTAAAATTCAGAAAAGAACACCAATAAATGACTGTATAATATGAAAATGCTTCAAAAGAAATACAATATGCTATTCATAATAGAAGAACACTGAGAAAATGGTATCATAGTAAAGGGAAGGGATTTCAACCAAATTGGAACCACAAAGTAGTTACACTATAATGAAAAATATCCAAGGACTGGAACCCCTTCAATGAGCAGAAAAAGAAGATATATAGGAGAAAAGATATTTCTAGGAATTGCCCTCTGAAATTGACATGCGTCCCCTTAGAAATGATCTTCAATCTGGAATAGTTGAAACTGAACTTCCTCATCTACCTACAATTAAAATCATCAATGTTGCCAAAATATCTAATATATCCCCACTTTAAAGTAATCTGCAAATATCTCTTGAAGAAAATATCAAATACATCACAAACTATACTGAAGCTTCAAAATCCAATCTTAACATGTCACTTCTGCTTTTGTCGGGCAATTCAATTGTACTATTGGCAAAAACACTTAATTACTCTCAGTTGCCTTAAAAACATTCAATTTGTCCTTACAATTGATGATGAAGTTAAAATATGGTGAAAATCTTATCATATTTTATTACAACTTCATCTACAACTTTAAATCTGCACTTTTCACTATGAAGCCCCCGAAATCAAAAAACCTCTTGTAGCCGCTTTCAGTAGACACCTGCACAAAATCTGACTACAAAAATGGAAAATTCTCTCTTTTTTGGTTCTAACGGTATATTATAGTGCCTATTTTGGATGAAAATCGTGCCCCTGAGACCATTTCAAAAATCTGACTCTCTGACTAAACAGAGCATGTAAAATGAAAAATTTAAAATATCTATATAGTTAAAACCATATAAAACTTAAAAATCATCAAATCTTTAAAATTTTGAAATTTTGTGCATTGAGAACATCTCTGAATTTTGTTTTTATAATCATTTTATTTCCTCCCCTTGCCACTTGTCCATTTTTCATTAGATACCCTACCTAGTGGGCCCTGCTTCACATAAGCATTCAAAATATTTTAAAACTTTGAACATTATGAGTCTATGATATTACAATGAAATCGTAACATCGTAGCTCACATTCTAAGAGTTCCCAATCACATGATTAATAATCTTCTCGTAGCATCTTAACTTCAAAATTTGCCCTCCCCGATCCTATGACATTATACTAATCACATTAATATATTATTAATATATTAAACCTTTTAAAACTCCCCTTGTAGCATCGCTAGCCATTATAAATCAATTCTTGACCTTACGAAATGAACTTCGTTGTGGCATCGTATATGAAATATTTTACTCCCATGACCTTACAAATTCGTAAGATCGTGGGCCTTTTTCTCTTGTCCTCCAATCCTACGTTGGGTCATAATATTGAGGCTCTTTGATTTTAAGTCCCCGACCTTACGACAGATTGCCACCTCACCTTGCACGAGTTTGGTCAAAACATAGTCATCTAACTAGCTGGCCGCGGGTCCACTAACGAATAGGCATTAATTCCACATCAACCCGTGCCCTTGAAGTTACCTGCAGCTTGTGCTCCATCCAATAAAAACACAAAAGAAACATCCCACACAAGCGATATGGGATTTATTGTCTTCCTCCTGCCTGGGCGTTATAGTGATGTTGTTCTTTCATGGGCATAGACTACACCATCTCCCCCTTTGGCGTGGACTATGAATGATTCCTTGCCAATGTAGGTACTCCTCTTGCTGGTCAACATAGATGTATGGGTGGCTTTTTCTTCATTGCTTGTTGTCTCCTTTGCCCCCTTTTTTTTTTGCACTGGCATCTTTGCTCTTTCTAAAAACATGGATCTCCACCCATTGAGAAACCGTGGGTGAACCCTACACTTTCTTTGGATGTGGACTACTCCTTAGGATGTCGTCTTCTCCTTGATGTAGAATTTCATTTGGTTCAACTTGTTCATCTTTTACAATTATCTCTAGCTATAACCTAGCATTGTATGTTTGGTGTTCGGTCTCCTCTCTTTGATGTTCAACTTCTTCTCTCTATGACTCAGCTTGTACAACCTAATGCTCGATGACATCCTGATACTCGACATAGCTTATCTACTAATGCTCAGCATTGTTGATGCTCAACAACCTCTTTCTCTAGTTCAGATGGGGTACTAGGTTCTCCTTCGTAGATGTAGACAAAGTTTTTGCAATTTTCAGGTTCCTTCTTCATTATTTTGTGCAAATTCATCAACTCTAACATTTGCACTTTCCACAATTTTGTTAATCTTAGAATTAAAACATGTGTATGCCTTGCTCTTAGTGGAATATTCTAGAATATACATTCATCACTCATTGCATAAAATTTTCCTTTCCTTGAGTCTTTCAATATGTAGCACTTGCTTCCGAAAAAATTGAAATATTTGACATTAGGTGCATAGTCATACCATGCCTTGAAAGGGGTTTTATTTGTACCTTTCTTGAATTGAACTTGGTTCAGTGTGTATAGACAATAATAGTTACATCTTCTCTCCAGTACTTTTGTGAAACATTATTTTCCATCATTAGTGTTCTTGCACAATCTATTTCTTCTTTAACTATTCCATTTTGTGGTGAAGTCCTTGTTGCAAACATTTGTCTCTTTATTCCTTTGTCATTTTAGAATGTATTGAACTCATATGATATGAATTCACTTCCTCTCTCTAATCTCAAGCACATCAAAATCTTACCTGTTTCCTTTTTAACTCTATCCACACCACTTAAACATTTAAAAAGCATCATTTTTTTCTCTCGAAAACATCACACTCATCATTCTAGATAAATCATCAATAAATAGAATAAAATACTTGTCACCATAAAGGCTTTGCACTCCAATAGGTCTACATAAATCAGTATGAACCCACTCCAAAATATCATCAGAATAATAGGTCATGCTCTTGAAATTAGACTTTGTCATTTTTCCCATTTGACAATGTTTGCACATCACCTTATTAGGTTTTCTCAATATTGGTAACCCCTCTTACTCTTTTCATCTTACTAATTCTTATCAAATTATCAAATTTCACATGTCATGGCCTCTTATGCCATAACCAAATATCTTCAAATTATGCAAAACAACATGTATCATCGGATTGGTCTAGATAGAACAAGTTACCTCTTTTTTTCTCTCTACTTCCAATTAGTTCACTGATAGCATCATAGATCTTTGCTTTCCTACTTTGAAATTCAACTCAATATCTTAAACTGTTCAATCATGCCACACTCAATAGATTATATTTCAAACCATCAACCCAATATGCATTGTCACATCTAATATTGTCATTCAATTTTATTGATCCTTTACCTTTCACATAAGATGGTGCATCTTTTCCAAACTTAACACTACTTCCATTATAATGTTCTAGCTTTTCAAACTTACTCATATCACCAGTCATATGATGTGAGCAACCACTATCAATTATCCATCTATCATTCTTATTCACATGCAGAACTAGAGCAGTTTTCTCATCCTCATCAGATTCATTTTTCATTGCAACATAAACAACTTCTTCATCATTTTCATCAAAACCACTATCGAAACCATCTTCTTCAACAATGTAACAAGATTTATTACCTTTTCCCTTGTAGTTTATGTTACCTCAGTTGTCTCTGTTGTCTCTTCTTTCTTGGTATTTCTTGTCTTTCCTTTCCTCTCATCTATGTCAAGACACCTTGTAGCAATATGACCAACTTTGTTACATGTAAAATAGATTATGGGAAGTTTATGTTTATATTTGTATTTTCCCCTTGGTAGCCTTCTTTCCAATAAGAATTCAAGATCATCAAGATCATCATTTAATTCAGTATCACTACCCACAAGCATATTATTGTTCTTTCTTTTTGGTCCATCAAGGATTAGTTGAGACTTGAAAGCATATTCAATACTGGAAGGTGTATAGTTATCAAAATTTGACAATTCAAATGCAATGAGTCTACCTATTAGACTATCCAAGGCTAGATCATTACTAGGTGTACATCTCAGTTCTTGTATTGCGGATAATCTAATTGCATAGATAGGAAGTAAGGTCCTCAATACCTTGTTGGTCATAGTCATATCAGATATGTCTCTTTCAAACTCTCTAATTGCATTTAGAACCTCTTTGATTCAACCACAATACTATGCAATGGTCTCTCCTTTCATTTGTTAGTATATTCAAAATAACTAAGAGGGGGGAGGGGGGGTGAATCAATTATCCTCAGGTCCAGATGTATCAATTCATCTTCTAATAACTTAAAACCACTCAGTCCATATAGAAACTCAACAACAACTTAACATATTCATTCATCACGTAACTTTTTGTTCAGTATATGCTAACCAATGGTAAATAAAACATTAGTAAATAACATGCATCACATAAGCAACATTCACATATGTATGACCCAGGATTTAACGTGGAAACCCAAATTGAAAAAAAACCACCAAGTAACATGCTACCACTTTTCACTCTTTTGAAGTGAGCTCAATTAAGAGCTAGCCCTGTTAAAGGTTACAAAATACACTGTTAGGTGTGACCTTGTTAAAGGATTAATCACCTTATTAGGAGTGATTTGGTTAGAGGACTTTAGAACATCTCATTATAATGTCACTTTAATTAAAGGATTAACAAAATTATTGTTAGGTCAACCTTGATTAAAGTATTTTTACTACCACAATGGTTAGAAAGTAACAATAGGTTTGATCTATTAAGATATAACTCACTTTGCAAATTCAACTCTCCATTCAGCTCATTCGTTGGTTCATTAACATTTCCTCCACTGATCTACTTGGCAACCCTTCAAGTAATCACACTTCACCAATCTTCTCACTTTTCTTATGCTACTCTGTTCTTCACAAGTTCTCCTCAAAATCGTCAATCAACAATGAGCCATCTTAGAAAACATCTCTTATGCCTCCTTAAATGGGTAGCTTGATCTTTTTTTTCTTAAACATCACTATAGATCTTACGGTTAGGTTAGATTCAATGGATCTATCCACCATTTTGTTCTTCTACTTCTTTCTTGATACTTCTAGAATCTTCTCTTTAAATCCTTACCTTTGATCACATAACAAATTCAATTTGTGCATTTAATATGCCAACTCATCAATCTTTATCATTCCATGTTTTGACTAAATCAAAAATTCAACTATGTCAACCTCAAACTCAATTCTTTCACAAACTATTATTTTGTTGACACTCGGTCATCACTTTGTAGCTCGGTCACTACTGATCTTTCTCACTCGGCTTACACTAGTTGGCTCGGTCTTCACTATGCTCAACTGATACTACATTTTCTTCTTCATCTTGCTTAGACATAACTATCACTTGACTAATATTGTCTACTCAACTATCTTTGAGTTCCTTAATCTTCTATTTTATTAACCTTGTAAAATTGTCACTCGACAATGCTTATGCCTCTTGACTTGTTTCAACTCTATAGTTGTATACTTCATCTCAACTATTCTTTACTTCATACAATGATTAAATAATGCATTATCTTATTAGTGACTAACTGATCAATCTCTCATTGTAATTACATCATACTTACTCCTCATTTCTCAACTACTTCACTATTTAGATCTCTCTTTTCAAATCCTCTTCATCAATCAATGAATATAGCACTTTGCACTATTAGTGAATGTCTCTCCAGTAGGTTTGACATCAATGGCAACATAATAATTGTTCCAATTGTAGTTTCCAACAATCTCCCTCTTTGGCATTGATAGAAACACCTCTAGCTACCTTGCAGATGCAAAAAACTTCTCATGATTTATCATTATCATCTTCCTTCGTGATTTGATACATATCTCATTAATATCCTTAGTTTCATTTTGATTCTCATATCATACTCACTTACACTACTCCATGTATGATACTAATTGTATATTCTTCAATGCTTCAATCTAACACCAGTTGTTTTGACTTCCTATTTCACGTTTCTTCTTGTAATTATGCTTCTCCCTCTATCACTAGATGGATAATAGTTATCATACTCTCCCTCATATAACATCTTCTCCCTTTGATGGTAACTTTCATATTCTCCCTCTTTGACAACAATGCCAAAGACTTCATCCATTCATATAAACAACATCCTCTATATGTCATGGTCTCACTAATATTTCAATATCACTTTCTCTTTCATGTTTACCTTAACTCCTTACATTGTCATCAACTCATGCTTCAGTCAATATTTTCACAATTTTTTACATCTTTAGGAAAATACTAAAGTGTGACCTTGCATCAATGTGTACGATATTCTAATCACAATATTTGATGCAATCCAACATCTCTTCTCAACTTGCATCAGATAGGGGAATGGCCCCTAACTTACCTCTTAGATATTAAAAAATGTCCTTAGGTGATGCCTTTGTGAATATATCATCTATCTGCTCCTTTATGTTCACATACTTCAATCTCACTTCTTTGTCTTGTACCAACTCTCTCAAGTAACGATACTTGATAACAATGTGTTTGGTCTTTGTGTCTATTACATGATTCTTTGATATATTTTTAGCACTTGTGTTATTACAATATATCACAACAGGTTAAGTAATCTCCTCCTTCAAACCTTTCAACAATTTCTTGATCCATGCAATGTTTGAACAATTGACTGTTGTAACAATATATTCAACTTTTGTTGTGGATTAAGAAATACAGTTTTCTTCTCGCTTGTCCATGGAATCAATCTCTCACCTAGAAAGAAAGCTCCTCCTCTTCTACTCTTTCTATCATCAACATTCCCAACCCAATCAACAAATGTATAAAATTATAGCTCAAAGTTTTCACTTTTCTTGTACCATAATCTATAATTTTTATTGGAACTACAATTGGAACAATTGTTATATTGTCATTAATGTCAAACCTTATTGGTGAGACAATTGCTACCTAAGTAGAGTGCCATCAAGATGATTGATGAAAAGGATTTGAGAAGAAAAGATAACGAGAGGACCTAGTGGAAAGGTTGAGTTACGAGAGATTGCAATGGGCACTTGATCAGTTGGACTTTGACAAGATGATGTGTTGCTTATTCACAACAGTAAGTGAAGGAGCTAGTTGTACTGAAGTCTACAAGAGATGATCAATGAAGAACAAATACATAGGCTTAACCGAGCTTCAAAGTAAAAGACTAAGGAGCTTATAGTTGAAGTCGAGCTATGATGTTGTTGACCAAGTAAATAATAGAAGCCAAGAAAATTTAGTGTCGACCGAGTCCCAATAAAGAGAGTATATCAAAAAAGTTGGACTGAGCGCCAACAAATGGAATAAGCAAAGACGATGTAAGCCAAGCAAGGAAAGATAGTATTGACTGAGTTATCTAGTGATGACCAAGGCCGAGGAACACAATTTTGGTTGAGTGTCAACATTTTATAGTTTGTGAAGGAATTGAGATTCTTGGCTAACATAGATGAATTCTTGAAGTATGTAAAGCATGTTGAAGATAAGAATTGATGAGATGAAACATTTAATGCAAGGAACCGTGTTTGAGTATTTCTATGCATGGATTGAAAGAAAATTTTGGAGAATTTTCGAAAAGGAGGAGGAAACAAAACGATGGAAGAATTCGATGAATCTAACGTAAACCTAAGATCAACTATGGTGTTTAAGTAGCAAACGATCAAGCTAGATATTTAAGGAGGCATGAGGATTAACTTGAAATAGGTTAGCAAACCTAAGAAGGTTGGAGTAGTTGTTGATTATGTTGATTGGTGAATTCGAGTAGAAGGTTGAATAATGAAGTGTTGAGGCGAAGAGTGCTTGCTTGAAGGATTACCAAGTGAATCAACAATGGAGATGACAATGAAGGCCAGTCAATGAATCAACTATCAAACTAACTTGCGATTTTGTATTTGCAAACTGAGTTGTATTCATTCATATCAGTCTGTCATTACTTTTTAACCATTATATTAATTGAAATCCTTTAATCAAGCTTGACCTAAAAATCATTTAATCAAGATGAAATTCTAATGGGAATTTATTAAGTCCTCTAACAATGCTACTCCTAATAGGGTGATTAAATCCTTTAATAGGGTCACAGCTAACAACGTGTATTGTAACAAAGCTCACTTCAGAAGAGTGAAAATTTGGTGACATGTTGCTAGTGGTTTTTCCCAAATTGGGTTTCCATGTTAAATATTGGTGTCATACGTATGTGGATGTTATTTAAGATTTTTTACTATTAATGTTTTACATTCTGCTAGTAATTTATTATTGGGACAGTGGACTGCAAGTTTATGTTATTGATAAGTTGTTATAGAGACTGAGTTACTCAATGATTAGATCTAATTTGTTTGAATCTGAGGATAACTTATCCCCCCTCCCCCCCCCCCCCCCCAACTATACTAAATCATTTTAACAATTGGTATTAGAGCATTTGGTGCTTGTGAAGGAAAGTGTGAAGGGACTTAAAGCTAAAGATCAAGATGTACATGAAAGAGATACCCGAGTTGAACAAGGAGAAATTCACTACATGGAAATGTTTGATGAAGCTACACATTGATGGAATTGGAGATTTAGTAGTATTTTACTTAGAGAATGAATATGTAATTATTTCTCATCTTTGACATCTCTATAGATAAAGAAAAAATAATAACACAATCATGCAATGTTGGAGATTGCATTTGCCCTAAGCTATTTAGAGTTTGATGATACTAAGAACTGTAATTCTACAAAGAAGATGTGGGATACTATAATTCTACAAAGAAGATGTGGGATAAGTTGGCAAAGATCCATTCAAGAGATAAGAATGTATTTAGTGCCAAATCAAAAAGCTCGATGACATGAGAATGGTAAAAGGTGAAAACATTTCTCAATACGTTGGAAGAATCAAAGAAGTTGTGAATGCTATTAGGGGAGCTGATGGAAAGATTAGTGACAAGATTGTGATCAGAAAGGTATTGAGAACTTTACTTCCTATTTATGCTATTAGAGTTTTTGAAATACAAGAACTAAGATGTACTCCTATTAATGACCTAACCTTGAATAGTTTGGTTGGTAGACTCATTGATTTTGAATTGTCAAATTTTGATAATTTTAATGTCCTTGCTATTAAATCTGCTTTCAGCTCACAATTGGTTTTGCATAAGTCTAAGAAGAAGAAAATAAATTATGAGGCTAGTGAGAGTGAATCTTCTGATGATGATCTTGATGATCTTGAAGCATTAATGACTACAAGACTCATAAGAGGCAAAGGAAAATTCAGAGGCAAACTCCATATAATCTATTTTTCATGCAATAAA
The DNA here is from genome assembly GCA_028749045.1 of Cupressus sempervirens. Classification (NCBI taxonomy): domain Eukaryota; kingdom Viridiplantae; phylum Streptophyta; class Pinopsida; order Cupressales; family Cupressaceae; genus Cupressus; species Cupressus sempervirens. Next base: position 740,261,549 of record CM053785.1, read on the forward strand.
GTTGGTCATATTGCTGTAAGATGTCCTGACAAGGATGACAAGGTCGAGAGGAAAGACAAAAGGTTCAAAGGAAGAAGAGATGGAAAAGACAATAAAGGATATAAGGATTGTAAAGGATAAGGTAAGAAGTCTTGTAACATTTTTTAAGAAGAAAATGATAGTGATTTTGATAGTAATGATGAAAAAGTAGTTTATGTTACTATGAGAGATGATTCTCATGAAGATGAGAAAACTACACTTATTTCATGTGTGAGTAAAGGTGATAGATGTATTATTGATAGTGGTTTCTCACATCACATGGATGGTGATAAAAGTAAGTTTGAAAATCTTGAACATTATAAAGGAGATAGTGTTAAGTTTGGTAATGATGCACCATGTCTTGTGAAAGGTAAAAGACCAATAAAATTGATTGATAAGATCAGAAGTGAAAATGCTTATTGGGTTGAAGGATTTAACTACAATTTGTTGAGTGTGGCATAGTTGAATAGTTCACATTACAAAGTTGAATTTGAGAATAAGAAGGTCACGATCTACATTGGTTTTGGTAAATTTATTAGAAGTGGAGATCGAACAAGAGGTAATTTGTTCTATCTAGACCTATCTAATGACACTTGTTTGTTTGCACAATGTGATGATATATATTTATGGCATAAGAGGATATGTCATGTGAAATTTGAAAATTTGGTAAGCATTAGTAAGATGAAGAAAGTAAGAGGGTTACGAGAATTGAAGAAACCTGATAATGTGATGTATAAACATTGTCAGTTGGAAAAAATGAAAAATGACAAAGTCTCGTTTCAAGAGAAAGACCTATACTTCTGATGTTATTTTTTAATTGGTTCATATCGACCTTTGTGGACCTATTGGTGTGAAAAGCTACTGTGGTGGCAAATACTTTATTCTATTTGTTGATGATTACTCTAGAATGATGACTATGATGTTTCTTAAAGAAAAATCTAATTCATTTCAAATGTTTAAGTGGTATTTGGATAGAGTTGAAAAGAAAATAGGTAAAAGCTTCAAGTGTTTGAGATATGATAGAGAAGGTGAATTCATATATGGGGAATTCAATACATTCTGTAATGATAAAGGAATCAAGAGACAGATGTCAGCACCTAGTTACCCTTCATATAATGATATAGCTGAAAGGAGGAACATACCAATCATGAATTGTGCTAGGACATTGATGATGGAGAAGAATATTGCACCAAAATACTGGAGAGAAGTTGTAAGTACAACTGTTTACATCTTAAAACAAGTACAAATTAAGAAAGGTACAAGTATTACAGCTTTTGAGTTATGGTATGCCTATGCACCTAATGGGAAATACTTTAAAGTTTTTGGAAGCAAATTCTATATATTGAAAGAGAATACAAATGGAAAAATTGATGCAAAAAGTGACAAAGGCATATTCTTAGGTTACTCCACTAAGAGCAAAGCATATAAGTGTTTGAACTCTAACGCTAACAAAGTTGTGGAAAGTGTAAATGTAAAATTTGATGAATATGCAGAAAAGAATGAAGTTGAATGTTACAAAGAACCCAAAGACTACAAGAGTTTCATATGCATTGACCAAGGTGAGCCTAGCTCCTTACCCGAACCTAAAAAGAAAGTTGTCAAGCAACAATAGCCAGTACATGCCAAGTTACAACCACAACATGTTGAGCATGAGATAGTTGGTGTTGAGCATCAGGAAGTGCATGTTGAGTGTCAAGAAGAACTTAACAAGCAATAACAAGTGAATGTCGAACAACCAGAAGAACAAGGTGAGATACATGAGGTGCTACTTGAAGCAAATCTGTAAGATGAACCTAAAGTAGAAGAAAGAAGGAAAGAGCCTATATCAGCAAAATATGTGAGAAGACATCATGCACCTGATCAAATCATTAGGGATAAAGAATGCAGAGTGATGAAAAGGAAAAGATTGAGAAGTGACACATGTTTACCATGCGAATTTAAGCCCAAATTAGTGAAGGATGCTTTGGATAATGAACACTGAATCCAAACAATAAATGAAGAGATTAAGAAGAACAAAACTTTGTCATTAGTACCTAGACCAAAGGACAAGAATGTTATTGGAACAAAGTGGATATTTAGAAACAAGCTGAATAAGAAAGGTGAAGTCAAAAGAAATAAAGAAAGGCTAGTTTGTAAGGGATACGTGTAAGAAGAAGGTATTTCCTATAGGGAGATATTTATCCTTGTTGCAAGATTGGAAGGAGTGAGAACTCTATTTGCATATGCTACTTACAAAGAATTGAAAGTATACCAGATGGATGTCAAGTTTGCATTTCTGAATGGAATTTTGGATGAAGTCTACATTGAACAACCTAAAGGATTTGTTGACCCAAACAAAAGTGATATGGTATGTAAGTTCCACAAAGGTTTGTATGGATTTAAAAAAGCCCCTAGAGCATGGTATGAAAGGTTGCACACATATTTGGTAAAGATTGATTTTGCAAGGACAAATGGTAATGGAAATCTATACTTGAAGATTGAGTCTGACAAAGAGATAATACTAGTTGAGATATTTGTTGATGATATCATATTTGGAGGAAAGGATGCATTGTGTAAGTCATTTGTAGATCAAATGAGTCAAGAGTTTTAAATGTCTATGTTTGGAGAGATCAAATTCTTTGTTGGCTTGTAAGTGTATCAAATGAAGAAAGGCATCTATGATACACAATCAAAATATATCAAGGAAGTACTAATTTTGTTTGGTATGGAAGTCTCAAGACCAGTTGGAACGCCCATGGCTATTGGACATAAAATGTCAAAGAATGATGATTCTGCTAATGTGAATCAAACCTTGTATAGATCAGTGATTGGAAAGTTGTAATATGTTATTCATAGTCGACCAAATATTGCACTAGTAGTTGGGATAGTTGCTAGATTCTCTACAAATCCTAAGGAAAATCACATGATGGTTGTAAAATGAGTCTCGAGATATCTGAAAGGAACATAGATGTATTGTACTACAAGAAGAATGACAAGTTTGAGATGAAAGTGTATGCTGCTGGAGATTGGGCTGGAAATGTTGATGACATAAAGAGTACAAGCAGTGAAGCTTTATTTCTAGGAAAAACACTAGTTTCATGGACAAGAAAGAAGAAATATTGTATTTATCAATCTACAATGAAAGTTGAATATGTATTTGTAAAAGTTAATTGCTTTAATATAGTGTGGATCAAGCAATTATTGAAAGGAATGAAGGAAGAGATCATTGAACTAGTTGTCATATTCTATGATAACACTAGTGTTATACACATATCTAAAAATCATGTGATGCATACCAAGACCAAGCATATTGCTATCAAGTATCATTACTTGAGAGAGTTGGTACAAGAAAAAGAAGAGTGATTGGAGTATGTGAATACAAATGAACAGATCACTCATATATTCACAAAAGCTTTACCTAAGAATGCACATGAATATCTAAGAGGTAAATTGGGGATGATTCCCCTAAATGAGGCTAATTAAGCTGAGATGGAGCTCTGCATCAAATGTTTTGATCATAATACCTTACAAATTGATGCAAAAGCTCACACTTGAGGATCCACCTAAAGTAGTGAAGAGAGAATCACAAAATTTTGAATCAGTCATAAGCAAGATGACAGAAGATGAACCTAGTTTATAGAATTGACCAAGAGATATCTACATGTTGGAGATGTACGAGAAGATAAATGAAGATGTTGAAGTATCTTGTTGATACTTGAGTATGGAAGTGCCTTTGGCATTGTTGTCAAAGAGGGAGATAATATACAGTTACCATGGATAGCCAAGAAAAGAGGGAGAGATGATGTAGTTACCATATGAAGAAAAGGAGAGATCATGGATGAAAGAAGTTATACATGTAAAAGAGAGAAGTATGTATAGAGGTGTTTCCATCAACATAATGTGAAGAAGTTCCTTATTCAGAAGATGTGTATTAGAGAAGGATATTTCTATTATGATATGATAGAGGGAGTCTATGTGTTGTTATAACTAGAAGTGTTGCATACCAGAGCTGCATAAATGAGAATCAAAATGAAACTGGGGATATTAATGATGATATGATATTGAACACAAAGGGAGTTGATTGAAGCAAGATTAAGTGTTTTGGATTGCATGGTAACTTGAGGTGTTACCATCAATGCCAAAGAGGGAGATTGTTAGAACTACAATTGGAATAATTGTTATGTTGTCATTGATGTCAAACCTTAGTGGTCAGATAGTTGATACCTAAGTAGAGTGCCATATCAAGATGATTGATGAAGAGGATTTGACAAGAAAAGATAACAAGAGGACCTAGTGGAAAGGTTGAGTTATGAAGGATTGCAATGGGCACTTGATCAAATGGTCTTTGACAAGATAATGTGTTGTTTAATCATAACACTAAGTGAAGAAGATAGTCATGTTGAAGCCTAGAAGAGATGATCAATGAAGAACAAATACATAGGCTTAACTGAGCTTCAAAGCAGAAGACTAAGGAACTTATAGTTGAAGTCAAGCTATGCTAGTGTTGACTGAGCGCCAGTAAAGACAATACATCAAAAAAGCTTGGTTGAGTTCCAATAAATGGCCTAAGCGAAGATAGTACAAGTTGAGTGAGGAAAGATAGTATTGGCCGAGTTATCTACTGATGTCTGAGGCCGAGGAACACAATTTTGACTGAGTGTCAACATTTAATTGTTTGTGAAGGAATTGAGATTCCTGGTCGACATAGTTGAATTCTTGTAGTATGTAATGTGTTGAAGATAAGAATTGATGAGATGAAACATTTAATGTAAGGGAAATTGTGTTTAATCATTTGTATGAATGGATTCAAGGAGAAGTTTGGAGAAGTTTCTAGAAGGAGATGGAAGTGAAATGATGGAAGGATTCAATGAATTTGATCTAAACCTAAGATCAACAGTGGTGTTTAAGTAGAAAAAGATCAAGCTACCTATTTAAGGTGGCATAAGGATTAACCTAAAAGAGGTTAACAAACTTGAGAAGGTCAGAGTAGTTTTTGATTATGTTGATTGACGAATTTGAGCACAAGGTTAAACAATGAAGTGTTGAGGTGAAGAGTGATTGCTTGAAGGATTTCCAAGTGAATCAACGATGGACATGATAATGAAGGCCGGTAAATGAATTAACTATTGAACTAAATTGTGATATGTATTTGCAAAGTGAGTTGTATTTATTTAGATTAACCTGTTGTTACTTTCTAAATCATTGTATCAACTAAAATCCTTTAATCAATGTTGATCTAACTGTCATTTGAATCAAGGTTGACCTAACATTCATTTTTTAAATCCTTTAATCAAGGTGAAATCCAAATGGAATGTTCTTAAGTTCTCTAAAAAGGTCACTCCTAATAGGGTGATTAAATCCTTTAACAGGATCATACCTAACAATGCATGTATTGTAGCCTTTAATAGGGTTGGCTCCTAATAGAGCTCACTTCAGAAGAGTGCAAAATTGGTGATAAGTTGCTGGTGATTTTCCCTTGTCTCATCTTAAAATAGAAGCACTTCTATGTTAAGAGTGTTTATCACTTTGAATAAGTGGTTTGGGGTCATGTCAAGTGCCTAGAATGGGTCTTTGCATGGATATGGTTGTTTTTCCCTTGTTTTGCTTTTCTCTCTCTATTTCCAGCCTATTTCTAACAACTTGCTTTGTGAAACTAAGGACTTTGACTTCTGTGTCAAGGATGACCTCTTAAGTCAAGGTCAACCTCAACCCTGACCTAGGTCAAGGATGACCTCGACCTTGACCTAGGGAAGGGTCGACCTCATCCTTGACCCCAGGTTCAATTTTTAATTTTTGGAAGTTTTGGGATCTCGAGCTTCATAAAGTTTCTTTTCTTGCTTTCGGGTTGACTTTTTTGGGTTTCAAAATGGTAGACTTTTAAATTACATTTAATCTAGGTCTATTCCTAGGGGTTAAGGTTAAATGGGATTTAATGCTCCCATGTCAACCTTCACTAGGAGTTAGTGCCCCAAATCTCTATATAAGGAAGCATTATTCCCTCATTTTGACATCTACAATCTACAATCTACAATTTCTCTATGATCCACCTACTATGAAGTGAAGTTCTACTATTTATCAAGCATTCAAGTGTTCAATCATTCAAGCATTCAAGTGTTTAAGCATCCAATTCATCAAGGAGATCCATTGTTAGCCATTGAAGGATTCAATCTCTATGGAGCCCTCTTGTTGAATATTTCTCCATCCATATTCATCCAAGATTTTTCCTATGCAAAGATACATTCAAGATTGGTGTTGAAGATCTAATGCCATTGATCTGAGACATCCTACATACATTTGGAGCATCTGTACTTGTGGATTCAAGGATTTGAATCCTCCGCAAGGATTTCGATATAAGTGAGGTGAATTGTTTCATTTACTTTGTTTACATATATTGCAATTTACATTACATCTCAGGGTTGATTCTAAACTGGGGTTTGACCATGGAAAACCCCCCATCCAAACAGAAAAACCATTTCTCTTACAGATATAGGTGTGGAACAGTGAATTGAAGAGTAGATTTGGATACCCTTTTCATCGAACTTGTGGGATCTACAAACAAATTTTTTGTCGAAGCAATATAGGTCAAGGTTATCTTTTCAGGGTACAGTTGTGCCCTAGGGTGAGATTGTGCCCTGTTATTAAGGTCAAGGTTGGCCTCCTCTCAAGAAGATAAGAGATTTCTAGGTTTTTTTTCTTCCTTCTCAACATTTATAGTTCATAACAGGTTGCAGAATTCCCCAAAGCTGCACACATACATTAGAAAACAACACTTTCCAGATTGAAGGTTAGTATTTGCCTTTTATCTATTTCAAGATTTAAGCACATACTCCTCATAATAGAAAGATCATAGAACCTCCTTTCTCCCTATTCTCCATCACATGATCCATTTATGCATTGATCACTTTCTTGTGCTTAATTAATTTGGATAATTCCTTTTGGAAATTAGGGTCAACAAAGGAAACCTTATTTTCTTTCTATTCATTTTGGTGAACTCGACACACTTACCCTCTTTTCTTTTGTGGAATTAGATGCCTTATTGTGTTTTGTGGTGTTATATTTAATTTCACATTTGTTAGGTCTTTTCTTGCATTAAGATTATATTTAGTTTATGCTCTTGCATTTTAAATTTCAAATATACAAAAAACATTGCAAAATCTCTTTCAAAATACAAAAATATTCATGCTCTACGTTTTCTTAGTTTACTTCATTTACATTGCATTGGTTTATGAGCTTTATTACTTCTAGTCCTACTTCTAATATTAGGGTTAGATGTAGTTGTAGACTTATGGGTACCTTTGAGCCTAAGTCTTCTTCTCCTTTCCTTAGGATCTTGGATGAGACTTTGATTCTTCCTAATTCTAATCCTCTTATGGAGAAAAATTGTAGTGCCTCTCGTGTTTGCAGTTTGTACCTTATCTATTTTTGATTCGAGAGATACTTGATACTCTTTTGATATTTGTACCTTGAGACGACCTGAGGGTTGAATGCTATAGTTTGATTTTCGTACCATAGATGCTTTGTTGCTATGCTGTTCAATTTATCACATTTGCATGTTGATGCTATTTTGAGATGACAGTAGATCTATGATATCTGATTATCTAGTTATATGATGTATTGGTCACATCTGTGGTTTTTTGTGATGTGATGGACCTTATGCTTTGGTTATTTACTTCATTCTCGTCTTTTATGAGTAATGCGAACGTGAGTGGTGTAAATGGATTAATGAGTTATTTAATGCTTTAATTGCTTCGGCTATTATGTTATATGCAATTGCACTTGATCGTGTATTTTAGTGTGCAGGAATTATATCCCTAGCAGTGGCCTATGGAACACTAGTGTTCCCCTCCGTTTTTGGATGCTAGTTCTGCCCAGTTGGTCGGGTATGAACGTTTTACCTGTCTTTGAAATGGGGGTTTGGGTTTTTGGGCCGTTATGCTAGCCATTTTTGCATACGGTGTCCATTTTCAATTATTTTTGGATTTTTGGGGTTTTTGAACCCAAAGGCCAAATGGGTTTTAATTTTGAAATTTTTTCAAAATTTGGGGTTTTTACCTCGTTTTGTGTGCCGCCCTATTTTCTCGAGTTTCTCGACACATTGTGGTTCGTGGACTTGGATGATCCATTTGGATACCAGTTAGAACACTTTTGCATCTTTCATTGCTTTGGGATGCGTGTAGCATCCGTCATCCCGATTTTGGTTCGGTTGATTGACTTTTGTTTGCATTCTCATCCTGTCCTTGTGTATGATCTCTGTGATGGTGATGCGCCACACACATGTACATTGTTGGGTGACCTGCGGGGCCGATCTTTCGTGGTACTTCCAGAATTTGTGATCATTGGGGTTGGGTTGGGAGTTTGCATGCCTTCGGGCACTCATCGTTGGATGAGCATGGGTAGGGTAGGGTAGCATATGGAGGGGGCTTCTATCCTGCAACCTGGTGACTAATTCCCGGTTGGCAGAGGAAGTTTTATATAAGTGATAATTAAATTAAAACTTGGGGTGGTAATAACATTAAAGATAATAAATGGTACTTTTGTGTATTGGCCTTCCGTTGAGGGAGTTGAGCTACACAGTGTATTGGCCTTCCGTTGAGGGAGTTGAGCTACACAGATCCGAGCTTGGGCTTTTGATGCCAAGTGACTCTCCATGATGTCAGTCTCTACATAGTAGCTCATTGAGGTGTCTGACTAGGACCTATAGTTTATGCATCATCTTTGTCTTGGATTCAGTCATCATATTGCTTGGCGTGTGTGTTAGCCATGGTTGTTGTTTTGTGTGTGTGTGGTTGGATCATTATCTCCATCAGCACGGCAGGTGTGGACCTACGGGTGCCACGTGGTTGGGAGGCGTAGCTACCTTCACCACTGCTAGGGACCGACTGGTGTACAGAGACTATCTATTGTTCTAGCGTGATCGTTGCTAGATGTGTCACTTGGTACTTCGATTTGCGGAGTATGCTTTCTAGTGATTTATGCTTTCATTGGGATGTTGTGTTCCATGTTTACATGATGTTGGCTTTACACATTCCTTGTTATGATGTTTAGCATATAGTATATGATGTTATCTGATTACAGGGTTATCTTATGTTACTACTAGCATGTTAGATTTCATTTACTTATATTGTAGCATGTTTAGTAGTGATGTCCCTATCACAAAAGCACCAATGATCTAATCGGTGACTTGGGATGTTACGTGTAGGGTATGGCTAGGGCCCAAGATGGTCTTATGACGCCATTGATGGTTGGGAGGAACCATGTATTTACTTGGTTATTCTGTTCATTGCGATGTTATTTCAATTGTTGTGATGTTTCCTTTCTGTACTTTCCCTTCCTTGTTTGATAGATGGTTAGATTTCATTTTTTGTATTTTAGTTACTCAATTCTGGTTCGAGTGTTCTGGCCTTGAGATGTGGATCCGGTACTCCCCGGTGTGGAGGTTCTTTTGTCATTTTTTCCCCGTTTTTTAGTTTTGGAAGTGTTTTTGGTTTTGTATGGGTGACATTTGTTCAGCATTGTGCGACACTGTTAAAGTATCGCACGCCCATACAAAGAATGTCATACGATAGTGTAAAGTATCGCACGCATTACTGGAGAAGTATCGTATGACACTAGAAGAGTGTCGCACGACTTCATGAGAAATATCGCGCGATACTTTTCCAGTATCGCATGCCTTCTTGAGTAGTGTCGCACGCACTAAGGGAGAAGTGTCGCCCTCCCTTAGTAAAAAGTGCCGCACGCCTTTTGGTTAAAACCTGCGCGTGCCACCAGCAGGCACTTTTTGCAGTGTTCTGATCTTTTTGAGAGTTGATCTGGATACCCTTTTGGGCGTTCTTCAAGCCTATGTTGTTGCATTTTAAATTCAGGAGGTTTCTTTTGAGATTCAATTTTTGGGTTTCTGTTGTAGTCCTTCGGGGTTTAAAACATATTGTTTAAGTATAAGTTGATGTATATTACTTAAGATATATTTTAATATATGCGACGATTCATTTGAGATGGGTTTCAGACCTCTACGGGCTAAGATTAAGATTCTAGGAAATTTTAGGGCTTCAGAATTCAGACTTAGCCATTTTTCAAGAGTTTGTTTTGATCTTTTAGCTTGGTCGATCTCTTATGTTTTCTTGTTTGTGTTTTTGGTTAGTGGTGACGTTTGGAGATTCGTTGGGTGTCAGGATGGTCGTTATGTCTTCCGTTGCGATCTATATGATTCGTGTATGTTGTTGTCTTGTGCACTTACACTTGGGAAAAAAAATTATTCTGGCTTGTTTTTCATCCTTGTTCCAAGGATCTCTGGGCGAGGCATTACAAAAACTCTTCTCACTCATCTCATGATGAAGATGATGCTTTAAGAGTTCCTCTTGAAAAAGTCTAAAAACTTTCAAATGAACTTTGATAAAATGGGTAATTGGCTTCTTCAAGAAAACCATAATCAAGATTCTATTCAAGCTATGGAGGCTTTTAAGAAAGTTCTTCGTGATAGTGACCAAGGTGTTAATCTCTTGCGTGGTATTACTCACCTTGTGCATTCTAATGTTAAACATTTAGCTCAAGAAGCTCAAGATTTAGGGTTGTTTCCTCCTGTCATTAATGTTGAACCTTCTTTTGTTCCTCTTCCTAGTGTTCCTATTTATACTCCTTTGGTGACTGCAATGGTTCCCTCTATCACTATGAGTCTTCCTCTTGTGTCCCTTCCTATATCACAACCTTCTTATCATATTATTCCTTTTACTTATTCTACTCCTCTGCCAACTATAGTTCCTAGTGTTCCTCCAGTTGTGTCTTCCATTCCTGCAACTTCTTACACTTTACCTAGTGTACCTAATGTTGCTATTCCTCCTCTTTCTTCTCATGATTCTACAATTATCAATTTGGCTTCAACTATGTCATCTTTACAACAACGACTTGGATCCTTGACTCAAAACAAGTTTAGTATCCCTACTTGTGACATGGGAAGTCCTTTGTCTCAAGATATTATTCGTACTCCCATTCCTCAGCAAGCTGATATGCCTCATCTTGAGAATTATAATGGTAAAGGAGACCCTATTCATCATGTTAAAACATTTCAAATCCTTTGTAGTGATTATGCTCACAATCATAGGATTTTAGCTAAGTTGTTTGCTTGAAATTTTTGTGACAAGGCCTTACAATGGTTTTGTTCTTTAACTTCTTATTCTACTACTTCATTTCCTCAACTTGCTAATGCTTTTATTGAAAATTTTCAAAACAACATTGGCCTGCAAGTGTCTTTGATTGATTTGATGCATTGTAAACAAAATTCTAAGAAAAAATTGACTAAATTTATTGGTAGATTTAAGCATTTGCATGCTCAAATTTCCTATCCTATTCTTGATATTTATATTCAACATATGTTTATTTCAAATTTGTAAAAGGATATTAGAGATAAGAATTTGCTTATTGAATTTACTTCTTTTCAACAACTTTGTTCAACACTCCATCATTATCAATTACAAGTGAGTCAATTTGAGAGGACCACTCCAATGGCTCTTGTTCCTGTTGATAAAAGTGAGGCTGTTTCTAATCCAAAAAAAGTTCAAAAATTCAACAACTATGTCAAGATAAAAAAACAAGCAAATGTAGTTGTTGATAAAGTTGTTGTTGCATCTCACAATGCCACTTCTACATCCACTGCTTTTCGATTGAATCTTACACTTACTCCTCTCTCTGAATATTTACATTCTATTATGAATAGGTTTTAAACTACTAATATGATTACTTTACCTCCTATTCAACCTCTTTTACCTGTTGCAATGATGGCTAAATCTTTTGATCCGAAAGCTTTTTGTCAATATCATCGCTAGAATGGTCATGATACTGAGATATGTTTTTCTTTAAAACATAAGGTTCGGGATTTGATTGATTCTAATGATTTATTTGTTGATACTTTTGATGGCAGTGGGAATAAATTTGTTTCTCCTCCTAATCAGAATTTGCAAATTTATACGAATACTTTACCTACACATGATACTAATATTATTGCTCAACCATCTTCTATGGATATTGTGTATGATTCAAAGATGGATGATCTTAATCATGTTGTTAATGAAGTGGAGCATGTGGTTTAATCTGTATCTCCACCTCAGTCTCAACCTCCAATTCAATCTCGAGTTTCAGCTCCACCTCAACTGAAATCTAAGCCTAAATCGAAGTCTTAACCTAAACCTCGACAACAACCTAAGAAAAAACAACCTCGGGAACTTTTGATTACCTTTGATGATTCTAAGACTATTAAATCTAATGATGGTCCCCTTTATATTTATGCTAAGATTGTTGAGATACCCATTTGTGGTTGTTTTGTTGATCCTACCTCCTTAGTCAATGTTATTACAGAAGAAAATATTTTTATGAAAAGTTTGCAATGTGATTTTTATGATAAATTAGATGTATGGATTCAAACTTGTAATGGTTTTCTTTATCCATCATTTGGTTCTATTGATTTACCGGTTGAACTTTGTGGAAAGACTATGAACACCACCTTTGTTGTTGTTCCTACTTCTACGCAATTTCAAGTTAAGCTTGGTTTACCATTTTTAAATGCCATGCATGTTTTTGCTTAACCTATTCATAAATGTCTTAAGTTTGTTTATGATGATGAAGTGAAGATGGTTAATCGTAGTTTATATCATACCTCTAGGCCCAAGGACTTTGCTACCATTGACTTCTTTTGGCCTTCATTACCTAATTCATGTGCTTTTTGACCTAGTAATCTTTTTCACTCATATCAAGTCTATAATCATTATAATATTCTCAAGTTAAGTTTACCTCCTATGGATCTTAATTTTGGTCTTTTGCCTACACCTTCCATACTTCCCTTATCTATGGCTTCTACATCTATTAATTAAGCTCCTAATGTTGCTTGTCAACCTACTGATAATTCTATTAATCCTCCTAGAGAACCTGTGAAGGATGTTGTAATTGTTCCTCCTAATTCTCAACAAATTTCAGGGAAAAACGTAATCGATCTACTAACAAATGCTGTAAAAAGCATTGTGCTCAAGCTAAAGCTCATAATTCTGTTATTAAAAAATCTTTATCTTCTTTGGATACAACTATGCATGATGTGTTAGAAGAAGTTGTTGCTAATAATGATGTTAAGCTGCATGATTCTAATGATTCTATTTGTATCTTAAATCATATTTTGATTCATTTAAATGAAGAAGATACTCTTGATGATGTTGATGATGAATATGAAATTATTGACATTGACATTGATTTACCTAAAATGCTTTCCTCACAATTGACATTTACACCTAGTATTGAACATTGTGATTCTCAAGAGGATCCTTGTTTGGAACTGGCTATCATTCCTACTGTGTTGGATATGGTCCCTCTTGTGAGTTACTCACCTTCTCTAAATGATATACAACAAGATGGGGAAAGTAGGTAGCGTGCTTGATTGGCTAGTCCTTCATAGTAGCCTTTGTTGTGTGTTTGTTTGTTGTACTGTATTTCTCCCATGATGTGTTTTCTAAATGTTGTTAGATTCTTTTATATGATCTTTGTTGTTCTATTAGTGCAAGGTGATAAAATAATCAAACCTGTTGTATTCTTCCTCTATATGTATTTCTATTCTACCATATGTTGTTTCATGTTATGTTGTACTTGTGCTACTATTTGTACATGTTTCCTTCTGTAATGTACTTGGATCCACGACTTGGTAGCACTGATTCTTTTTGGTCTCTAGGTCATGGTCCGAAAAGATTCTTCTTTGTATCTCTCATTTGATCTTTCCTCCTTTGTGATTGTAGTTCTACTTTATTTGGGGAATGATGTCAATTCATTTCCAATAATATCATATATATATATATATATATATATATATATATATATATATATATATATATATATATATATATATATATATATATATATATATATATATATATATATATATATATATATATATATATATATATATATATAAATCTTATGATCATACTAACCCCATAGTGGGTAGACCTGTTCTGTGTTCTCTATATGTTTACATACTATTTCACTTGGTTTGTCAAGTTATTTGGAGGCATCTCATAGTGGAAACATAATCAGTGGAGTTGTTTATGTTTTTGTCAAAGCCATTGCTCCTGATAAAGTATTAGCAATGACTTTAACGTGGGGGCATACACTCTACTCACTTATTGCACACACGTACTTATACATACATACATACATACATACATATATATTAAAGATACCTTTTCTCCCTTTTTGGATATTGACTAATCCTTAGAGAATGGATTTATATTTTAGGATCTCTTGATCCCTCTAGTTTCAAATATATTTTTGATCCCTTAAGGTCGAAGGTGTCCTTAAGATTGAATCTCTTTTTACTTTTTGATTTTACTCTTATAGAATAGAATATTATTAAGAGTGAATTCTTGATGGGTTGACTAGCGAGTAGCCACATTCACTAGGCAGTTCAATTCCATCTTTCTAGTTGTGCAGTTTCCTTGTGTGGTTCACAATGAGACATAAGTTTTCATTGGGTGAGATAATCACACTTTTTTTCTTTTTTCCTTTTTCTAGAGACGTCTCTCTTATTGTGATCTTAGAGTTTATGAAGACTTAAGTCTCTGGGGGCTTGAGGATCTCTATGTCTCTTTGATTTTAATAAAATTATCTTTTCATTACGATCTACTTTACCAAGAGTTTGCATCAAGTCCATACTCTTGCTAAAGTGGGGGCTGAATGTATTGTCTTAAAATGGAAGCACTTTCATGTTAAGAGTGTTTAGCTCTTTGAGTAAGTGATCTGGGTCATGTCAAGAGCACTGAATGGTATTTGCATGGATCTAGCTGTTTTCCCCTATTCTGCTTCTCTCTTTCTATTTCCAACCTATTTCTGACAACTTGCTCTATGAAACTAAGGACTTTGACTTCTAGGTCAAGGATGACCTTTTAGGTCAAGGTTGACCTTGACCCTAACCTAGGTCAAGTAAAACCTCAAACTTGACCTAGGCTAGGGTCAACCTCATCCCTGACCCCAAGTTTATTTTTCAATTTTTGGAAGTTTTGGGATCTCGGGCTTCAGAAAGTTTTTTTTCCCACTTTTGGGTCAGTTGTTTTGGGTTTTGGAATGGTAGAATTTTAAATTACATTTAATCTAGGTCTATTCCTAGGGGTTAAGGTTAAATGGGATTTAATGCTCCCATGTCGGCCTTCTCTAAGAATTAGTTGCCTAGATCTCTATATAAGGAAGCCTTCTTCCCTCATTTTAACATCTAGAATCTAGAATCTACAATCTATCTATGATCCACCTACATGAAGTGAAGTTCCACTATCTATCAAGCATTAAAGTTTTCAAGCATTCAAGAATTCAATCATTCAAGTGTTCAAGCATCCAATTCATCAAGGAGATCCATTGTTAGCCATTGAAGGATTCAATCTCTATGGAGCCCTCTTGTTGAGGATTTCTCCATCCATATTCATCCAAGCCTTTTCCTATGCAAAGATACATTCAAGATTGGTGTTGAAGATCTAATGCCATTGATTTGAGACATCCTACATACATTTCTACATCCATTTGGAGCATCCGTACTTGTGGATTCAAGGATTCGAATCCTCGACAAGGATTTCAATATAAGCAAGGTGAATTGTTTCATTTACTTTGTTTATATATATTGCAATTACAATTACATTTCAAGGTTGATTCCAAACTGGGGTTTGACTAAGGCAAACCCCCCATCCAAACAAACAAACCATTTTTTTTTGTAGATAGAGGTGTGGAATAGTAAATTGAAGAACAGATTTTGATACCCTTTTCATCGAACTTGGAGGATCCATGAACAAAAAATTCGTTGGACCAATGCAGGTGAAGATCAACTTTTTGGGGTACAATTGTGCACTGAGCTAAGATTGTGCCCCGCTATTAGGGTCAAGGTCAACCTCCTCTTAAGAAGATAAAATGTTTCTGGGTTTTCTCCATCTCAACATTTCTAGTCTGACGTAAGTTGCAGAAATCCTCGAAATTGTACAGAGACATCAGAAAACAACACTCTTTAGATTCCAGGTTAGTATTTATCTTTTATCTTGTAATGCCCCACTAGAGAACCCAAAAGAAATTAACCTAAAGTTTCACTAAGTTTTCCAAACATTTTTTTTGAAAGATAATAATTTAACAACAACATATATAAAATAACAGATGCAATAACATAAACATAAACACATACCATAAAACAGATTACAATTCTTAAGGGTCCCATGACGTTGAATCACATTTAAGTTTAATTAATACTAAAACAAATATATAACTCATCCACATTAAAGAATAGCTACAAGTATGAATCCATTTAAATAATATACAATTATCCCAAATGCCACTTGGCAATAATCAGAATGCACAATCATCCACTGTATAGGTCACAGGGTATGAAAGGTTGAAATAATATACATCCTAAAATAGATTACATCATCTCTTTAAGATCCATGAAATAAAATATAATACAATAGGTATAACCATCCATCATAGTACACAATAATAGAATGAAAGGAAATGCAAAATAGGAAACTCCAACCACGACATCGAACTAACAGATCTCAAGGGTAAAAGTAAAAAGTACTACCACCTGAACTCATGGTATCCCAAAAAGGGTCCACTCCCACTGCAGTGAGGAAATAGTCTCAAGTCCCAAACAAGATAACAATCCCAAATGTCAAAAGCAATATCTAGATCAAAGAAAACCTGAAAGCAATCTAACTCAAGGTACCAAGACACAAGTTACATCTAAATCCAAAGGCAAACAAAGACACGTAGGAAATCTACTATGTAAGTGGGCAAGTGGCATTGCATGAGCCAACTCTAAGGTTACCTTGGCAGTCTTTTAATACTCTACCCCCCTAGTGTCTCTATGCGGCATCAATATGCTTTTGTGCTGACAAGGAATACTAACAAAGCAAGGTTGCAACCAAGCATCCTCTTTACTCCCATCCTAGTTTGTACTAGCACTCAAGGTATGGGCGAGGAAAGACAAAGAATCTTATTAATTCATTTTACTCTTATTTAATGTAGTCTTATCACTTATTAAAATGACTTACAATGGGTTACCCGTCAACCTCTTTAGGGCCTTGGCCTCCATTTCAAGCCACTTCCCAACATTACATACATATAACCTACCCTAGGCTCAATAAAAGCAGAAGGTCTCATACAACCATAAATGCTCTTTAGTCCTTAAGCAAACAACTAGAAATTACTGAAAAGACATCAATGATCAAAATCACAGATTCAACCCATACAATCGTCCTAACAGGACTAATTGAAAATCAAGTGCATATTTACAAAATCACGACATCATCAAAACAATATACTCCTGGCCTCTGGTAGACATCCTAAAATTGGTCAACACCAAGTCAACCCCAAACCCGACATACAAGTAAACATACAACAGGTAGTGTAGTTTCATAGTTTTGTTTGGTTTTGAAAGCATGCAAATTGAGTTAACAGTAAGGTTTGAGTTTTCATTTTGATGAAAGTTTTTGACATTACTAAAGTTTATAAATTTCCCCTATAATTGAACCCATATTCACTTTTAAATTTGATCACCCAATCATCACTAATTTACAAAAAAAATGTCTCTTTTAGGATTATAAAACAAATAAAATAATAATTATTAAATAATCATATAATAATTTTAAAATAATAATCAACAAGTTATTAATAAAATAATAAAAGTTTATTAATAACCATATTCTTTTTTAAATAATAAAACAAATTTATTTAAAAATTCCCAATTAACATCCAATAACAAATTAATTAATTAATAATATTATGTTGGAAATGATTGAAAAGACCATAAGGAAAGTTGTTGGAATGATATATGGAATTGGTAAAGAATGTTCTCAATCATTGTTTTGTCATTGATGTCAAACTTGCTACTTGCAGGAATGACAATTGCTTTAGTGATCCAAATACTATCAATTAGTTGATTGTCAAGGAGAAGGCAATCAATAAGATGTAACTAGAACACCTAGAGAAAGGTTGAAGTTATGATGTTGTAATGAAGTACAAGGATCAGCTAAGCCATTGATGAAAAAGTGTATTTGATGACATACTAAGATACAGAGAATGGGCACACTAAAATATATCAAAGATGTAAGGCTTTAGCTAAGTCTTTTGTAAAGCCCAACTAAGTTCATAAGAAAGAAGGAGCCGAGCAAACTTCAAGTGCCAAGTAAACTTCAAGTGCCGAGTAAACTTTAGGTTCCGAGCAGATATAAGTACCGAGTAACACAGAGATGCCGAGCATTAGTAAAACCAATAGTGCCGAGTAACACAGAGATGCCGAGCACCAGTAAATCAACAATGTCGAGTTGCTGCATTATTTTGGAAATCGAAGATTCGCCAGATCTAAGCCGACAAGGTTGTCACTTAGAAGTTTGTGAATTAAATGGAAGATAAGAATGATGAGTTGGTGGCACAGAACACCATGTAGAACATTTTTAAGGTTACAACTGACGAAGTTTGTAGATGAGAACAAGATACGAGGTAGATACAATGTATCCTACCTAATACAGTTTGAAACCCTAAAATTGGAGAAGGAGAATTGAGCGGCAAAGGGAAATTAGATTTCTATTTAAGGAGTCATAATTTAATGAAGAAAGAGAGAGTGAGGTAGTCAAGCATGAAAGCATGAAATGCTAAAGGAGGTGCTAAGGAGGAAAGAGAGAGTAGTTACCCTGTTTCAATAAGAAGACCCTCGATATGGATGCATTGGTACAATGAGTTAAAAGACTCAAGGAGATGAAGCTTGAGAAGAAGACAAGCAATCAGAGGTGAAGTGATTGAAGCCAAGCATTAGGATTGAACTAAAAATGTGATCTAAAATCTGCAAAGTATGTTGTAAGTTATATCAGATCAAAAAACCATTATCGTTACTTTCTAGCAATTGTAACAGTTAGTTTAAATCCTATGGACTTAGGTTGGTCTGATAGCCATGAGACAAATCCTTTAACAGGGTGACATTCCAAGCGAGTGTTTTAAAGTCCTTTAACCAGGCCCATTCCTAATAGTTTGGTGAAATCCTCTAACAAGGTCACATTTACTAGTGTGTTGTAAGCCTTTAACAGGGCAGGCTTTTAAAAGGGCATCACTTCAGAAGAGTGAGAATCAAGTAGCATGTTACTGGTGGTTTTTCCAAATTGGGTTTCCACGTAAATCATTGTGTCATGTGTTGATCTTGCATGTTTTATCTTCGCATGTTGATTTACTGTAACTTGCTAATATGGTTGATTTAAATATGGATGGATGAAAAGTGTATGGATTCATCAGAAGTAGTGAAAAAGTATTAATAGGGCATTTGGACCTTGAATAACTGATTCACACCCCCCCCCCCCCCCCCTTAGTTATTCTAAAGAATTCTAACAATTGGTATCAGAGCTAGACTGCTGATTCAGTTTAAAGGGACTATAAACAGAAAAGATCAAAATGCCCAAAAGAGAAGTCCCCAAGCTCAAAAAAGACAACTTTATTGCATGGCAAAGCTTGATGAAGCTACATCTTGGATCCATAGGAGATTATGCCCAAAATTTAATTGTTACTGAACATGTTGATCCTACAGGTACTCTTACTGCAGAAGA
The DNA here is from genome assembly GCA_028749045.1 of Cupressus sempervirens. Classification (NCBI taxonomy): domain Eukaryota; kingdom Viridiplantae; phylum Streptophyta; class Pinopsida; order Cupressales; family Cupressaceae; genus Cupressus; species Cupressus sempervirens. Next base: position 740,281,129 of record CM053785.1, read on the forward strand.
CATGAAAAACAAGCAAGAACACAATCAGACAATGCTGGAAATTGCCTCTGCACTCAACTATGCTGAATTTGATGATATCAAAAGTTGTGACACAGCATTCAAAATGTGGAAAGCCCTATCAGACATCTATGGAGGAGATCAGAATGTACAAAAAGAAAAAAGAGAAAGTCTTAGAGGAAAGTTTGATGACATGAAAATGGAGGAAAATGAGAATGCTGCCCAGTATGGTGCAAGAATAAAGGAAGTGGTAAGTGCAATAAAATGCTTGAGTGGTCAATTGGATGAAGATACTGTTAATAGTAAGTTCTTAAGAACCTTGCTCCCTATCTATGCTATTAGAGTATCAACAATACAAGAGCTAAGATGTATATCAGGGAACAATCTAAGTTTTGAAGGTATAATAGGTAGACTCACTGCATTTGAGTTATCTAATTTTGACAACTACAGACCTGAGAATGTTGAATCCGCCTTTAAGGCCAAGTTATCACTGAAAGATGCTGAATAGGTGAAATCAAAGAAAGGAAGAAAAATGAAGTATGTATCCAGTGACAACAACATTGATGAGAAAGATGTGGAACAATTGGAAGCATTGCTTGCTAGAAGATTTCATATAGGTAAAGGAAAATTCAAAGGTAAGATGCCTATCATTTGTTTCAATTGCAATGAAGTAGGTCATATTGCTGCCAGGTGTGCATAGAAAAAGGATTACAAGGAAGGCAACAAAAAAAAATTCAAAAGAGATGATGACAAGATAAATTACAAAGAAAAAGGTAAGAAGTGTTACATTGTTGAAGAAAATTCTAATGATAATGATGATGAAGTTGTTTATGTAGCCATGAAGGATCAATCTGATGAAGAAGAGCCCACAACACTGGTAACATGTATGAACAAGAATGGCAGGTGGATCATAGACAGTGGATGCTCACATCACATGATAGGAGACAAAAGTAAGTTTGTTAACTTTACTCAGTATGATGGAAATAGTGTTAGATTTGGTAATGATGGTCCATGTCAAATCAAAGGAAAAGGTTCCATTAAGCTCACAGAACAAATTTCATGTGGTAATGCATACTATGTTGAAGGATTAAACTACAATTTGCTGAGTGTCTCATAGTTAGGCAATATAGAATGCAAAGTAGAATTTGGAAATAAAACTGCAAAAATCTATGATATTGATGGTAAACTGATAGGAAAAGGAGATCAAACAAGGAGTAATCTATTTTACCTTGATATGGATGATGTTTCTTGTTTTATTGCAAAATTTGATGATGAATGGTTATGGCATAGAAGACTATGTCATGTCAACTTTGACAATCTGGTCAACATCAGTAAAATGAAAAAAGTCAGAGGTTTACCAAATTGAAGAAGCCTAATAATATCATGTGCAAACAATGTCAGCTAGGAAAGATGACAAAGTCAAGCTTCAAAAGCAAAAATTATACATCTAAAGAAGTACTTGAGTTGGTTCACACTGACCTATGTGGTCCAATGGAAGTACAAAGCTATAGAGGAGATAAATACATAATGTTGTTTGTTGATGACTATTCCAAGATGATGACTGTTATGTTTTTAAAACAAAAATTTGATGCTTTTTAAATGTTTAAGTGGTATGTGGCTAGAGTTGAAAAGGAAATAGGAAAAAGCTTGAAATGCCTAAGATCTGACAGAGGTGGTCAATTCACATCAAATGAATTTGAGATATTTTGTAATGATAAAGGAATCAAAAGACAAACGTTAGCTCCTAGAACTCCCCCACAGAATGGAATTGCTGAAAGAAGAAATAGATCTATGATTGACTGTGCCAAAACATTAATGATGGAAAAGACTGTTGCTCTAAAATACTAGAGAGAAGCTGTAGGTGTAGTTGTTCATACACTGAACCGAGTACAAGTCAAGAAAGGTACAAATACAACACCTTTTGAATTATGGTATGGTCACTCACCTAATGTAAAACATTTCAAAGTGTTTGGTTGCAAATGTTTTATCCTTACAAATGCTAGAAATAGAAATTTTGATGCAAAAAGTGATGAAGGCATATTTCTCGGTTGCTCCACTAGAAGTAAAGCATATAAGTGTTTGAATACTAACACTAACAAAATTGTGGAAAGTACAAATGTAAATTTTGATGAGCACACAGAAGTCCAAGCTGAAGTACCAAAGAAAATGGAAGAGTACAAAACCGTTGTGTATTCTTATGAAGGAATGACTATTGATGAGGATGATGTTAATCAAATTGAAAATCAACAAGAAGTATCAGTCTCAGCCAAGTCTCAACCAGTGAATGCCGAGTTGCATTTAGAAGCCGAGTTGCAAAATGAAGGAAATGGACAATCTGATTATGAAGACAGTACACATGATGAAGAACAACTTGACAACGAAGTGCATAGTGATCCTAAATCTGAAAGATCAAACATGAAAACAAGGACAAAGCCAAGATTATCCAAATATGTCAAAAGACATCACCCTGCTGAACAAATAATTGGTGATAAAGATGCTAGACCAATGAAAAGGAACATACTAAGACATGAATCATGTCTGATCAGCAAATATAAACCCAAGACAATATATGGTGCATTACAAGATGATGACTGGTATAAAGCTATGGAAGAAGAGATTGATCAAATAAAGAAGAACAAAACCTGGAGTTTGGTTCCTAGACCAGCTGACAAGAATGTGATTGGCACCAAGTGGGTATTCAAAAACAAGCTAGATGAGAATGGTGAGATTACTAGAAACAAAGCTAGACTAGTATGCAAGGGTTATGCTCAAGAAGAAGGACTAGACTATGGAGAAACATTCGCCCCTGTTGCTAGAATGGAAGGAGTAAGAACTTTACTTGCATATGCTGCCTACAAAAATTTTAAAGTCTATCAGATAGATGTAAAGTCTGCATTTTTGAATGGTATACTAGAAGAAGAAATCTACATTGAACAACCAGAAGGATTTGTTGATGAAAACAACAGGGATATGGTTTTTAAACTACATAAAGCACTCTATGGTTTGAAACAAGCACCTAGAGCATGGTATGAGAGACTTCACAAGTATCTAATGCAAATAGGATTTGAAAGAACTGATCATAACAACAACATGTACATCAAAGCAGAAGAAGGTAAAGACATTATTGTATCTAAAATCTTTGTGGATGACATAGTGTTTGGAGGAAAGGAAGTACTTTGCAAAGGCTTTGCTGACAAAATGAAACATGAATTTGAGATGTCTATGTTTGGAGAAATCAAATTCTTTGTTGGATTGCAAGTACATCAACTCAAACATGGTATATTTGTTACACAATCAAAGTACATCAAAGAGATTCTTAAAATGTTTGGATTGGAGGAATCCAAACCAGTCAGCACACCAATGACAACAGGAAATAAGTTGTCCAAAAATGATGAATCAACTGAAGTCAATCAAACAATGTATAGATCCATGATTGGAAAATTGCAATATGTTGTACATAGTAGACCATACATAGCATTAGCAGTTGGAATAGTGGCTAGGTTCTCTGCTAATCCCAAAGAAAATCATCTCATAGCAGTAAAAAGAATAATGAGATATCTTAAAGGAACTGATAACTTTGGTCTATACTACAAAAAGAATGGAAAATTTGAGCTCAATGCATATACAGATGCAGATTGGGGAGGCAACATTGATGATAGAAAAAACACAAGTGGAGGTGCATTATTTCTAGGCAAAAGGCTAGTTACTTGGACTAGCAAGAAACAAACATGCACATCCCAGTCCACTGCAGAGTCAGAATATGTAGCAGTTGCAGTCAATTGCACAAACATTGTGTGGCTCACACATCTATTGAATGGAATGAAAGAAGAAGTAACAAAACCTGTGATGTTGTATTGTGATAATACAAGTGCTATAAACATATCCAAAAATCCAGTGATGCATGCAAAAACCAAGCATATCGCAATCAAGTATCATTATGTCAGAGAATTGGTAGAAGACAAACAAGTGAAGTTGGAATACATTCACACAAAGGAAAAAACTGCAGATATCTTCACCAAACCATTGCCCAAGGATGCTTATGAATATCTTAGAGGCAAGTTGGGGGTAATACCCCTAACTCAAGCAATTTAAGGCAACAAGGATGCTGCCCTGCATCAACAGAAACAAATCATTGAAATATTAACAGATTGATGTAGAGGATAACTGCAGGAGCAAAAAATCCAAATCAGTCACAAGCATGGTGACAGAGGGAGAAAACAACAAGAAGTCAAAGCTCATATTTTGCATGATAAAGATGTTACATCTTTGGCATTTATGTCAAAGAGGGAGAAATGTGAAACCTGATCAACACAAAGAGAGGGAGATATTTATGAAAGAGGGAGATATATATGAAAGAGGGAGATATATAAGATGCAGCAACAAAGAAAAGTAGCAGACAATGTATACAATCTTGGTGGTAACTAAGTTGATCAATTGATCAGTTTGGTTTGCCATCAATGCCAAAGAGGGAGATTGTTGGAAATGATTGAAAAGACCATAAGAAAAGTTGTTGGAATGATATATGAAATTGGTAAAGAATGTTCTCAATCATTGTTTTGTCATTGATGTCAAACTTGCTACTTGCAGGAATGACAATTTCTTTAGTGATCCAAATACTATCAATTAGTTGATTGTCAAGGAGAAGGCAATCAATAAGATGTAACTAGAACACCTAGAGAAAGGTTGAAGTTATGATGTTGTAATGAAGTACAAGGATTAGCTAAGCCATTGATGAAAAAGTGTATTTGATGACATACTAAGATACAGAGAATGGGCACACTAAAATATATCAAATATGTAAGGCTTTAGCTAAGTCTTTTGTAAAGCCCAACTAAGTTCATAAGAAAGAAGGAACCAAGCAAACTTCAAGTGCCAAGTAAACTTCAAGTGCCGAGTAAACTTCAGGTGCCGAGCAGATATAAGTGCCGAGTAACACAGAGATGCCGAGCACTAGTAAAACCAATAGTGCCGAGTAACATAGAGATGCCAAGCACCAGTAAATCAACAATGCCGAGTTGCTGCATTATTTTGAAAATTGAAGATTCGCAAGATCTAAGCTGACAAGGTTGTTACTTAGAAGTTTGTGAATTAAATGGAAGATAAGAATGATGAGCTGGTGGCACAAAACACCATGTAGAACGTTTTTAAGGTTACAACTGACGAAGTTTGTAGATGAGAACAAGATATGAGGTAGATACAATGTATCCTACCTAATATAGTTTGAAACCCTAAAATTGGAGAAGGAGAATTGAGCGGCAAAGGGAAATCAAATTTCTATTTAAGGAGTCATAAGTTAATGAAGAAAGAGAGAGTGAGGCAGTCAAGCATGAAAGCATGAAATGCTAAAGGAGGTGCTAAGGAGGAAAGAGAGAGTAGTTACTCTGTTTCAATAAGAAGACCCTCGATATGGATGCATTGGTACAATGAGTTAGAAGACTCAAGGAGACGAAGCTTGAGAAGAAGACAATCAATCAGAGCTGAAGTGATTGAAGCCAAGCATAAGGATTGAACTGAAAATGTGATCTGAGATCTGCAAAGTATGTTGTAAGTTATATCAGATCAAAAGGCCATTATTGTTACTTTCTAGCAATTGTAACAGTTAGTTTAAATCCTATGGACTTAGGTTGGTTTGATAGCCATGAGACAAATCCTTTAACAGGGTGACATTCCAAGCGAGTGTTTTAAAGTCCTTTAACCAGGCCCATTCCTAATAGTTTGGTGAAATCCTCCAACCAGGTCACATTTAATAGTGTGTTGTAAGCCTTTAACAGGGCAGGCTTTTAAAAGGGCATCACTTCAGAAGAGTGAGAATCAAGTAGCATGTTACTAGTGGTTTTTCCCAAATTGGGTTTCCACGTAAATCATTGTGTCATGTGTTGATCTTGCATGTTTTATCTTCGCATGTTGATTTATTGTAACTTGCTAATATGGTTGATTTAAATATGGATGGATGAAAAGTGTATGGATTCATCAGAAGTAGTGAAAAAGTATTAATAGGGCATTTGGACCTTGAATAATTGATTCACCACACCCCCCCCCCCTCTCAGTTATTCTAAAGAATTCTAACATATTATTAATTAAATTAATTTCAAACAATTTAAAAATTTATTTAAAATATTTAATAAATTAAAAAAAATAATAATAATAAAAAGCTATTAATAAAAAATCATTGATAATAATAAATTTTAATTAATTAAAATTTTAATTAAAAATATATATAAAGTGGCATGTTCAAAGGCCTGTTGGCCTACAACAATCATGTTGCCTTTGTAGACTTTGTTGCGATCGCAATAGGTCTTGCATCAGCAATGCTTGCTATTATCACAATAAAATTGTTGCGATCCCGTATGCTGCGAGAGTAGAAAATGTGAACGTAGGCGGGGTGTGGTGGTCAGCCTCCCTTCTTTTTTATTTTTTTATTTTTTTATAAAATTTATTTATAGTAAAAAAATGACTCCCTCCCACAACAATTTCTTTTTTTAAATATATGTTTTTTTATAAAAATTGAGAAAATTAAATTGATAGGGAAATCCCAATTAAACAATCGAATTTTGCATTCTATAATTTGATTTCTTCCCAAATCCCTTCCTGATTAAAATACCCATCTATTAAATTCACAGAATGAGTGTTCCAATTCACAATTTCTCAAATACAAACAATTTCAAAAATAAAGAACAATGATAAACTACGACAAGGGTTTCAATAAATTAATTCGTTCACAGATGAAATCAAGAATAGAAACTAGTAAATTACAACACAATGATATCAATCAAATCTAAAATTCTGAGAACAAATTTATCTAGGCACGAAGAAGACAAGAAATTTAAGAATGGAAAATTATTGCACAAGTTAACCACAAGATTCTACCTAGATCTGCTAATTCGACAACCCACGGAGCACGCAAGTATTTCCCTTTCTTTCTAAAAACCTCCTTCTCTGAAATTGCTCCTCCAAAACCTAGTCCCTAAGAAATGAACTCTAAATTGTTAATAAATAGTTTTTCCCCAACTTAGGGCTTTGATTGTGCAATCACGTGAAAAGCCCTTTACCTTAATTATTTTATTATATTTTAATATTCATGCACATTCTTTTGTCATTTAATTAAAATATCTTTATTAAATAATTTTCTTTCTCTCTTTAATTAATTCTTGAGACGTTTTTGAAAAAAATATTTATTAACTTAAGTGATAATAATATTTAGCATTTATTTAAAAATGAACTCCTAAATATAGTATTATTAAATTAAATAATATTATTACGCTTAAAATTAGAATTTAACTAAATCTTTTTAAATTTAATTCTTTAATTTAATTAATTTCTCAATTAGTTAAATATAATTAAATACCAAATTTTCCTTATAACATTCTCATTAAATTAAATCATTTATTATTCTTTTAATTTGATTTAATTATATCAAAAAATAATCACAGGCCCACAAGACTGAAAAGAAAACACATAATAAAGTACATAAAACTAGATCAAACTCAAGGGTTGAAATTATGAATTTACGTCACTTGACGAATTCGTAAGGTAGACAACTCAGATTCTTCCCCTACTTTTTAGGACAAATGGTTTAAGGATACGATTCAAATTCAATAGTTATCTCCCCTCTCTTACCATTGAGATATTGCAATAGGGTACACTCATCCTTGCAATTCAGGGAAGTTGATACCCAGTACCTGCAATCTACATAAAATCCACGCATGTACATACACATATTCTAAACTAAACATGTAATGGCAAGAAGTGGTGCATTGTGTAGATCCCGACTAGCAGGTGACTACAACTCCCTCCCTCAACCATATCAGAAACATCATACATAAGATAAAACATACAAGTACACCATACACATGCAAGTATGCGGTAGGTACCCATAGAAAACATGTATAAATAAACCATCTAAATAACATCATGAAATAACTAAAATAACTATAAATAATCCTTATCATCAAGGAATAATCATGCATACTTGAAATAACTAGTACCAAGTAATCTCATCATATAATCAACTGAGCAAGAAATAATATCCAACAATCTGGAAAATAAATACCACTAATCATCAAACATAGTCATAGAGCTGGCCTAAAAGCATTCGGCAATAATAACTGAAAAGTAAACTAGGGGTAGGCACTACATCCACCCTCTTAGACTTAGGCTTACTCCTAGAGGCCTATAAACAAGTAGGGGTATAAATCTTGTAAACTAGATGCATCCTCCCGTGTAGCTGATGACTCATCAGTAGGGCCCCATTGGACCCTTACCTACTTTATGGTTTGACCCTTGAGGGTCAAATCTTGTAGCTGTAAAATGCAAACTGACTCCAAAGCCAATTGCCCATCCTCTTCTTATAATGCATTACAATCAAGAACATGTATCACATTAGGAATATACTATCTAAGTACAAAAACATGGAAAACATCATGAACACGAGCTAAACTAGGCAACAATGCAAGATGGTAGGCAATTGGACCTATTCTCTCAAGAGTATCAAATGGTCCCACAAAATGAGGTGCTAGCTTCGAACCCTTTCCATAATGGATTAGACTCTTCTGCAGACGCACTCTCAAGAAAAATTTCTCACCCACTGCAAACTGCTTATCCATCCTATGAGCATCAACATACTTCTTCTATTTATCTTGTGTTGTAGACTGTAAGAATTTGCCTTAGGGAAAAATCACCCAAGACCAAAAGGCTTGCAACAACTAGCACAAAATAGACCAATAGAGTATGATTAGAATAACAATATGAAATTCAATTTATGTACAAATACATTGGGAGTGCCTGAATATAAAGGCCTCTAGATTGTCTAGGAGTTAGCATACTGATAAGCTTTACAACGAAGCACATGTCCACTAGGAGTGGATTATCCTCCATTAAGCACAGGAGCTAGTGCGATGATGAGAGGATAAGCCTACAAAGGTGTATCATGTAAAATTATGTTGTAGACACCATCTGCTTAATTAAGAGTGCGAATAGTTGTGTTGTCTACATGACAACTCAGTTAATTATGCAAACTCTAGTGTTGTAGACACCATGTGCTAAAATAGAGTTGCTTACTCCTATGTTGTCAACAAGACAACTCATATGAGTATGCAAACTCCCATGTGCCTAACCTAATAAATAATAAAATAATGCATTTATCCTAAGTAAACTTAAGTAAAGTGTAATAAATAATTATTGACACTAACAACCCCCCTTAAGTACAACTTAGGGGAATGCACTTAAGCTCACAAGAGATGATGAAATGCATAATGGGTCCCAACTACTAGGCCATGTAAGGTACCCAAGTACAAATGCAATGAAATCTCTCTAAAAATGGGGAAAGAGGGAAAACCTCATGGGAAAAACTCTCCTCCAAAAATAGAGATATGTAGAATATAGAAGAGAAGGACCATGTGACCCCCTTGGGGAAAAATCCCTCACCCCCAAGAGATCTCGCAAATGAATATACTTGACCTTTGCGAAGGGCTTAGTGAAGATGTTAGTTATCTGCTGCTCTGTAGGACAATACTACAATGCAATGACCTACTCATGAATCAACTCTCGAATGTAGTGTATATGAACCTCAATATGTTTGGTGCACTAATGTTGCACTGGATATTTCAAGATTTCAATAGCACTTTGCTTATCACAATGGATGATTGTGGGTCTAGGTAGATCAAAACCAAACTCCTTCAGAATCTGCTGCAACCAAATAGCCTCTGTTGCCGCATTCATAGCTCCTTGATAATCAACCTCAATCAATGAAAGAGCAATGTTGTTCTGCTTTTTACTCTACCAACAAATGAGACCGAAACCAAGATGACACATATATCCTAAAGTAGACTTGCAAGAATCAAGATCTCTTGCATAGTCTGAGTCTATATAACCTACTAACTAGAGTCCAATACTAGTTGCATAGTGTATCCCATGTGTATGTGTACCCTGGATGTAATGCTGGATGCATTTGGCTGCCTTCTAGTGAAGTTCATGTGGCTCTTGCATGAAGTGAGAAACCATACCAACTACAAATGAGATGTTAGGGCGTGTATGTATCAAGTAGATGAGGCTTCCAACCAACTATCTATACAAAGTTGCATCAACAAGTAGAGTGGAACACTTCATTTCCAACTTAACACCTAAAAGAAATCGAGTAGGTATAGCTTTATAGTCACTCATGCAAAATTGAGCAAGTAGATCAAGAGCATACTTGGGTTATGATAAGGTTATCCTTGATGAAGACTAATGTATCTTGATACCAAGGAAATAGTGTAGTAGACCCAAGTTTGTCATCAAAAACCTATCCTACAAAGTAGCCTTGACACTTTCAATGATAGATATTGTGCTCCTTATAATGATCAAGTCATCGACATAAAGCACAAGAAGCAAATGTGAATCATCCCTCTAAAGAATGTAGACATTCAGATCAAAATGACATCTGATGAACCCTACTGAGAGAAGAAAGGAATCCATCTTGGCATACCAAGCTCTTGGAGCTTGTTTAAGTCCATAGATAGATTTCTTCAACTTGCAAACCATTGTAGAATCTTGGATGAATCCTTGTGGCTACTCCATATAAATCTCCTCATAGAGATCACCATTCAAGAATATGCTTTTCACATCTATCTAATGAACAACCCATCTCTGAGCTGCTACTATAGTGAGTGCCACAGGTCTTAGTGTAATCAATGCTAGGTACCTTCAAGAAACCTTTTGCACAAGTCGAGCCTTATGTTTATCAACCCTTCCATCCATTGCGAATTTGGTTCGATAGATCCACTTACATAGAACCAATTTTCTTCCCTTCGGAAGGGAGACTAAGTCTAATGTATCATTTCTCATAAGAGAATTATATTCTTCCTCCATTTCTCTATCCCATTCTCTTTAAATGATTGTGGATTTGAACCAACTTCAATATAAGCATGTGGGAGTGAGTTGTGTTGTGATCTTGTCCTTCTAGTATCTAAAGGATTCCCTACCAATGGTCCTGCTAGATCCAAAGTCTACTTAGCCCGTCTAGGTCTAGCAAAAGAGGATGTAGTAGGAGTATCCTCAACCTCTGTTGGCTAATGCCTCTATTTGGGTCATGAACACACATCTTCCAAGTCACTGTTATCACTATCACTCTATTCAATGAAGGAGGAAGGAGGAGTTGAAGAAGTAAAGCTTGGTCAACTTTCTTCAAAATGAACACTCCTCTCATAGAATATGTCATGCATCTCTGGATCCATCAATTTGTAGGCTTTATGTGAGTCTGCATATCCAACAAAGATGCAAGGTTTTCTTTGTGCTTCCAATGCCTTGCATTTCTGTGGAGGTATTCGTGCCCATGCTAGATAACCAAAGACTTTGAAGTGCTTAACCATTGGTTTCTTGCCAGTTCATGCTTCAAAAGGAGTTATACCAGCCAAAGCTTTGTGAGGACTCCTATTCTAAATATAGTTATCACAATTCATTAATTTAGCCCAAAAGACTTGATCAAGAGACTTGTTTTGTAGCATGCAAGTGGTCATCTCCTTGAGAGTTCTATTTTTCATTTCAAAAACACCATTCTACTATGGCATATAGGGTACTAAATTCTAAAGGTCAATTTCGTCTTGAGTGCAAAAGTCTATTAGTCTTGAGTTCACATATTCCCCCCCCCCCCCTATTATTTATTCAAAGAACTTTGATGGCCTTTTCTAACTGCTTTTCGACTTGAGCCTTGAAGTTGAGAAATTTTTCAAACACTTCACTCTTATGAGCCATGAAGAAAACCCAAGTAAAGCGAGAGTAGTCATCTATGAAGGTGAGTGCATAGTGTGACTTTCCAAATGATGGCATTGGAAATAGGCTTGCCACATCACTATGAACCAATTCAAGAACACATTGTGCTCTCCAAGACTTCCCCTTTTCATACAATTATTTTAGATATTTTCCAAGTGAGCAACCTGAACAAACACCTTCTAAAAATTGGACTTGAGGTACATCATTAAGCATTTTCTTGCTGCTAAGCTATTGAAGATATCTGTAGTTGAGATGTCCAAATCTCTCATGCCACAGTTTGCTTTCTGCATTTGAATGTAATAACAAGGCTTGTGAATTTCATGTAGGCACAAAGGAAGAGAAAGTGTAAAGCCTTGAATCATGATTGGCTTCTCCTATTGTAATCATAGAGTCATCCTTGATGCTTTTCACTACCACTAAGTCTGGATGAAATTCAACCTTATTTCCATCTCCATAGTGAGTCATTTGGTAAACTGAAAGAAGGTTGGAGGTAAGATTAGGAACATATAGAACATCCTTGAATGCTCCATTGTCTATCTCAACTTCACCTTTACCTTTAAATTCCACTTTAGTATCATCACCTACAAAGATGTCTGGTACCTCTGAATGTGTCATGGAAGAAAAATCTCTCTTTGACGCACCCATATGATGTGTGGCACCTGAATCAATGATCCAATATCCTTGACTAACAATGTTTGTGAGTAATGCATGCCCTTTGCCCTTAGAATTTGAGGATGAAGACCCTTTCTCCTTATAAGCATTAGGCACTAGAACATTGTGTTTCTTCATGATGTTCTTCAACTCATCAATATGTTTGTGATAACACTGATGTTCATCATGACCCTTCTTCTTACAATAGGCACACTTTTTCTTCTCTTGATTAGTGTCCCCCTTTTTGTTTGTATTAGGAGAAGACCTGCCTTGTTGTTGATTTGATGTTGGTGTTGTCTTTTCTATATCCTCTTGTTTTTTATTCTTCCACTTCTTCTTTTTTCCCTTACCTTTGTTTAAGCTTTGACCAACTGAATTTTGAGAACCCTCGTTATTAGCCACCAATGCCTTAGACTTTGAAGACTTGAGAATTCCCATTATTGTCAACTTAGTTTGTTCATCTTCTAATAGATTAGCATAATCATCAAAAGTGATTTTCTTATAGGAAGCTCCTAAGGTAGTCTTTGTGGTGTTGAAAGAAGAGACAAATGTGGAGTACTCAGATGGTAACTTCTTATGAATGAGATAGATCAACCTGTCATCTTTAATAGGACTACCACAATCATCAAGTTTTGTTCTTAATTCATTCACCTTAATGATAAAATCCTAGATATAGAATCAAAGTTCTTAGGATCTAGGGAGATAAGCTCATCTTCAATTTTGTAAACATCCCCTTTAGTCACTTTACCATATAGGTTTTTGAGGGCATCCCAAGTTTCTTTGGATGTATCATACTTCATGATCTAAAAGAGGATCTTGTCTTCAACACCTAACCTAAGAGCACTTAGGGCTTTCCTAACTACCTTTTCCCAAGCTTTGATATCACTTTGAGATACTTTATCACCTATTGGTTTAGGAGAGGAACCCTCTACACATTGAGAAACTTTGTCATGTATCAATTCACACCATTTTTAATAGACCATGTCACATAGTTATGTGGTATTAATTTGGGAATCTTAAGATTTCCCATGATGCAAGAAATGAAAGATAATAGTAGGAAAAGAGGAACACAACACCAAGAGAGACCCCTCCTGTTCACTCAATCAAGAAACCCCCCCCCCCACAAATGAAAGATTTTGACACTTTCTATGTAGTGTGTTTACAATAGGCCATTTTGTCAAAATGGATTTAGTGGACTTTTGATTTTTCTATTTACAATCGCCTTTTGGAGTTCAAATGTGAAACTTTACAATGTAGCTTAGAAATACAACAATTTTGAAGTTTGATCAAAGCATTACAATGCAAAAAATGACCTATTTTTGAAAGTGGTATTTTTGTCCACAGAAGCCTATAATCTGATTGTAGATCTAGAAAGTAGACAAAAAATTATTCATTGTCAAAAAAATAGAGCCTGATTTGAGCTCTTTCGGAGCATTTGAAGTTGTAGAATGCAAGATTGGATAGATATAGTCACCAAAAAATGCAATTTTTGACAAATCCATGCACCAAAAATAGAAAATAATAGCACCACTAAAAAATTTAGGAAATTCTAGCCAAAATTAAAAAAATTGCACCTAATTTGGATCTTGGATGACTAAGATATGGCCTCCCAAAGTCGGACTGTCAAATCAAAACTAAATCTAGAGAGGGGTTTGGTCAGCAAATTGTGAGGTTAAATTTGACATCCAAATGACCATTAAGGCAGTGCAATTGGGCTTGCGAATGATGGTCAAATGGCCGTCAAATTTAAGATAGTGTTTTGATGATGTCAGCAAAAAGATGCCCTCCCTAATGACATGACAAGTGACATCACTACTGACGTCAACTATATAGACGAGCCACATGGCCAGCTAATTGTACGGCTGAGGTGGCAGACACATGTCTGTTGATGTGGCAGCTGAGTTGGCTATTGATTGGGCACTTGTGGTCATAGACGTGGTGAGAGCTCATTGGTTTGAAGTGAAGTAGTATGGATGTATTGCGTAGGGCTGATGTGGCACCTATTGTCATCAGCGGTCAGCACATGGTAGGGTGGCAAGTAGAAGTTCTCTAGCAGGGGAGTTTGGCAGTCATCAGAATGAGGTGGTCACTTATGTGACTGACGTCACTAATGGGAGGTGAAAATGCAGCTGGCAGTAGCCAGAAATATTGAAGTCGACGAAGAATATGTTCAATAGTGGGATTATGTTAGTCCCACATGATCGGTGTGGGCTATTTTTTTGTGTTTAAATACACAATTCTGTGGGGGGTTAAACAAATTGAAGCGACCGAGTTTGTGGTGTTACCATCGTAAATGAGATGTTGTCATTGGATTTGGCTTGAGTTGCTAGATTATGATGGAAATTCCACCAGGTGCGAGTGTAAATGCTAGTTTATGTGAGCCATTTGAAATATGCTGCCATAGGTATTGTAATATGCTAGATTATAAGGAATATTTGGCTATGGGGACCAAGATTTGACCACCCGATTCTTGCAAAAAAAATTCTTTGCAAGCCTGCTGGCCTTTTTTTTTTGAAAATACAAATCTAAAAATTGTAGAATAATGGCAGAGAAAATATATTCAGATCTGAAAAAATAAATGTGCAGATCTAAAAAATGATAATACTGAATTTGCAACTCGGGCCTTCGAGTGTCGGTTTGCAAAAAAAATTGCCTCAAATTTGACTGTCCTAGGGTAGGCGAATTTATAGTCATATTTTACCGAATTGATGCTCCAGAAGCAATGGTGAGGTCTGCTTTAGCTCTAGATGCTCCCAATAGCTACGGATACTTCAGATATGAATTGAGGTGTTCTTAGAGAGGTGAAGCAAAAATGGTCTCCAATGGCTATGAAATGATGCCTCTATGGCTCTAATACCACATAATAATTTTCCTTAGGGCAAAATCACCCAAGACCAAGAAGCTCAACAACTAGCACAAAATAGACCAATAGAGTATGATCAGAATAACAATATGAAATTCAATTGATGTACAAATACACTAGGAGTGCCTGAATATAAAGGTCTCTAAACTGACTAGGATTTAGCACATTGATAAGTCTTACAACCAAGCACATGTCCATAAGGAGTGGATTATCCTCCATTAAGCACATGAGTTAGTGTGATGATGAGAGGATAAGCCTACAAAGGTGTATCACGTAAAATTATGTTGTAGACAACATGTGCTTAATTAAGAGTGCAAATAAGTGTGTTGTCTACATGACAACTTAGTTAATTATGCAAACTCCAGTGTTGTAGACACCATGTGCTAAAATATAGTTGCTTACTCTTGTGTTGTCAACAAGACAACTCATATGAGTATGCAAACTCCTATGTGTCTAACCTAAGAAATAATAAAAATAATGTATTTATCCTAAGTAAACTTAAGTAAAGTGTAATAAATAATTATTGACACTAACATAGACATGTGCTCATGGATGTGCACTACCTATTGCTTCATATCTCTAAGCATCTTAGGACCCAACAGGATGCAATCCTCAAGACTGTCCCAACTCAAAGGTGCATGACAAGGATGACCATACAAAGCCTGATACTGTGCCATCCCAATAGAACTATGATACTCATTATTATAAGAAAATTTTACTATGTAAAGATAATCCTCCCAAAGAGCCTACCTATCCATCACATAGATCCTTAACATATCCTCATGAACCTGATTCACTCTCTTGCTCTGACCATCTATCTCTGGGTGATAAGTTGAGTTGAAGTTCAACTACACTCTAAGATTGTGCTACAGTGATGTCCAAAATGTAGATGTGAATACAGGATCCCTATTTGAAATGATCTTCTGGGGAATACCATGCAGTCTCATGATTTCATGCATGAAGACATTAGCTACTGAAGCTACTGTGTAGGATGACCTCATCATTGAAAAGTGTGCCACTTAGTCAACTGATCAATGGTAATCATGATAGCGTCATGACGATGAGCAGTCAAAGGTAATCCTATAATGAAATCCATAGAGATGATATCCCATTTCCATGAAGGAATGAGATTAGGCTGTAAAAGCCCTACTGGGTGCTGGTGTTTTGTGTTGACTCTCTAACACTCAAGATTCCTAGCCACAAAATCAATGATATCATGCTTCATCGCTATCCAAAATTATAGAGGTCACAAATTTGCATGCATCTTTTTGACACTTGGATGTGCTGAGTAAGGTGCACGATGAGCCTCTGATAGGATCAATGTACGCAACTCATCTAGTAGTGGTAGATAGATCCTTCCTGAATAGCACAAAAGACCATCTGACTCCAAAACATAACCTAACAACCTGCCCTGCAATGGTCTACCTAAATCTATCTCTATGCTCACCTCCTAATACCAAGTATCTATAGGAAGTGCTTGAAGTATACAACTCCTCAAATCCACACTAAGGGTTAAAGATAGTGTCAAATGTCTCCTATGACTCAAAGTGTTAGCTACCATGTTCTCCTTTCCCTGAATATACTTCACCTCGAAGTCATACTCACAAAGAAACTCCATTTAATGCCTTTGCCTAACATTTAGATTAGGCTGTGTGAATATGTACTATAGACAACAATGATTACTATGAAGTTCAAATCAATGTCCCAGCAAGAAGTGTTTCCATCTCACTAGGGCATGAATGACTACAACTAACTCAAGATCATGCGTAGGGTAATTCAACTCGTGATCCTTGAGTTTCTGCGATTCATAAGCAATCACCCATCCATCCTGCATCAATACTACTCCAATCCCCTCTAGGGAAGCATTTGTACACACCATGAAGTCACATGCTAGATCAAGTACTGATAATATTGGTGCACTCGTCAAAAGCTCCTTGAGCTTCTAAAATGCTTCCTCACATTTCTCTGTCCATATAAACTTCTTTCCTTTCCTCTGAAGGGAAGTGATAGGATAAGCTACTCTGAAAAAGTTCTGGACGAACCTATGATAATAATCAACTAGACCCATGAAGCTACAAATTTTTGACACGATAGTGGGTGTAGGCCAATCTACCACTGCTTGGATTTTTTGTAGGGTCTACAAAGATACCATCACCTGATATGATATGACCTCAATACTGTATCTTTGATTGAAAGAAATCACACTTTGTCGAGTTGGCACAAAGTTGATTATCTCTCAAGCACCGCAAAACCAATCATAGATATTCCTCATGTTCCTTTTGGGATCTAGAATATATTAAAATATCATCTAGGAACACAAGTACAAACTGATCAAGATAGGAATGAAACACTCCATTCATTAGACACATGAAAACTGATGGAGAGTTCAACCCAAATGGGACTATTGTTAACTCGTAGTCCCCATAGTGAGTTTGAAAGGTGGTATTGAAAATGTCAACATCCTAAATGTGAAGTTGATGGCATCCTAATTCTAGATCAATCTTGGAGAATACTATGGCTCCCTTGATTTGATCAAGTGAATCATTAATCTTTGGTAAAGGATACTTATTCTTTATCGTCACCTTGTTCAACTATCTATAGTTAATACACAATCACAATGAACCATCCTTCTTCACAAAGAGCATTGGTGCTCTCTATGGAGATACACTTGGTTGAATACTACCCTTGGCTAGAAGGTCCTCAAGCTGTAAGTGCAACTCGCTCAATTCTTTAGTGGTCATTCAATAAGGAGCTCTCAAAATAAGCTCCACTCCTGGAATAAGCTCAATGCTTAAATCAATATCCCTCTTCAAAAGCATACCTAGAATCTCACTAGGAAAGACATCTGCATATTCCTGTAGAATAGGATGGTCTAAAGTCTTCCTTGCAGTTTCTTCTTCTTCCACTACACTCACCATAATGGAAAACACCTAAAATTCCTTACAAAAACTCTACTTTAATTGCATAGTGGGTATCATCTATAGAGATATAGGTCTCTGGATACCCACAATCTCTGAGTCCTTCCCTTGATCATCTTTGCACAAAATGGTCTTCTTTCTATAATCAATACTAGCTCTATGAAAGCCAAGCCAATCCATACCTAAAACCACATTGTAAGAGCCAAGAGGAATGACCCAAAGGTCTACTGATATAGTAAACCCTCCTAGGTTTAGTTCACATTGCTGCACTAAGGAATCTATGGGAACCCTAATACTTGAGGCTAGTTCCACTTGCCAACCCGAGCCTTGCTTTACCACCTCTAGCTTACATTTAGTAACTATGGATGATGAAATAAAAGAGTTCGTAGCACCCAAATCAAACAAGATGGAGAGAGGTGTACTTTGGATAGCTCTCATAGTATCAACCATGGTTCCTAATGATCTACTTGACAGTGGTCCACCACTACAAATATAGGCCCAGACGTTGTTGGCCTAGAACCTGAATAGTGAGATGTACATTGTGGGCAGTTGGCTGCAATGTCCAAACTATCCCCAAGAATAACATCTTGTGCCTTTGCTAGATCCTTTGCCTGTTGGAGGTGCACTTGACTATTGGTGGCTACCCCTACTAGCAAAAGATTGTTTTCTTTGCATAGGCTGAGTGTTCTGATTTTTCTTGTTGCACTGAGAGTTATGATAGTTTCTAGGATTGGAACCGCACCACCACTCTATATCGAAGGGTATGATCCCTTCTATTATTGTTGTTGCTAAGGTTGTTGTTGGTTATGTTTTCCCTTAGGATAAGGGGGTTTCCTATTTTCACATGAGTTGTGGTTACCCTTGGATCTCGATGTTGTAGATGCTCCCACAAAGCCACCATGTCCTAGAGTAACACTCTGCTCTACAAGTATGGATGAATGTATCGCATCTTTGAGGGTTTTAGGTTCAAATACCTTATTACCTCCAACTAGATGGTTATTCAAACCTTTGATAAAATGTTATTCCAATTGTAGTGAGCTATTGTTGATCCTTATATAGGGCATGAGTTCATAGAATTTACGCTCATACTCTACTGCGGTCATAGTGAGCTATCTTAGGTTGTGGAATTCATCTACTCTCCACTGATGCCATTCCTTTAGTAGGAATCGCTCACAGAAATTATCCAAGAAATAAGTCCCATGTGATAGTATTCATGTCTATACCTAGCTTCTCTCTGATAGTCCACCATGTGGCTCCAAAGAGTGTAGGTTGGAAACAATAAACCTCGCTTTGACGTTAGAGTCAAAGTCTTGTATAGAAAAAACCTTATCTAGAGAAATAAGCCATTATTTGGCCACATAACCTAAACCATGCCATTAAAATCTTTGAACTTGGACCTCTGAAGGTCCTTCATCTGAGAAACTACAATTGATCTCTGTCTATCAATGTGAGTGTCCCTCCAAGGACTCCTGGACCTATGTCTTTCCGCATCTGCTGCATGGTGTTACTCTTGATGATTAGCTTTGTGAGGAGGAGGTAGGCGATCCATGATGGTCCTCATCATCTATTGCAAGTCAACTTCCTCAGAATCTGCCTGAGTCTCCCCATTATGTTCTTCCCCATTTTCCTCTTGAACAGGAACTTTCGAAATAGGTTCATGCACACTAGCATCCATGCCTCACCCTCGACCTCTACTATGGCTTGAGCTACGACCTCTATTTGAAGATCTCATCCCATATACCATCCTACAATAATATCCAAGATAATGAGATGCTATAATAACCATAAAAACATGCTACTATAAAGCATACACATAAGAAACATGTTTGAATACAATACAAGATCAATTTTAGTTTTGCCCATTTCTAGGTTTAAGTATGTTTTAGTTTGAAGTTCAAGTGTTTCAAGTTTGTAATAAATACAAATCATAGTTTAAGTTTTGTTTTAGTTTAACTAGTTAACAACTAGTGGCATTCCAATATACCCAGAGCTCCCAATATAGAAACTCGGGCTCTGATACTAGATGTAACGCCTAGCCAAGAAACCCAAAAGAAATTAACCTAAAGTTTCACTAAGTTTGCCAAACTATTTTTTTGAAAGATAATAACTTAACAACAACAGATATAAAATAGTGGAAGCAATAACATACACATAAACACATACCATAAAATAGATTACAATTCTTAAGGGTCCCATGACGTTGAATCACATTTAAGTTTAATTAATATTAAAACCAATATATAACACATCCACATTAAAGAATAACTACAAGTACAAATCCATCTGAATAATCTACAATTATTCCAAATGCCACTTGGCAATAATCAGAATGCACAATCATCGATATACAATTCATAGGGTATGAAAGGCTGAAAGAATATACATCATAAAATAGATTACATCATCTCTTTAAGATCCATGAAACAAAATACAATACAATAGGTATAACCATCCATCATAGTACACAATAATAGAATGAGAGGAAATGTAGAACAAGGAACTCTAGCCACAATATTGAATGATGGATCTCAATGGTAAAAGTAAAAAGCATTGCCAACTGACCTTGTGGTAACCCAAAATGGGTCGACTCCCACCACGCTGAGGAGATAGTCTCAAGTCCCAAATAGGATAACAATCCCAAAAGTAAAAAGTAATATATAGGTCAAGGAAAACCTGAAAGCAATCTAACTCAAGGTACCAAGACACAAGTGACATCTAAATCTAGAGGCAAACAAAGACACATAGGAAATCTACTATGTAAGTGGGCAAGCATCATCACATGAGCCAACTCTAAGGTTACTCCAGTAGTCTTTTAATACTCTGACCCACTAGTGTCTCTATACATCATTAGTATCCTTTCGTACTGACAAGGAATATTAACGAAGAAAGGTTGCAACCAAGCATCCTCTCTACTCCCATTCTAGTCTGTACTAGCACTCGAGGCATGGGCAAGGAATGACAAAGACTCTTATTAATTCATTTTACTCTCATTTAATGTAGTCTTATCCCTTATAAAAATAACCTACAATGGGTTACCCGTCAACCTGTTCAGGGCCTCGACCTCCATTGCAAGCCACTTCCCAACATAACATATAGATAACCTACCCTAGGCTCAACAAAATCAGAAGGTCTCATACAACCATAAATACTCTTCAATCCTTAAGAAAGCAACTAGAAATTATTGAAAAGAAATCACTGATCAAAATCACAAATTTTAGCCATACAATCATCCTAACAAGACTAATTCAAAATCAAGTACATATTTACAAAATCATGACATCGTCAAAACAATATACTCCTAGCCTCTAGTAGACATCTTGAAATTGGTCAACACTCTAAGTCAACCCCAAACCCGACATACAAGAAAACATACAACAGGCAGTGTAGTTTCATAGTTTAGTTTAGTTTTGAAAACACATAGATTGAGTTAACAGTAAGGTTCGAGTTTTCATTTTGATGTAAGTTTTTGACATTACTAAAGTTTATAAATTTACCCTATAATTGAACCCATACTCACTTTTAAATTCCATCACCCAATTATTACTAATTCACAAAAAAAAAATATTTTTATTAGGATTATAAAACAAATTAAATAATAGGCAAGAGCCTACAACACAATGGTAAATTGTAAGCCTCTTATCAAAGAGGTCTTGGGTTTGAATTTACTTGCACTTAATACATAATAACAATTAGTTACAAAAAATAATAATTAATCTTGGCTTCGGCCTCTTACCAATCAAAAAAATAAAAAATAAAATAAAATAATAATTATAAAATAATCAAATAATAATTATTAAATAATAATCAACAAGTTATTAATAAAATAATAAAATTTTATTAATAACCATATTAATTTTTTTAATAATAAAACAAATTTATTTAAAAATTCCCAATTAACATCCAATAAAAAAATAATTAATTAATAATAATAATAAAATTAATTAAATTTAATTTCAAGCAATTTAAAACTTTATTTAAAATATTTAATAATTAAAAAAATTATTTTTTATTGGTAAATGATCGAAGCCTAGATTAATTATTGTTATTTATTGTAATTAATTATTTTTATGTGTTAAGTGAATTCAAACCCAAGACCTCCCACATGAGAGGCTCACAAGTTACCATTGTGTTGTAGGCTCTTGCCTAATTAAAAAAAAAACTATTAATAAAAAAATTCATTAATAATAATAAATTTTAATAAATTAAATTTTTAATTAAAAAAATACATCAAAGGTATGTCCAAGATCATGGTCAACCAAACTATGGCCTTAAGTGGCAGTGAAAAATCAACAAATTAGGGTTATATCAACTTAACACATAATTTTAAAGTGGTTATGGACTTTATATCAAAAAGTTGTGAGAAAATAATCTGTAGGAAATTGAATCTAGTTTCTAAACTACTAGGCCTTATCTAGAGAAAAAAAATATTTGATTGGTCAAAAGTTTAGATTTTAATGTAGTATTACAAAAATTTCAAGGCAAAAATAAAAAAATAGGTGTATGTTTAACCACCCTAATCAAAATCAAATGATATAGTTTTCAATATAATTATAGATATAAAAAGTAGACTCATGCTTAGATGTGACACATATTTTTGAGAATTTTTATTCTAAATAATTATGAATTTTCTACTATACTATTTTTAGAATTAGAAAACTCTCGTGTCTGACCACCTTACCTAGTTCAAAAAAATTTAGTATTAATTTTTTCTTTTTTTTCTTATACTAGTCGAAGCATAGAATGCGACACATCTTTTGGATTTCACAAATCTTATATGGTTTGAAAGTTATAACTATTTTCAATCAATATGTCAATTAGCACTTTGTAGCTAACTCCATTAGAAAATAACTAATAATTACTTAGATGGAAAGCTGAGAATATTCTCAAGAAACCCTTTTCGTTTCATCAAATTTGGATGAAAAAAGTCATCAGCTACATCGTCGAAGTCAAAAATACACAAAAACACACCAAAAACACATTTTTTGGGACATTTTTGGCATTGATAATGGAGGGTTGGCATCCAAAGAAAAATCAAGCCTAATCAAGTACCCGTTCACAAATCGGGTATTCGTTCCCAAATCAAATACCCGTTCTCAAATCAGATACCCATTTATTTAAAAATTAATTTTAATTTTAATTTTTTTAAAATTCTTTTATAATAGTATGACCTCTTTTTAGGATACTTAATATGTTTTTTAAAGGCTTTAGGTCCCTTAACCATACATATAATGGTTTTAAAGGATAAAAAAGGGGTCATAGGGTACCTTTTGACACTATTTAACCCATTCAATCACAATATGTGTGCTAATGGTTCCTAGGACCCCTAACCACATAAATGATGTGATCTAATGACTCAAAATGGTCTTAGAATATCCAATGACCCCTTTTGACCCATTCGATGACATTAAATGTGCTTGAGGGTCATAAGATACTCTATTACCCCTTTCGACTCATTTGTACACATAATGTATATTCCTATGACCTCTAAGAATGTATTTTCTTATTTAATGAGTTAAAGGAGTCATAGGGAACTTTATAATCCCATCGACCCATTCAAACACATTTGGACCCATATAAATGATTATAATATGTCCCTAGGAGTCATAAGACACTTAGAGACATATGTTGTCATGAAATGTGTCAAAAGGGATCATAGATTATCCTATGACCCCTTTCCACTCATATAAATGATTATAATATATCCTTAGGGGTCCTACGACCCCTAGAGACATGTTATAATAAAATATGTCGAAAGAGACCATAGGTTATCCTGTGACCCCTTTCAACCCATATAAATGATTAGAATATGTCCTTAGGTGTCTTAGGACCCGTAGAGACATATGTTGTAATGAAATGTGTTGAAAGACTTGTGACTCCTTTTGTCCCATATAAACAATTATAATGTCCCTAGGGGTCTTGGGACCCTTAGAGACATGTTGTAATGAAATATGTTGAAAGGGTTCATAAGTTATCTTATGACCCCTTTCAATCCATGTAAATGATTATAATATGTCCCTAGGGGTCTTTGGACTCCTAGAGACATTATAATCAAATGTGTCAAAAGGGGTCATAGGTTATCTTATGACCCCTTTCAACCTATACAAATGATATTAATATGTCTTTAGGGTTCTTAGGATCCTTAGAGACATATGTTATCATGAGATGTGTCAAAGGGGGTCATAGGTTATCCTATGACCCTTTTCGACCCATGAAAATAATTAGAATATATTCCTAGGGTCATGGGACCCATAGAGACATATATTGTAATGAAATGTGTCAAAAATATCATAAGTTTTTCTATGACCACTTTCAACCCATATAAATGATTATAATATGTCCCTAGGGGTCTTGGGACCCCTAAAAACATATGTTGTAATGAAATGTGTTCTTAAGAGTCCTAGGACTCCTCAGGACATGTTGTAATGAAATATGTCGAAAGGGGTCAAAAGGTTATCCTATGACTCCATTCGACCCATATAAATGATTATAATATGTCTCTAAGGGTCTTAGGACCATTAGAGACATATGTTGTAATGAAATGTGTTGAAAGGAGTCATAAGTTATCCTATGACCCCTTTCGACCCATATAAACAATTATAATATGTCTCTAGGGGTCCTAAGACCCCTAACGATATATGTTGTAATGAAATATGTAGAAAAGGGGTCATAGGACATCCTATGACCCACTTTGATCCATCTAAAAAATTATAATATGTCACTAGAAGTCCTACAACCCCTAGCGAAATATGTTGTAGTGAAATGTGTTGAAAAGGGTCATAGGTTATCCTATGACCCATTTCAACCCACATAAACGATTATAATATGTCCCTAGGGCTCTTGGAACCCCTGTAGATATATGTTGCAATGAACTATGTCGAAAGGGGTCATAGGTTATCCTATGACCCCTTTCAACCCATATAAATAATTCTAATATGTCCCTAGGGGTCCTAGGACCCCCTCAGACATATATTGTCATGAGATGTTCGAAAGTGATCATAGGTTATCCCATGACCCCATTTGACCAACATAAATGATTATAATATGTTTCTAAGGTCTTGTGACCCCTAAAGACATATTTTGTCATGACATGTGTCGAAAAAGGTCATAGGATAACCTATGACTCCTTTTGACCCATATAAATGATTATAATATATCCCTAGGGGTCCTAGGACCCCTAGAGACATATGTTGTAATGATATGTGTTGAAAGGGGTCATAGGATTTTCTATGACCCCTTTCAACCCATATAAATGATTATAATATGTCCCTAGGGGTCCTGGGACCCCTATAAACATATGTTATAATGAAATGTGTCAAAAGGGGTCATCGATTATCCCATGACCCCTTTCGGCCCATATAAATGATTATAATATGTTCCTAAGAGTCTTAGGACTCTTAGGGACATATGTTGTCATGAAACATGTCAAAAGGGGTCATAAGGTTATCATATGACTGCTTTCGACCCATATAAATGATTATAATATGTCTCTAGGGGTCCTAGGACCCCTAGAGACATGTTGTAATGAAATGTGTCGAAAGGGGTTATAAGTTATCTTATGACCCCTTTTAACCCATATAAATAACTATAATATATCCCTAGGGGTCCTAAGACACCTATAGACATATGTTGTAATGAAATATGTTGAATGGGGTCATAGGACATCTTATGGCCCATTTCAACTCATATAAATGATTATAATATGTCCTTAGGGGTCGTACATCTCCTGGAGACATATGTTGTAATGAAATGTGTCAAAAGGGTTCATAGGTTATCCTATGACCCCTTTCAACCCATATAAATGATTATAATATGTCCCTATAGGTCCTAAGATCCCTACTGACATAAGTTGTAATGAAATGTGTCGAAAGTGGTCATAGGTTATACTATGACCCCTTTTAAACCATATAAATGATTATAATATGTCTTTAGAAGTCCTATGACCCCTATAGACATATGTTGTAATAAAATATGTGAAAATGAGTCATAGGTTATCCTATTACCCCTTTCAACCCATATAAATGATTCTAATATGTCTCTAGGGGTTCTGGGATCCCTAGAGACCTGTTTTGTCATGAAATGTGTCGAAAGGGGTCATAGGTTATCCTATGATCCCTTTCAACCCATATAAATAACTATAATATGTCCATAGGGGTCCGAGGACCCCTAGAGACATATTTTGTAATGAAATGTGTCCAAAGGGATTATAAGTTATCCTATGACCCCTTTTAACCCATATAAATAACTATAATATATCCCTAGGGGTCCTAAGACACCTATAGACATATGTTGTAATGAAATGTGTTGAAAGGGGTCGTAGGACATTTTATGGCCCATTTCGACCCATATAAATGATTATAATATGTCCTTAGGGGTCTTACGTCCCCTAGAGACATATGTTGTAATGAAATGTGTCAAAAGGGTTCATACGTTATCCTATGACCCCTTTTAACCCATATAAATAATTATAATATGTCCCTATGGGTCTTAGGACCCCTATAGACATATGTTGTAATGAAATGTGTTGAAAGGGGTCATAGGTTATCATATGACCCCTTTCAACTCATATAAACAATTATAATATCCCTAAAGATATGTTGTCATGAAATGTGTCGAAAGGGGTTATAGGTTATACTACGACTACTTTCAAATCAAAAAAATGATTATAATATGTCCATAAGGGTCCTATGTCCTTCAGAGACATATGTTGTAATGAAATATGTTGAATGTGGTCATGGAATAGGTTATCCTGTGACCCCTTTCCACTCATATAAATGATTTTAAAATGTCCCTAAGGGTCTTGGGACCGCTAGAGACATGTTGTCATAAAATGTATTAAAAGTGGTCATAGGTTATCCTATGACCCTTTTCAACCCATAGAAATGATTATAATATGTCCTTAGGGGTCCTAAGACCCCTAAAGACATGTTGTAACTAAATGTGTCAAAAGGGGTCATAAGTTATCCTATGACAACTTTCAACCCATATAAACAATTATAATATGTCCCTAAGGATCGCAGGAACCTAAAGACATGTTCTAACGAAATGATATAATATAAATGATATAATATGTCCATAGGTGTCCTGGGACCCCTAGAGACATGTGTTTGTAATGAAATGTATCGAAAGGGTTCATAGGTTATCCTATGACCTCTTTCGATTCATATAAATGATTCTAATGTGTCCTTAAGGGTCTTGGGACCCCTAGATACATATGTTGTTATGAGATGTGTCGAAAAGGGTCAAAGTTATCCTATGACCCCTTTTGACTCATATAAATAATTATAATATGTTCCTGGGGTCCTAGGACCCTTAGAGACATATGTTGTCATGAAATGTGTTAAAAGTGGTCAGAGATTATCTTATGATCCCTTTTGACTAATGTAGGTACGCTCTGATACCACTAACGAAGGGCCACACCACCCTTACCAACTCATGACAAAGAATGCAACAAGATCTCTTAAGATCCAATCCAAACCCAAGCTAGCCCAGATCCACACTCTGGTAGAAACCTCTGAGATCTCAACTTGTGCTCGCAAGCCACCAAGCAACCTCCTTGTTTCTAAACCGCAGTCACTAGCTCTTCTCCAACTTTATCCAAGATCCAAGTGTAAACTGCCTCACATTCGGCGCTCTGTCTACAGACTCAGGAAAACTCACTTTTCACTTCCTCCTTCTCTTTCACACCTTGAAACTTTCCAAGCTTTCCAAGCTTCCACTTTTCGAGCTTCTCCTTCTCAAGCTACTCCTTGAGCTTCTCCTTCTCGAGCTTCTACTCCTCAAGCTTCCCCTTGAGCTTCTACTTGAGCTTGATTAGAAATGCTCATATGCCTTGCTTAAATAGGCACTTACCACCCCTTGCATGACTTATCCACAACCTTCTAGAATTCCTCCACAACCTTCTACAACTTCCAAAACTTTCTACAATATTCATAACTTTCTAGAATTCTTCCCACACACCTCGATAAATGGAATGACAACCATTTATTTTTTTATTTTTTTCTATTATGCCACCTATGCACCTTGAAAATAGAAATCACCTTTTCCTTTCTTTTCTCCTTTTTCCCTTTTTTTATTTTTTTATTATTTTTCCTCTAATTTTCGTCACTTTCTCTCTCCACAAATTTTTTTTTCCATGCAAGATGCTCCTGCATCATTGACCCATATAAATGATTATAATATGTCCCTAGGGGTCCGTAGACCCCTAGCGACATATGTTGTAATGAAATGTGTCGAAAGAGGTCATAGGTTGTCCTATGACTCATTTTGACCCATATAAATGATTATAATATGTCCCTGGGGGTCCTGTTTCTTTTAAAACATATGTTGTAATAAAATGTGTCAAAAAGAGTCATCAGTTATCCCATGATCCCTTTTAACCCATATAAATGGTTATTATATATACGTAGGAGTCGTAGGAGACTTAGGGACATGTGTTGTCATGAAACATATTGAAAGGGGTCATAAGGTTATCCTATGACTCTTTTCGACCCATATAAACAATTGTAATATGTCACCAGGGATTCTAAGAACCCTAGAGACATATATTGTAATGAAATGTGTCGAAAGGGGTCGTAGGTTATCCTATGACCCCTTTCAAACTATAGAAATGATTATAATATGTCCCTAGGGGTCATATGATCCCTAGAGGCAAATGTTGTAATGATATATGTCGAATGGGGTCATAGGATGACCTATGACCCCTTTCAACCCATATAAATGATTCTAATATGTCCCTAGGGGTCTTAGGACCCTTAGAGACATATGTTATCTATTAAGAATAAGGTGTCTCAACCTTGTATAATTCCTATTCTTATTATTTGTTTTGTAAAATGTATTTCTTGCAAATAATGTTGATGTGTCGACATTTTGAATCGTGTGTAAGGAGATCATGGCTAAAACGGCTATGATAGATTCCTATGACACGTAAGAGCTATGTTAGGAAGATTAAATGATAGGTGAAGACATGTGGCAACTGATAAATTGGAGTATTGTACACTCTACCCCAATAGTGGGGTTAGGGTTCCTATTTTCTCGGAGAATGGTAAAACCCTAATACAGTTTATCTTTGGGAGTAGCCCTAAAGTGAAGCGCATGTTATAAGCATTTTTTAGGGTTATGAAGAGTAGTGATGCGTGAGAGTGTATTGTTGGTACTGTGAGTTGCTATTGGAGTCTTCTATTGTCACTGTTGAGCTTGCACTACAATTGTATTGTAACCTTTTGTTGAAGATAATACATTGTGCAGGTTCTGGAGGGGTGGGGTTGTTTTACCGAAAGGTTTTTTTCCACTGGAAAATCTTTGTTTTATGTGTTTCTTTCTCTATCTATTTTTATGTATGCATTGTTGACCGCAATATTGTTGTTATTTACAAATCTGTAAGTGAAAAGTTTTTAAAAAGATTTCCACCATACTTTCCTTAAGAGATTAGTGTAGGAAGCTATTTTCGCACCTGAGTTTTCTTACATTATCATGAAATGTGTTATAAATATTTATAATATGTCCTTAGGGGACCTGAGAATCTTAGGGACATATGTCATTATGAAACATATCAAAAGGGGTCATAAAGTTATCCTATGACCCCTTTCGACCCATATAAATGATTCTAATATGTCCCTAGGGGTCTTGGGACCCTTAGAGACATATGTTGTAATGAAATGTGTTAAAAACTATTTGAAATCATATAAATGATTACTATATGTGCTTAGGGGTCTTGTGACCCTTAGAGACATGTTGTAATAAAATATGTCGAAAGGGGTCATAGGTTATCCTATGACCCCTTTCGACCCATATAAACAATTCTAATATGTCCCTAGGGGTTCTGGGACCCCTAAAGACATATGTTGTCATGAAATGTGTTGAAAGGGGACCCATATAAATGATTATAATATGTTCCTAGGGTCCTGTGGCCTTTAGAGACATATGTTGTCATGAAATGTGTTGAAAGGGGTCATAGGTTATCTTATGACCCTTTTTTACCCATATAAATGATTATAATATGTCCCTAGGGGTCTCAGGACCCCTAGAGACATATGTTGTAATGAAATGTGTCGAAACGGATCATAGGTTTTCTTATGACCCCTTTCGACCCATATAAATGATTATAATATGTCCCTAGGGGTCCTGTTCCAATAAAATCATATGTTGTAATGAAATGTGTCGAAAGGGGTTATCGGTTATCCCATGACCCCTTTTTGACCCTTAGAAATGATTATAATATGTACCTAGGAGTAGTAGGAGACCTAGGGACATATGTTGTCATGAAACATGTCAAAAGGGGTCATAAGGTTATCTTATGACTCCTTTCGACCCATATAAACAATTATAATATGTCCGTAGGGGTCCTAAGACCCCTAGAGACATATGTTGTAATGAAATGTAGGTTATATTATGACCCGTTTCAAACTATGGAAATGATTATAATATGTTCTTAGGGGTCCTATGATTCTTAGAGACATATGTTGTAATGAAATATGTTGAATGAGATCATAGGTTATCCTATGACCCTTTTCGACCTATATAAATGATTCTAATATGTCCTTAAGGGTCCTAAGACCTTTAGGGACATGTTATTATGAAATGTGTCAAATCTTTTCAACCCATATGAATATTTATAATATGTCCCTAGGGGACTTGGAACTCCTATGGACATATGTTGTCATGAAATATGTCGAAAGGGGTCATAGGTTATTCTATGACCTCTTTTGACCCATATAAACAATTCTAATATGTCCCTAGGGGTTCTAGGACCCCTACAGGCATATGTTGCCATAAAATGTATCAAAAGGGGTCATAGGTTATCCTATGACCGCTTTTGACCCATATAAACAATTATAATATGTTCCTAGGCGTCCCAGGACCTCCAGAGACATATGTTGTAATGGAATGTGTCGAAAGGGGTCATAAGTTATCTTATGACACCTTTCGACCCATATAAACAATTATAATATGTCCCTAGGGGTCCTAGGACCTTAGAGACATATGTTGTAATGAAATGTGTTGGAAAGGGTCATAGGACATCCTATGGCCCATTTCGACCCATATAAATGATTATAATATGTCCCTAGGGGTCCTACGACCCCTGAAGATATGTAATAAAATGTGTCGCAAGGGATCATATGTTATCCTATGACACCTTTTAACCCATATAAATGATTATAATATGTCCCTTAGGATCTTGGGACCCTTAGTGACATATGTTGTAATGAAATATGTGGAAAGGGGTCATAGGTTATCCTATGAACCCTTTCAACCCATATAAATAATTATAATATGTCTGTAAGGGTCTTGGGACCCCTAAAGACATATGTTGTCATGAAATGTGTCGAAAGGGGTCATAGGTTATCCTATGACCTATTTTGGCCTATATAAATGATTATAATAAGTTCTTAAGAGTCCTAAGACCCTTCAGGACATATGTTGTGATGAAACATTTTGAAAGGGGTTATAAGGTTATCTTATGACTGCTTTCAACCCATATAAACAATTATAATATGTCTCTATAGGTCCTAAGACCCCTACAGACATATGCTGTAATAAAATATGTCAAAAGGGGTCATAGGTTATACTATGACCCCTTTTAAACCAAAAGAATGATTATTATATGTCCTTAGGGGTCCTATGACCCCTAGAGACATATGCTGTAATGAAATATGTTGAAAGGGGACATAGGTTATCCTATGACCCCTTTCGACCCATATAAATGAGTCTAATA
>CM053785.1:740313036-740431227 GCA_028749045.1 Cupressus sempervirens
TGACCCATATAAATGATTATAATATGTCCTTAAGGGTTCTAGGACCCCTAGAGACATATGTTATTATAAAGTGTGTCGAAAGGGGTCATAGGTTTTCCTATGACCTCTTTTGATCTATATAAATGATTGTAATATGTCCATAGGGGTCATGTTCCCCTAAAAAGATATGTTGTAATGAAATGTGTCGAAAGGGGTCACAGGTTATCTCATTGCCCCTTTTGACCAATATAAATGATTATAATATATTCCTAAGAGTCTTAGCAGACCTAGAGACATATGTTGTCATGGAACATGTCAAAAGAAGTCATAAGGTTATCCTATGACTCCTTTCAACCCATATAAATAATAATAATATGCACCCAAGGGTTCTAAAATGCCTAGAGACATATGTTTTAATGAAATGTGTTGAAAGGGGTCATAGGTTATACTATGACCCCTTTCAAATCATAGAAATGATTATGATATGTCCTTGGGGGTCCTATGATCCCTAGAGACATATGTTTTCATGAAATATGTCGAATGGGTTGTTGGTTATCCTATGACCCCTTTCAACCCATATAAATAATTCTAATATGTCTCTAGGGGTCCTGAGACCCCTAGAGACATGTTGTCATGAAATCTGTCGAAAGGGTCCCTTTCGACCCATATAAATGCTTATAATATGTCCCTAGGAGACTTGAGACTCATAGATACATATGTTGTCATGAAACATGTCGAAAGGGGTCATAAGGTTATCTTATGACTTCTTTTGATCCATATAAATAATTATAATATGTCCCTATGGGTTTTAGGACCTATAGAGACATATGTTGTAATGAAATATGTCAAAAAAGGTCACAAGTTTTCCTATGAACCCTTTCGACCCATATAAATAATTATAATATGTCCCTAGGGGTCCTAGGACTCCTAGAGACATATGTTTTAATGAAATGTGTCAAAGGGGTTCATAGGACATCTTGTGGCCCATTTTGACCCATATAAATTATTATAATATGTCCCTAGGGGTCCTACGAGCCCTAGAGATAGATGTTGTAATGAAATATGTCGAAAGGGGTCATAGGTTATCCTATGACCGCTTTCGTCCCATATAAATGATTCTAATATGTCTCTAAGGGTCCTAGGACCTCTAGAGACATATGTTGCCATGAAATTTGTCAAAAGGGCTCATAGGTTATGCTCTGACTCCTCTCGACCCATATAAATGATTATAATATGTCCCTAGGGTTCATAGGATCCCTGGAGACATATATTTTCATGAAATGTGTCGAAAGGGGTCATAGGTTATCTTGTGACCCCTTTTGACCCATATAAATGATTATAATATGTCCTTAGGGGGTTCCTAGTGGTCTTGGTACCACTAGAGACATATGTTGTAGTGAAATGTGTCAAAAATGGTTATAGGTTTTCCTATGACCCGTTTCGACTCATATAAATGATTCTAATATGTCCTTAGGAGTCTTGGGACCCTTAGAGATATATGTTGTCATGAGATGTGTCGAAAAGGGCCCCTTTCGACCCATATAAATGATTATAATATGTTCCTAGGTTCCTAGGACCCCTAGAGACATATGTTTTCATGAATTGTGTCGAAAGGGGTCATAGGTTATCTTATAACCCCTTTTGACCCATATAAATGATTAAAATATGTCCTTAGTAGTCTTGGGAACCCTAGAGACATGTTGTAATGAAACATGTTGAAAGGGGTCACAGGTTATCCTCTGACCCCTTTCGATCCAAATAAACGATTATAATACGTCTCTAGCGGTCCTAGGACCCCTAAAGACTTATGCTGTAATGAAATGTGTGGAAAGGGGTCATAGGTTATACAATGACCGTTTTTAAATGATAGAAATAATTGTAATATGTCCCTAGGGGTCCTATGACACCTAGAGACATATGTTGTAATGAAATATGTTGAAAGGGATAATAGGTTATCCTATATTTTCAACCCATATAAACTATTATAATATGTCTGTAGGGATTTTAGGACCCCTAGAGACATATGTTGTAATAAAATGTGTCGAAAAGGGTCATAGGATATCTTAGCCTATGACGCCTTTCAACTCATATAAATGATTATAATATGTCTCTAGGTGTCCTAGCACCCATAGAGACATATGTCGTCATTTAATGGGTCAAAATGGGTCATAGGTTACTCTATGACCCCTTTCAACCTATTTAAACACATTATTTATGTCCTTAGGGTTTCTAGGACCCCTAACAACATATATTGTCATATTATATATTGAAAGGGATCATGGGGTACTCTATGACCCCTTTCGATTCATTTGAACACATGATATATTTTTCTAGGGGTTATAGGACCCCTATCAACATATGCTATCATTTAATGGGTCAAAATTTTGGCCCATTCAAACACATGATGTATGTTCCTACGACACCTAAGATCCCTAGGGACATACATGATGTGTTATAATTGGTAAAAAGGGGTCATAGGGAATGCCATGACAAATTTTGACCTATTACATAACAAAATACATTCATAGGGTTTGTAGGATCCCTAGGGACATACATGTTGTATTCCAATGGGTTGAATTGGGTTAAATGATATCCTACGACTGTGGCTGATGAAAATTTGGCTCTGAGCATATTATGGTTTTTGATGTTTAAAGTTGGTATAGGTTAGATAACCTCCAGCTGAATTCTCAGCCTTTTATTCTCTGGGGCCAGGCCCTCATTTTTTTGTGTGCTATCAACTACTTCAAAAACAAGGGATCACAAGATCATAAGATCATAGCTATACTCTTAGTAAACATAAACACAACCTCTAATATTTACTGAAACATTTACAGCACCATAAGAACTAGTAAAATTAAGAACATCCTATAACTTAACCCATTTTAATCCTAATTTTGATCTTTCCTTCACAAGACTCAGTACCAAATTTAGCAGTGATCTCAACTAAGAGGCACATTTCCAATATCCAACAACTACACTTCTCATTGTTCTTGTACAATTTTCAGTTTAAAATCTAAACAACAATTGATTTTTTCATAATACAAATATTTTTCTCAACATCAACCGACATCAAATACAATGAGACATTTTTCATGAATTATAATTGGCAATCCTTTACATTTCAGAGGAAGTATGTAATATGCAACACCATGATTCGCAAGGAAAGACGGTGTGGAAATGTAAACAATTATTGCATGGTCCTTTAATTAAAGTTTGAGGTTTGTTTCCATACTACGGTTACCATCTTTAGTATGTTTAAAATTTTAAGAAGGTTTCCTCTATCAATTATATGGAATGAACACATAATGATCCTTCTTCAATAAAGATTAATGATTTTATTTACTATCGTGATGACCTTGTAACATTATAACAAATCCAAATTGTAAGAAACAAATTCAAAACTCCACCTAATCGTATGTATCTATAACTAAATCTGAATCTGGGTGCCTTATTGGTTCTAGTGAATGACTCTTAACTTGGTGCACAACTATGATTTTTAGAAAGTCTAATTCTACTCCAATGCACAAGCTTAAAATTTTGGATATGAGGTGAGGTGTGGTATTTTCTAGATATCGATAAATTATATAGCGCAGTCTTATTCATGTTGAAAGGTCATCGTTGGCCATTCTAGTCAAGATGCTAACATAACTACTCCTTGTCAAGGCATGATATGTGACTTCTTTGCCTAAAATTTGTACCCAAACCCCATCAGTGATAAATTAATTGAACGTCTTTCATTGAGTAAAATGAAAAAATACATAGATCACCAACTCTATTATTCTATACAATATTAAGATGTAGACACAAGTTGAGGGACTAAAGTTTTTGATGTTAAGTATAAGGAGTACTTTATCTCGAATCAAACTCAGTGTTTGAACATTGTTGCCAAGTCATGGCTCTTGCAACCAAGGAAAGGGAAATCTCAACTGGCCAAATCCATTCATAGATCATTGCTAAAAGAAGACATAGCAAACATGGTAACTCTATTAAGTAGGACAGTTGGACTTCAAGATTCACATGAGTTTGAAGGTTGGATGTTCCTGTTTATTAACATGGTCTGCGAAGGGAAGTAAAACATTGATTGGGTTGAAATTATCAATAACTCACTGTATAGACAACTCATGGGTCTTCAAGAAAATGACTACTTCTACATGACTTCATACCTTTTCTATGCTATTACGAGTACCAAAAGTTGGCCAGGACTTAATCGACAGGGTATCTATAATGATGTGACTCTCATTTACAATCATCTTCCTCATATTCAGTGTGACAATAGCGTGCACCATTTTAGAAGAGTGAATGATGCGTTTACAATGCTGACTATAAGAGAAATTCAAGGGAATATCGGGGTCAGAATTTCACTAGAAGCAGCAATGAAAGTACAAAAATATGGAAGTGTTTTCATACAGTTCCTAAAGTTTACTTATATCAGATTAGCTGCCTATGATGGGTGTCCACTAATGCTACCTAGATTTGTTGATGATAAATTGGTCTTGATTGAAATGTTCAAGCAAATAAGTCAAATCAATAAACTTTGCAGGAATTGGAGGATAGATGAAATACCTTTTCCTATCGGCATCAGATATTATAGTTGTGATACCACATCAGATGCTCGGAATATAGAAAGATCTATTGCCACAATAAATTTGCATCCTTATACGATGCGTTTCCCTTATGATAGTAAGGGCTATGCAGTGAATGAGTTAAACTTAAATCCCAATCTTGGTCACTTCCCGTCTCTAGAGGACTTTTGGGAGGATTGTGAAAATGATTTTGAAGTCAGGAAGAGAGATTGGATGCGGCTTACAGTGAGGCAGGTAATAGACTTCAAGCTGGATATTGATGTGATAGGTGTAGATGATAATGAGGTTTCCTTGGTTGATCCTTTCTACTATGAGAAAATCGAATTGCTAGATCTCCCTCCTATTGATTGGTCAATTCCGGAGTTAAAAAACTTAAAAGAAAGGATTGCCTTTGTTCTTAAAAGGACAAGAGATTGGGTCAATAAAGTCAAAGTAGAAAGGGCAGCTGTTGAATTCCAAAGTAGGGAGAGAAGAGGCAATCAAGGACAATCATCTCGAATGGCATTAAAGGAATGCAACAATTAGATGCAAGTGTTCCAGATCAAGATTAAGATCTAAATCATCCAGCTAAGTTTACAGTCAAAAAGAGGAGGACAAAGATGAAAAATAAATCTACTAGATCAAATCAGGAAGGAAATGAGCCTAATATGAAGGATCAAGGAACTCCCCAAGCCGTTGAACCACACATTCCCATTACATCCTCTCATGATGTAGCAATCCCTCATTTGAGTCTCTCTCCTCCTGAGATATCATTAATAAACATCACACAGCTGGATAATCAATTATCTAATTCAGAAGATTTAATGATGATTGCTGAAAATATAATAGGCGATGTGCAAGTTTCAAATACTACACATTCATGGTTCCAGAACAATATTAAGAAGAAGAAGAAAGTTGTTCAAATGATTCTACCTCCATTTGATGTGATCTCTAGTTTCCTTCAGAAGCCTTCTAAGGTGAAAAAGACCAAAGTGATGTCTAGGTTAGCCATTGATAAAAGATACTTCTTCAATAAAGATTGATGATTTTATTTACTGTTGTGATGACCTTGTAACATTATAAAAAATCCAAATTGTAAGAAACAAATTCAAAACTCCACCTAATTTTATGTATCTATAACTAAATTTGAATCTGGGTGCCTTATTGGTTCTAGTGAACGACTCTTAAATTGGTGCACATTATGATTTTTGGAAAGTCTAATTCTACTCCAATGCACAAGCTTAAAATTTTGGATATGAGGTGAGGTGTGGTATTTTCTAGTTATTGATAAATTATATAGCGCAGTCTTAACCATGTTGAAAGGTCATTGTTGGCCACTCTAGTCAAGATGCTAACACAACTACTCCTTATCAAGGCACGATATGTGGCTTCTTTTCCCAAAATTTGCACCCAAACCCAATCAGTGATAAATTAATTGAACGTCTTTCATTGAGTAAAATGAAAAAATACATAGATCACCAACTCTATTATTCTATACAATATTAAGATGTAGATACAAGTTGAGGGACTAAAGTTTTTGATGTTAAGTATATACTTAACATTTGCATCATTTTAATGGCATACTAAGGGAGAGGGATTAACAACTCATAGTTTACTTTTCTTTACTTTTCTGCACATCAACACATAAACATAGAGTAAAAGCACAAACCCGTGTCACCCTTTTGTAAAGGAAAAGGCTAACAAAAGTATGACTGTTCACCTTTAATGACATAAGCATGGTATTATTATTGAGAATTTGAAAATGAAGCAAACTAATGAAATGCGTAGAAATGGATGAAGTTTAGGATTATAATTTTTTATAATTATTTGGAATAAGAATTGATGTTTTAGGTGTTGAAAAATGATGAAAATTAGGGGTCTAGTTC
Organism: Cupressus sempervirens; assembly: GCA_028749045.1. Lineage (NCBI taxonomy): Eukaryota > Viridiplantae > Streptophyta > Pinopsida > Cupressales > Cupressaceae > Cupressus > Cupressus sempervirens. Next base: position 740,319,464 of record CM053785.1, read on the forward strand.
CCACCAAAAAAACTATATGGAAATAAACTCATTTCCCTTTGATCTCAGACTATGTTATAGATAACATACATAGCTAGAACAATAAAAAATAAAATTGTCTTTAGACCTATATTTTCTCTTTTATAATGATTCAAATTTCAACTCACCTGAAATCGATAGCCTCCATCTCCCACCACATTTTTCAAAACAAATCTATTCTAACCAGAAGAAAAATTATACATTCTAGAAGAGGAATTTCTCTCCTCTAGAACATCATATGATTTTCAATTTTTTAATATGATTTAATATTTTTTCTTTCTCAAAATTGATATATTTTTGAGTGTTAAAATACGTGCTTGTAGAAATTTTAATTACAATATGCAATATCTAATTAAAATAAGTTAAAAACTCTATATGAGAATATCCTTGACTTTGAGCTCTATAAAATGGTGTTCTATAGGTTATTAAAAAAAATCATAAAAAATAGTAAGAGTTATTGAAACGTTATTTTTCTGAAATACTTTTATTTCTTTAGTAATTGGATACAAACTAGTATAAAACATGCATTTCCAATTGGAAAAGTGTGAGACCATATACAGCTTAGCTATAATGAATTTATCTAGATCATATGTTTGAGAAAAATTGATTTTTAGAGAGAAATACTCAAATTCAATCATTCTGATATCTCAGCATGAAAGGTGACACAATTTTGTACTTTTGTCCCATAATCACCTAGAAGTTAATTATTTAATACTTGATAGGTGACCATTTGTAGGGTACATTTCATGGCAGCATAAAAAATGTCAAATGGTGAGACTAGTTCAAGGTTCACATGTGGTAAAATGCCCAGTTCCTGCTCAGCATGTGGTAATATGCGCCTTCTCAGATCATTGATTGCAAATAGTTATCGATAGTGGAAATTATTAAATTATTGCAAAATTTCATAGATTTTTTCTTGAAGCTAGTGTAGATTAAAACTGCTATCAAATTCAAGTTAGGTTTATTTTGAAATGAACTAAACCGGTGACGATGAAACGAGCAATTAGGAATAGGGTAAAAAATATTATTCATATATCTTCTAGGAAATTATAAAATCATTGCAAAAAATAGATTGTTGCATGAAGCTACTGTACATTAAAAATGCTATCAAATGCAAGTTAGATTTGTTTCAAAATGAAATAAACCCGTGACAATGAAAACGAGAAATCAGGAATAGGGTAAAAAATATTATTTCATATATCTTCTATGATGCATAGCTCAAAATTTGTAAGATACAATGCTTTTTAAAAATAAAATAAAAAAATTAGTGCTTTTTAATGGATCATGTAAGACTGACAAAGTATCACATTTAATATATCTGTCTAATTTCTTTTGGTTGCGATTAGTATTGGCATTTGTAAATGTAAAAAATCAAATTCCCTGTTTACCTACAAAATTAGTAAGATTGAAACTAGTGAGCTTTTTATATGTGAATGAAAGTGTACTCAAGCGAGGTATAATAATTTAAAACAAATCGAGAACAAATTGAAAGCTATAAAAAGAAGCCACGATACAGAACTCTCCAAAGTCTATGGGATAAGGACGATAGAATTAAATGGGTTTTGTATTCAGTTTTTGTCTTCTTTTGAATATGAAGAATATACATTACTTGTAGAAGCGTTCATCTTTGCCAATGATATTTGGTGATCGATCAATAAAAATTTGAAGATTATAAAGATATTTTTAACTGATCTAGGAGGTAAGTTAGGCTGTCTTAAGTTTCAAATAATAAACTAAGCATGTCTCAGGTTCCATCCCGATTTGCATCTTTACTACATAATAGTCTTACAATTACCTCTTTTTATTGAAAATCTAGCTATTTCACGATAGTTCCATGTATATGATCTGATAGTGTGAACCAATTTCATTCAATTTACTCAGTGAGATCTTAACTACGATTATCCAAAATGGAACTATGAAACCTAAAATACAAAAAGAAAAAATTCAAGTTATTAGTATTCTAAATTTGTATAAAGAGTGCAAGAGAAAATTTAATAATATTTATTTATTCATGAATGCTAGAAGCAACACCCTCCTGACATAATATGGTACTATGAGGCATCATGAAGAATGTGCAATAATTATCTTTCAAAACTAATAGAACTTTAAAATACAATATTTAGACATATTCACATGTCGTACACAAGAGTCAGAGCAAAAGATATTTAAGTTCCTAATGAAGTTCTCTTAGATTACTAATAAGCATGCTTTGATAATGAGATCGTATACAATAGCATTCCTCATGGAAGAAGAAGAAATTTTGATAAGTAAATACAGAGTGTTGGACATTTAAAAATAAGAAATCTACCTCATGATTAGGAAACATGCATTAACAAAGCAATATCACAAAATTTTGATAGCCAACAAGGTCCAAGTAAGGAAATCTTTTGTCATATCTCTTATAAAGATATCATTATTACTTGTAACCGTCTTATCTGTGTAAAATATTGGCACTCTAAGTTTGTCCATTCCAGATTGACTTTATATAGAACATTTTACTACCATAAATTTTGACTTTTGACCAAAGTAGAAAACTTCCTGGACAAACCAATCAAAGTGGAGGAGGAGGACGCGACAAGGGAAGCACTTGAGGAGCAGAAGAATGGGAACCAAGAGAAGGAAGAGGGAATCTAGCCCAGGCTCTGTTGTGTTTTTTTACTATTTTTATGATTATGTTTCTGAACTTTGCACCCCATGGGGTTTTAGGAATATGTCGATTACTTGGACCAATAGCAGTGTTGTTTTCAAATGTTGCTAGTTTATTATCTAGTTTACTATGCATAGCAGTTTAAGTACTGTGGATGATGATGATTCGGCTCTGAACATATTATGGTTTTTGATGTTCAAAGTTGGTATAGGTTAGATAACTGAGAGATAACCTCCAACTGAATTCTCAGCCTTTTGTTCTCTCGGGCCAGGCCCCCTTTTTTTTGGTTGCTATCAGCTACTTCAAAAACAAGGGATCACAAGATCATAAGACCATAGCCGTACTCTTAGTAAGCATAAACATAACCTCTAATATTTACTGAAACATTTACAACACCATAAGAACTAGTACAATTAAGAACATCCTATAACTTAACCTATTTTAATCTTAATTTTGATCTTGCCTTCACAAGACTCGGTGCCAAATTTAGCAATGATCTCAACTAAGAGGCACATTTCCAATATCCAACAACTACACTTCTCATTTTTCTTGTACAATTTTTAGTTTAAAATCTAAACAACAACTGATTTTTTCATAATACAATGATTTTTCTCAACGTCAACCAGCTTCAAATATAATGAGCCATTTTTCATGAATTATAACTGGCAATCCTTTACATTTCAGAGGAAGTATGTAATACACAACACCATGATTCCCAAGGAAAGACAGTGTGGAAATGTAAACAATTATTGCATGGTCCTTTAATTAAACATTGAGGTTTGTTTCCATACTACGATTACCATCTTTAGTATGTTTAAAATTTTAAGAAGGTTTCCTCTATCAATTATATGGAATGAACACAAGATCCTTCTTCAATAAAGATTGATGATTTTATTTACTATCGTGATGACCTTGTAATGTTATAACAAATCCAAATTGTAAGAAACGAATTCAAAACTTCACCTAATTGTATGTATCTATAACTAAATTTGAATCTGGGTGCCTTATTGGTTCTAGTGAACGACTCTTAAATTGGTGCACATCTATGATTTTTAGAAAGTCTAATTCTACTCCAATGCACAAGCTTAAAATTTTGGATATGAGGTGAGGTGTGGTATTTTCCAGTTATTGATAAATTATATAGCGCAGTCTTAACCATGTTGAAAGGTCATCGCTGGCCATTCTAGTCAAGATGCTAACTTAACTACTCCTTATCAAGGCACGATATGTGGCTTCTTTGCCCAAAATTTGCACCCAAACCCAATCAGTGATAAATTAATTGAACGTCTTTCATTGAGTAAAATGAAAAAATACATAGATCACCAACTCTATTATTCCATACAATATTAAGATGTAGATACAAGTTGAGGGACTAAAGTTTTTGATGTTAAGTATATACTTAACATTTGCATCATTTTAATGGTATACCAAGGGAGAGGGATCAACAACTCATAGTTTACTTTTCTTTACTTTTTTGCACATCAACACATCAACATAGGGTAAAAGCACAAACCCGTGTCACCCTTTTGTAAAGGAAAGGGCTAACGAAAGTATGACTGTTCACCTTTAATGACATAAGCATGGTATTATTATTGAGAATTTGAAAATGAAGTAAACTAATGAAATGTGTAGAAATGGATGAAGTTTAGGATTGTAATTTTTTATAATTATTTGGAATAAGAATCGATGTTTTAGGTGTTGAAAAATGATGAAAATTAGGGGTCTAGTTCCCACCAAAAAACCATATGGAAATAAACTCATTTCCCTTTGATCTCAGACTATGTTATAGATAACATACATAGCGAGAACAATAAAAAATAAAATTGTCTTTAGACCTATATTTTCTCTTTTATAATGATTCAAATTTCAACTCACCTAAAATCGATAGCCTCCATCTCACACCACATTTTTCAAAACAAATCTATTCTAACTAGAAGAAAAATTATACATTCTAGAAGAGGAATTTCTCTCCTCTAGAACATCATATGATTTTCAAATTTTTAATATGATTTAATATTTTTTCTTTCTCAAAATTGACATATTTTTGAGTGTTAAAATACATGCTTGTAGAATTTTTAATTACAATATGCTATATCTAATTAAAATAGGTTAAAAACTCTATATGAGAATATCCTTGACTTTGAGCTCTGTTAAAATGGTGTTCTATAGGTTATTAAAAAAATATCATAAAAAATAGTAAGAGTTATTGAAACGTCAGTTTTCTGAAATACTTTTATTTCTTTAGTAATTGGATACAAACCAGTATAAAATATGCATTTCCAATTGGAAAAGTGTGAGACCATATATAGCTTAGCTATGATGAATTTATCTGGATCATATGTTTGAACAAAATTGATTTTTAGAGAGAAATACTCAAATTCAATCATTTTGATATCTCAGCTTGAAAGGTGACACAATTTTGTACTTTTGCCCCATAATCACCTAGAAATTAATTATTTAATTCTTGATAGGTGACCATTTGTAGAGTACATTTCATGGCAGCATAAAAATGTCAAATGGCGAGACTAGTTCAAGGTTCAAATGTGGTAAAATGCCCAGTTCCTGCTCGGCATGTGGTAATATTCACCTTCGTAGATCATTGATTGTAAATAGTTATCGATAGTGGAAATTATTAAATTATTGCAAAATTTCATAGATTTTTTCTTGAAGCTAGTGTAGATTAAAACTGCTATCAAATTCAAGTTAGGTTTAGTTCGAAATGAACTAAACCGGTGACAATAAAACCGAGCAATTAGGAATAGGGTAAAAAATATTATTCATATATCTTCTAGGAAATTATAAAATCATTGCGAAAAATAGATTGTTGCATGAAGCTACTGTAGATTAAAAATGCTATCAAATGCAAGTTAGATTTGTTTCAAAATGAAATAAACTCGTGACAATGAAAATGAGATTTGTGTCCTTTAGTATGGCTCTTTCCATGTCATGCCAGATGTTGAAGGGGGTTGGTTGTATTTCTTTGGAGAGCCTCTTCAGGTTTTGGGGACTTGGCCTTTGGTGGTTTCTGGTTGCTCTTGCAGATGTTTGATCCCTCTAGGAGAATACTCTGGCAGTTCCCTAAGGTCATTTGTTGGCTTGTATTCTATCCATCTGAGCTGCTTTCCTTGTGTAGTGGAGCTTTTCCCTCTTACAGTTGGGAGATGTCCTATTTTTATGACTACTTCTTGGCTGTTGATTCTCTGGAGGTGTGTTGGTTCTAGAGCTCTAGTGGTTTGGTGGTTGGATGAATGTTGGGCAAGGAAGCCTGGCGGAGGTGGAGAACATGTTCTCTAGTTTGAGGCCATAGAGGTATTTTAGTTTTGTCTCTGTATGCTTTCATTTTTAGAGCATGTCCCCCTCTTGGTTTGATCTCTTTTCGATCTGTTATTGAATGATGAATTTTTATTTATTTAAATGGGTATTGTTGTTGCTGGTTTCTTTATAGTGGTACTAGAGCGAGGCATGCTATCAATTTTTATGGGCACTTTCTAGTTAGTTTTTGTTATTGGTTGAGAAGTCATCGGGGGGTCCTTTTAAAATCCCCACAAGGTGTTTGGTTCCTTTCAAAACCTTAGGGATCGACACTCAGAGCTTGTTTCCTTTGCTAAGCTTATGTTTTCTATTCTTTTGTAAGGAATTTGGTGTTTTATATAGGTTTCAGTGGCCCACCAATCCCTAGTTTCCAAATCAATTCTATTTAAAGATAATAATGTAGTTTTCTTAAAATAATTTTTTGACTAAACCAAGAGACAAATAATATAAACCCTATAATGAGGCTTTCATATTCATATATGATTTATTTAATATTATTATTTGAAGTTTTTAAAATAATAATCATTAAAAACATAGTTTTTTCAAAAATGATTTTCTAGTCCAAGGGGTTTAGCTTAGTTGGTCGAGGCAAGGAGCTCTCATTGTCGACACCCTGGTTCAAATCCAAGATGGACATCTTTGTGTAATTCTAAGTTGCGACTCTTGGTCTTCTATTGGTTGTATTCGTCTCATTTGTAAAAAGTGGATTCTAAGTTGTGACTCTTGGTCCTCCAATTGTTGTTTCTAGTGTGGTCACTTGAGAGGAGCTTGAATAAATTGTAATCTTTTCCTCTTAAGGAGCACCCGATATGTAAATGATCTTAATATGATAAATATTTTTTCTTAAAAAACATAATTTAAAAAATTAACACTAGAACTTATATATTTTTAAAATTAGATTTTTCTAAATATTTAGTCTTAAATTTTAACTTATGTATTTACCTGCTTATAACTCTATTGAAAATACATCCTTTCTTTATCACTTTAGTCGTATAATTTTTGTTTGTTTTAATTTTTAAACATGATTTGGAGTTTATTTTCTTATTCCATAAAACTTTATTAATAACATATTACCTTTTATTTGGTAATTTTTCGAAGAGTTTCAAATCAAGTATAGTTTGCAAACTATCCAATATATGAAATAACATCAAGGTATAGTAACAATCACATGACATAGGAAGTAAATTAGTTCCAGTCACATGTCTAAGATAACAATTGGCATACTTAGAAAAGATAAACATAGGGGCTGGATTCAACATATTTTACTAGGTCAAAGGTCCAACAAGCTCACCAACAGAAATGAAGGAGTAGGGATGGTGGGTTGTGACATCCCTCCCCTCCAGGAAGAGACATCAACTTGTTGCCTGATGAAAATGTAACAAACATAGTTCTCACATCACACATAACTGAAAGCACAACAATAAGATACACTAGAGTCTATATAGATAAAAGATATAAAGATCTAATAAAACCATCGTCATCTCCCATGTCCTAAGATTTGAGAATAACTAATCAATGAGAGATCCATTAGGACGCATCGTAGATCATGTTTTGGTAGTTTATATGGGTGCAGCTTGAAAAATTGTTTGAGAAAGTTTTTCATCTCTAGTATGATGGGGACAATAACTTTCGCATTGTTTACCTCCAAAAGTAAAGAAACCATTCCCCGCTCCCTTCCTACCGTCAGACCTATTGTTCCAGTTATTCACATTTCCACTGTTATCAACTTATCTCTATTCATATTTTGATTCTAAGTGTTATTGATATTCCTCGGTGCATTATTGTGAAACTTCCTCTTGAATCCTTGAGGACTGTGGTTTCTCTCTGAAGTTGTGATTGCATTTACCGTTTTTAGTTTCTCCTCCTAAAGCAGTATCTTTCGATGTGCGAATTCCATGGTTTTTGGTTCATGCATTTTGATTACAGATCCAATCTCGAGATGTAATCCCAATACAACCTTATATTTGTTCTCAAATGCTCATCCTACAGATACTAAGGAACATATTTCACCAAACGAAAAAATTGCTCTTGGTATTTGGTCACTACCATGACCCCTTGTACATCAAGTTTTGAAACTCAGCTACGTCAGTGTCATAAAATAACAGAGGCAATGATCGCTTCATGGAAAGAGATAAAAATTTATTTCCAGGACATTTGTCCTGGTCACAACTTCCTCTCAGCCGTTAATTGTTCCACCATGTGGTTGATTCACCAATCGACTGAAATGCAACCCATAAAGCCCTAGACTGTGCTGAAAGGTGATGAACATGAAAGTACTTTTCCATGGAGATGATTAATTTCTCAGCATCATCCTTACCATCGAAAGTGGGTAATATGACCTTTTTAAGGTCCTTGCTCAACTCCTCCGCTATCTTCTCATTATTCAGGGGTCCAAAATTATTCTCCTCATCAAAATTTTCCTTTAAACTGTTCCTCAATTCTCCTATCCTCTTCAAATTTTCTGACAGCTTCTAATACTTGATCTCCATTCTACGCACCCCTTAGATCTTGTTCAAGGTGATCCAATGGTTCAACCTTCTCCCAGAGGAGGTTTCCACAGTAGGTTAGAAGTGCTAAAATATGGTCTTGGCTTCGATTCAGACTGAGCTCATCATTCTTACTAGTTCCTTCCTGATTATTATTTGTGGTCTTCATGGCGAGTATTCAATTCTTGTACCAAACATAAGTATGCAACTTATAAAACGTAGACCGAGGTCCTAGTGTTTAAGCTCATCTCCAATACCATAGAATGTCAAGTCGTCAAATAGCTAGTATATCGCAAGGTCAGAAGATCAAGTCTTAGTCATTCAATTGCAAAGACTAGCCAAACACAATTTTCCATTCAATTTAATATAAGTAATACAAGATTCGACCAATGCCAAGAATAAAGTCAATATGCAAATTTAAGTATACTAATGTAATCAATTGCAAATTGCAAATTTTAGAAATAAAGTTTAAGACTAATATTCAATGTTTTAATAGTTATGAGAATTTTGTTGAAGTGCTTCGAAAGTATTTTACATGTAGATTTTAAAAACGTACTTATAGAAAACTCACAAATAATTAGATATGTAACATGTAATTTTAAATATGTTACAGACAACTAAAAGAAAATCATTTCCATCCCTAATTATTTAAAATCCAAATAATTATAAAACACAATTTATAATTAAGTTGTTTAAAATAAGATTGTAGTTAAATCAAAGAAAGCTAATGCTAAAAGTGATGGAATGAAATTTAATTTCTTTATTTTTAAGAACTAATATAAAAATCATATTTATTTTAATTAAAATGTAAAAATGAATATCTAATTAATTATTATATAAATAATATATTTGCAAATGGAGTGGTTGTTTCTGATCTGATATTAAACATTAATACATAATTAATTATTATGTAAATAACTAATATCATCCATTAGATATCTTTAAATCGATGCAGTAGTTGTTTGTGATTTTCAATTTAGTTATTAGGTCTTATTAAATTAATGTGGAGGTAACCGCATGCAGTAGGGCTTACGTTGGAAATCCCTGTGGAAGTACGTCATCATATTGGAAGAACGGGGTAAAATAGACGGAGTCAAGATGAATGAACCCTTGCGAAGTAGTCATCTGTGTTTGAAATACATCATTCAATTTCCCTAGTTTACCAATTCTACGAGGGAGCAATAGCATACATAATATTGGCTTTCAGGAACCTCAACGTAGAAGATTTCAACCATAATAAAAGAATGATAAGAGTATATCCGCGGTAGTAGGTGGGTTGATCGTCAGGTAAGAATGAATGAGTCCTTGAGGAGCAGTTAACGTTTCGAGTATATAAAGCATGCAAATGGGCTTGCAATAGTACTCAATTCAATTATCCACATCCTGAGCTGTTTATTCACATCAGTCTCTCTGTGTTCCTGTCATAATGGGTAGCAGGATGATTTACCTCACGCTGGGGCTTGTTCTGTTGATATGTTGTTTCGGCAAAGGCGTCGTGGCAGCGGATTCCGATCCATTGCAGGATTTCTGCGTTGCAGACAACGAAAGCAAAGGTGAGCAGAGAATAACATTATAGATAATAAGAGATCTAGGTACTGATTATATGATTGCATGTGCTCGTTAGAAATCTAGGTACTGATTATATGATTGTTTTTCACAGTGTTGGTGAACGGGTTCGTGTGCAAGGAGGCAATGGCAGTATCAGCAGAGGACTTCTTCTTCGGGGGGCTTGGGCAGGCGGGGAACACCGACAACGCAGTGGGCTCCATCGTGACCCCTGCCAACGTAATGCAGATACCGGGGCTGAACACGTTGGGAATATCTCTGGTCCGCATCGACTACGCAGTGGGTGGAATTAATCCTCCTCACACCCACCCCAGAGCCACCGAGGTTCTCTTTCTAGCGGAAGGCGAGCTCTTTGTAGGGTTTATTGACACCAACAACACCTTCTTCAGCAAGACGTTGGAGAAGGGAGACGTGTTCGTCTTCCCCAAGGCGCTCGTGCATTTCCAGCAGAATGTGGGGAAAGAGAATGCGGTCGCCATCTCTGCTTTGAGCAGCCAGCTCCCGGGAACCCAGACAATTGCTAATTCTCTGTTTGCGGCGAATCCCCCTCTCCCCGATTCCGTATTGAGCAAGGCCTTCCGCATCACCCAGGAGCTCGTGGACTACATTCAGAAGATGTTCGCCTAAGCTTCTTGAGCTTAATTTTTTGTGATCGATTCGATAAAAATAAAACAAAGGAAAGGTAGACCACATAGGAATACTATTTTCGTACCATTTAATAAAAATTCTCTCTTTAGAGCTGCTCGTTGCATTCTCAACAGAAGTTTATTTTCCTAAAGGAACATCTTTCTGTGTGAAAAGAATTCTATGGTTTCTGGTTCATGCATCTTGACCACAGATCCAGTCTGGGGATGTAATCCCAATACAAACTTATAATATCCATTCTAAAATGCTCATCCTACAAATACTATGGAACATATTTCACAAATAACAAAATCGCTCCTGATATTTGGTCACTGCCATGACCCCTTTAATCAAGTTTTGAAACTCAGCTACGTCTGTCTCATAAAATAACAGATGCAACAATCGCTTCATGAAAAGAGATAAAAAAGTATTCCCAAGATATTTGTCCTGGTCACAACTTCCTCTCGGCCCTTAATTGTGGCTGTTCCACCACATAGTTGGTTCACCAATCAGCTGAAATGCAACCCATAAAGCCCTAGACTATGCCGAAAGGTGATGAACACGAAAGTACTTTACCATGAAGATGATTAATTTCTCAGCATCATCCTTACCATCGAAACCATGGAAAGTGGGTAATACGATCTTTTTAAGGTCATTGCTCAGCTCCTCCGCTATCTTCTCATTATTATTCAGGTGTCCAAAATTATTCTTCATTAAAACCAGAATGTCACGTGGAGAGGAAAAAATTATTTATATCTATTTATACAAATGACAAGAAAGATTTATATCACAATTAGCATTGTGTTAAATTATGAACAACAATAGAAAGTGAAGATTTGATAAACTAAATAAAGACTAAAATTTTCAATCGATTTTATATATATGCAAGCGAATCACAAATTTGATTTCTGTTATCAAATTCAAGTTAGGTTTAGTTCGAAATGAGCTAAACCGAGCAATTAGGAATAGGGTAAAAAATATTATTCGTATATCTTTTAGGAAATTATAAAATCATTGCGAAAAATAGATTGTTGCATGAAGCTACTGTAGATTAAAAATGCTATCAAATGCAAGTTAGATTTGTTTCAAAATGAAATAAACCCGTGACAATGAAAAAGAGAAATCAGGAATAGGGTAAAAAATATTATTTCATATATCTTCTATGATGCATAGCTTAAAATTTGTAAGATACACTGCTTTTTAAAAATAAAATAAAAAAATTAATGCTTTTTAATGGATCATGTAAGACTGACAAAGTATCACATTTAATATATCTGTCTAATTTCTTTTGGTTGCGATTAGTATTGGCATTTGTAAATGAAAAAAATCAAATTCCCTGTTTACCTACAAAATTAGTAAGATTGAAACTAGTGAGCTTTTTATATGTGAATGAAAGTGTACTCAAGCAAGGTATAATAATTTAAAACAAATCGAGAACAAATTGAAAACTATAAAAAGAAGCCACGATACAGAACTCTCCAAAGTCTATGGGATAAGGACGATAGAATTAAATGGGTTTTGTATTCAGTTTTTGTCTTCTTTTGAATATGAAGAATATACATTACTTGTAGAAGCGTTCATCTTTGCCAATGATATTTGGTGATCGATCAATAAAAATTTGAAGATTATAAAGATATTTTTAACTGATCTAGGAGGTAAGTTAGGTTGTCTTAAGTTTCAAATAATAAACTAAGCATGTCTCAGGTTCCATCCCGATTTGCATCTTTACTACATAATAGTCTTACAATTACCTCTTTTTATTGAAAATCTAGCTATTTCACGTTAGTTCCATGCATATGATCTGATAGTGTGAACCAATTTCATTCAATTTACTCAGTGAGATCTTAACTACGATTATCCAAAATGGAACTATGAAACCTAAAATACAAAAAAAAAAAATCAAGTTATTAGTATTCTAAATTTGTATAAAGAGTGCAAGAGAAAATTTAATAATATTTATTTATTCATGAATGCTAGAAGCAACACCCTCCTGACATAACATGGTACTATGAGGCATCATGAAGAATGTGCAATAATTATCTTTCAAAACTAATAGAACTTTGAAATACAATATTTAGACATATTCACATGTCGTACACAAGAGTCAGAGCAAAAGATATTTAAGTTCCTAATGAAGTTCTCTTAGATTACTAATAAGCATGCTTTGATAATGAGATTGTATACAATAGCATTCCTCATGGACGAAGAAGAAATTTTGATAAGTAAATACAGAGTGTTGGACATTTAAAAATAAGAAATCTACCTCATGATTAGGAAACATGCATTAACAAAGCAATATCACAAAATTTTGATAGCCAACAAGGTCCAAGTAAGGAAATCTTTTGTCATATCTCTTATAAAGATATCATTATTACTTGTAACCATCTTATCTGTGTAAAAAATTAGCACTCTAAGTTTGTCCATTCCAGATTGACTTTATATAGAACATTTTACTACCATAAATTTCGACTTTTGACCAAAGTAGAAACTACAGCTTGGGTTTAGAAAAACATTTTCTTTGTAGTGTAACTAAAGAAGAGTAAAAGATCTCATAAATAAGTTGGTAACATAAGAAAGCATTGAACATTAACCTGGAGCGTTGAGCGTTGATTCTCTACTTATTTAATCTCTCTTCCATCCTCTCCTTTATTGAACTATCACTGAATCCGCTGGTATTTTAAAATGGCCGCACTGCTAACTTATCAAGATTCAGAAAATGGAAATTTAGTAAATAAAATCATCAATCTTTATTGAAGAAGGCTTTTGTGTTCATTCCATAGAATTGATAGAGGAAACCTTCTTAAAATTTTAAACATAATAAAGATGGCAACCGTAGTATGGAAACAAACCTCAATGTTTAATTAACGGGCCATGCAATAATTGATTACATTTCCACACTTTCTTTCCTTATGATTCATAGTGTTGTGTGTTACATCCTCTGAAATGTAAAGGACTATCAGTTAGAATTTATGAAAAATATCTCATTGTATTTGAAGTTGGTTGTTGCTGAGAAAAATCATCGTATTATGAAAATATCAGCTGTAGTTTAGATTTCAAACTGAAAATTATACTAGAACAATGAGAAGTGTTGTTGTTGGATATTGGAAATGTGCCTCTTAGTTCAGATCATTACTGAATTTGGTACCGAGTTTTGTGAAGGCAGGATCCGAATAAAGACTAAAATAGGTTAAGTTATAGGACGTTCTTAATTGTACTAGTTCTTATGGTGTTGTAACTATTTCCATAAATATTAGAGGTTATGTTTATGTTTACTAAGAGTAGAGATAATATTTTACGATCTTGTGATTTTAATGTAAATCATATTAACTTGGAAAGGACTAGAGTCCAAAAAAATTCATCTCTTAACTCTGTATTTTCAACGGAATGATATGACATTTCTAATTTCAGTTGAAATAATTAGTGTCTCATCGAAAGGAGGAAGAATAGTGGTTAAGAAAGAAAGAGGTTTCAAGGATCACCCATGGAAACTCTGACTAGTTTTCCATTTTTATTGAAGGGAAATATTAAACAATGTAAATCAAAATCTGAGTCTAATTCTCCATGAGTTCTTTGAAAATGTTTCCAGATAAAATAACAAAAGGTTTGGCATGCGTCCTTCAAAAGGTAAATAAATAAATTACGTTAGATAGTTTTCCTATTTGACCCCATTTGACCCTCATAAATGATTATAATATGTTTCTAAGGTCTTGTGACCCCTAAAGACATATGTTGTCATGACATGTGTCTAAAAAGGTCATAGGATAACCTATGACTCCTTTTGATCCATATAAATGATTATAATATATCCCTAGGGGTCCTAGGACCCCTAGAGACATATGTTGTAATGATATGTGTTGAAAGGGGTCATAGGATTTTCTATGACCCCTTTCAACCCATATAAATGATTATAATATGTCCCTAGGGGTCCTGGGACCCCTATAAACATATGTTATAATGGAATGTGTCAAAAGGGGTCATCGATTATCCCATGACCCCTTTCGGCCCATATAAATGATTATAATATGTTCCTAAGAGTCTTAGGACTCTTAGGGACATATGTTGTCATGAAACATGTCAAAAGGGGTCATAAGGTTATCATATGACTGCTTTCGACCCATATAAATGATTATAATATGTCTCTAGGGGTCCTAGGACCCCTAGAGACATGTTGTAATGAAATGTGTCGAAAGGGGTTATAAGTTATCTTATGACCCCTTTTAACCCATATAAATAACTATAATATATCCCTAGGGGTCCTAAGACACCTATAGACATATGTTGTAATGAAATATGTTGAATGGGGTCATAGGACATCTTATGGCCCATTTCAACTCATATAAATGATTATAATATGTCCTTAGGGGTCGTACATCTCCTGGAGACATATGTTGTAATGAAATGTGTCAAAAGGGTTCATAGGTTATCCTATGACCCCTTTCAACCCATATAAATGATTATAATATGTCCCTATAGGTCCTAAGATCCCTACTGACATAAGTTGTAATGAAATGTGTCGAAAGTGGTCATAGGTTACACTATGACCCCTTTTAAACCATATAAATGATTATAATATGTCTCTAGAAGTCCTATGACCCCTATAGACATATGTTGTAATAAAATATGTGAAAATGAGTCATAGGTTATCCTATTACCCCTTTCAACCCATATAAATGATTCTAATATGTCTCTAGGGGTTCTGGGATCCCTAGAGACCCGTTTTGTCATGAAATGTGTCGAAAGGGGTCATAGGTTATCCTATGATCCCTTTCAACCCATATAAATAACTATAATATGTCCATAGGGGTCCGAGGACCCCTAGAGACATATTTTGTAATGAAATGTGTCCAAAGGGATTATAAGTTATCCTATGACCCCTTTTAACCCATATAAATAACTATAATATATCCCTAGGGGTCCTAAGACACCTATAGACATATGTTGTAATGAAATGTGTTGAAAGGGGTCATAGGACATTTTATGGCCCATTTCGACCCATATAAATGATTATAATATGTCCTTAGGGGTCTTACGTCCCCTAGAGACATATGTTGTAATGAAATGTGTCAAAAGGGTTCATACGTTATCCTATGACCCCTTTTAACCCATATAAATAATTATAATATGTCCCTATGGGTCTTAGGACCCCTATAGACATATGTTGTAATGAAATGTGTTGAAAGGGGTCATAGGTTATCATATGACCCCTTTCAACTCATATAAACAATTATAATATCCCTAAAGATATGTTGTCATGAAATGTGTCGAAAGGGGTTATAGGTTATACTACGACTACTTTCAAATCAAAAAAATGATTATAATATGTCCATAGGGGTCCTATGTCCTTCAGAGACATATGTTGTAATGAAATATGTTGAAAGTGGTCATGGAATAGGTTATCCTGTGACCCCTTTCCACTCATATAAATGATTTTAAAATGTCCCTAAGGGTCTTGGGACCGCTAGAGACATGTTGTCATAAAATGTATTAAAAGTGGTCATAGGTTATCCTATGACCCTTTTCAACCCATATAAATGATTATAATATGTCCTTAGGGGTCCTAAGACCCCTAAAGACATGTTGTAACTAAATGTGTCAAAAGCGGTCATAAGTTATCCTATGACAACTTTCAACCCATATAAACAATTATAATATGTCCCTAAGGATCGCAGGAACCCTAAAGACATGTTCTAACGAAATGTGTCAAAAGGGCTCACAACACATCCTATGGCCCATTTCGACCCATATAAATGATTATAATATGTCCCTAGGGCTCTTATGACACCTCAAGACATATGTTGTAGCAAAATGTGTCAAAATGGGTCATTGATTATCTTAGGACTCCTTTCGATGCATATAAATGATTCTAATATGTCCCTAGGGGTCCCAGGACCCCTAGAGACATATGTTGTCATGAAATGTGTCGAAAGGGGTCATAGGTTATCCTATGAAATTTTTTGACCCATATAAATGATTATAATAAGTCTCTAAAGGTCCTAGGACCCCCAATGACATATATTGTCATGAAATGTGTTGAAAGGGGTCATAGGTTATTCTATGAGCCCTTTTAACCCATATAAATGATTATAATATGTCCTAGGGGGTCCCTAGGGGTATTGGGACCTCTAGACGCATATGTTGCAATGAAATGTGTTGAAAATTATGACCATTTTCGACCCATATAAAAGAATCTAATATGTCCCTAGGGGTCCTGGGACCCGTAGAGACACGTTGTAATGAAATGTGTTGAAAGACGTTATAGGTTATACTATGATGCCTTTCAAACTATATAAATGATTATAGTATGCCCCTAGGGGTCCTATGTTCCCTAGAGACATGTTGTAATGAAATATGTTAGAAGAGGTCATAGGTTATCCTATTACCCCTTTCGAACCATATAAATGATTTTAATATGTCCATAGGGTTCTTGGGACCCCTAGAGACGTGTTGTCCTGAAACGTGTCGAAATGAGTCATAAGATATCCTATAACCCCTTTCAACTCATATAAATAATCATAATATCTCCCTAGGGGTCCTAGGATGCCTAGAGACATATTTTGTAATGAAATATGTCGAAAGTGGTCATAAATTATCCTATGACGTCTTTCAACCCATACAAACAATTATAATATGTCCTTAGGGGTCCTAAGATGCCTAAAGACATATGTTGTAATGAAATGTGTCAAAAGGGTTTATAGGACATTCAATGGCCTATTTCGACCCAAATAAATGATTATAATATATCCCTAAGAGTCATATGACCCCTAGAGACATATGTTGTAATGAAATGTGTCGAAAGGGGTCATAGGTTATCCTATGACCCCTTTCAACCCATATAAATGATTATAATATGTTCCTAGGGGTCTTAGGACCCCTGGAGACATGTTGTAATGAAATTGGTCAAAAGGGGTCATAGGTTATCCTATGACTCATTTCAACCCATATAAATGATTCTAATATGTCCTTAGGGGTCTTGGAATCCTTAGAGACATAAATTGTCATGAAATGTGTTTAAAGGGGCTTTAGATTATATTATAAACCCTTTCAAACCATAAAAATGCTTATAATATGTCCCTAAAGGTCTTATGTCCCCTATAGACATATGTTGTAATGAAATATGTCGAAAAGTGTCATACGTTACCTTATGACCCCTTTTGACCCATATAAATGATTCTAATATGTCCCTAGGGGTCTTGGAACCCATAGAGACATATGTTGTTATAAAATGTGTCAAAAGAGGTCATAGGTTATTGTACGACCCCTTTCGACTCATATAAACGATTCTAATATGTCCCTAGGGGTCCTGGGGTCCCTAGAGACATGTTGTAGTGAGATGTGTCGAAAGGGGTCATAGGTTATAGTATGATCCCTTTCAAAGCTATGTCCCTTGGGATCTTATGTCCCTTAGAGACATATGTTGTAATGAAATGTGTCGAAATGGGTCATAGGTTATCCTACGACCCATTTCAACCTATATAAAGAATTCTAATATGTCTCTAGGGGTCTTGCGACTCCTAGAGACATATGTTGTCATTAAATGCGTCTATTTGACTCATATAAATGATTATGATATGTCTGTAGGGGTCCTAGGACCCCTAGAGACATATGTTGCAATGAAATGTGTCAAAAGAGGTCATAAGTTATCTTATGACACCTTTTGACCTATATAAACAATTATAATATGTTCCTATGGGTCTTAGGACCCCTAGAGGCATATGTTGTAATAAAATGTGTCAAAAGGGGTCATAGGACATCTTATGGCCCATTTCGACTCATATAAATGATTTTAATATGTCCCTAGTGGTCCTATGACTCATGGAAACATATGTTGTAATGAAATGTGTCGAAAGGGATCATAGATTATCCTATGACATCTTTTAATTCATATAAATGATTATAATATGTCCCTAATATGTTGTAATGAAATATGCCGAAAGTGGTCATAAGTTATCCTATGAACTCTTTCAACCCATATAAATGATTCTAATATGTCCTTATGGGTCTTCGGACCCCTAGAGACATATGTTGTCATGAAATGTGTTGAAACGGGTCATAGGTTATCTTATCACCTATTTCAACCCATATAACTGATTATAATAAGTTCTTAGGCGTCTTAGGACTCCTTGGCACATATGTTGTCATGAAAAATGTTGAAAGGGATCATAAGGTCATCCTATGACTGCTTTCAACCCATATAAATGATTATAATGTCCCTAGGGGTCCTAAGACTCCTATCGACATATGTTGTAATGAAACGTGTCAAAAGGGGTTATAGGTTATACTATGACCTTTTTCAAACCCAAAAAATATTATAATATGTCTCTATGGGTCCTATGACCCCTAGAGACATATGTTGTAATGAAATATGTCGAAAAGAGTCATAGGTTATCCTATGACCCCTTTTAACCTTTATAAATGATATAATATGTCCATAGGTGTCCTGGGACCCCTAGAGACATGTGTTTGTAATGAAATGTATCGAAAGGGTTCATAGGTTATCCTATGACCTCTTTCGATTCACATAAATGATTCTAATGTGTCCTTAAGGGTCTTGGGACCCCTAGATACATATGTTGTTATGAGATGTGTCGAAAAGGGTCAAAGTTATCCTATGACCCCTTTTGACTCATATAAATAATTATAATATGTTCCTGGGGTCCTAGGACCCTTAGAGACATATGTTGTCATGAAATGTGTTAAAAGTGGTCAGAGATTATCTTATGACCCCTTTTGACCCATATAAATGATTATAATATGTCCCTAGGGGTCCGTAGACCCCTAGCGACATACGTTGTAATGAAATGTGTCGAAAGAGGTCATAGGTTGTCCTATGACTCATTTTGACCCATATAAATGATTATAATATGTCCCTGGGGGTCCTGTTTCTTTTAAAACATATGTTGTAATAAAATGTGTCAAAAAGAGTCATCAGTTATCCCATGATCCCTTTTAACCCATATAAATGGTTATTATATATACGTAGGAGTCGTAGGAGACTTAGGGACATGTGTTGTCATGAAACATATCGAAAGGGGTCATAAGGTTATCCTATGACTCTTTTCGACCCATATAAACAATTATAATATGTCACCAGGGATTCTAAGAACCCTAGAGACATATATTGTAATGAAATGTGTCGAAAGGGGTCGTAGGTTATCCTATGACCCCTTTCAAACTATAGAAATGATTATAATATGTCCCTAGGGGTCATATGATCCCTAGAGGCAAATGTTGTAATGATATATGTCGAACGGGGTCATAGGATGACCTATGACCCCTTTCGATCCATATAAATGATTCTAATATGTCCCTAGGGGTCTTAGGACCCTTAGAGACATATGTTATCTATTAAGAATAAGGTGTCTCAACCTTGTATAATTCCTATTCTTATTATTTGTTTTGTAAAATGTATTTCTTGCAAATAATGTTGATGTGTCGACATTTTGAATCGTGTGTAAGGAGATCATGGCTAAAACGGCTATGATAGATTCCTATGACACGTAAGAGCTATGTTAGGAAGATTAAATGATAGGTGAAGACATGTGGCAACTGATAAATTGGAGTATTGTACACTCTACCCCAATAGTGGGGTTAGGGTTCCTATTTTCTCGGAGAATGGTAAAACCCTAATCCAGTTTATCTTTGGGAGTAGCCCTAAAGTGAAGCGCATGTTATAAGCATTTTTTAGGGTTATGAAGAGTAGTGATGCGTGAGAGTGTATTGTTGGTACTGTGAGTTGCTATTGGAGTCTTCTATTGTCACTGTTGAGCTTGCACTACAATTGTATTGTAACCTTTTGTTGAAGATAATACATTGTGCAGGTTCTGGAGGGGTGGGGTTGTTTTACCGAAAGGTTTTTTTCCACTGGCAAATCTTTGTGTTATGTGTTTCTTTCTCTATCTATTTTTATGTATGCATTGTTGACCGCAATATTGTTGTTATTTACAAATCTGTAAGTGAAAAGTTTTTAAAAAGATTTCCACCATACTTTCCTTAAGAGATTAGTGTAGGAAGCTTTTTTCGCACCTGAGTTTCCTTACATTATCATGAAATGTGTTATAAATATTTATAATATGTCCTTAGGGGACCTGAGAATCTTAGGGACATATGTCATTATGAAACATATCGAAAGGGGTCATAAAGTTATCCTATGACCCCTTTCGACCCATATAAATGATTCTAATATGTCCCTAGGGGTCTTGGGACCCTTAGAGACATATGTTGTAATGAAATGTGTTAAAAACTATTTGAAATCATATAAATGATTACTATATGTGCTTAGGGGTCTTGTGACCCTTAGAGACATGTTGTAATAAAATATGTCGAAAGGGGTCATAGGTTATCCTATGACCCCTTTCGACCCATATAAACAATTCTAATATGTCCCTAGGGGTTCTGGGACCCCTAAAGACATATGTTGTCATGAAATGTGTTGAAAGGGGACCCATATAAATGATTATAATATGTTCCTAGGGTCCTGTGGCCTTTAGAGACATATGTTGTCATGAAATGTGTTGAAAGGGGTCATAGGTTATCTTATGACCCTTTTTTACCCATATAAATGATTATAATATGTCCCTAGGGGTCTCAAGACCCCTAGAGACATATGTTGTAATGAAATGTGTCGAAATGGATCATAGGTTTTCTTATGACCCCTTTCGACCCATATAAATGATTATAATATGTCCCTAGGGGTCCTGTTCCAATAAAATCATATGTTGTAATGAAATGTGTCGAAAGGGGTTATCGGTTATCCCATGACCCCTTTTTGACCCTTAGAAATGATTATAATATGTACCTAGGAGTAGTAGGAGACCTAGGGACATATGTTGTCATGAAACATGTCAAAAGGGGTCATAAGGTTATCTTATGACTCCTTTCGACCCATATAAACAATTATAATATGTCCGTAGGGGTCCTAAGACCCCTAGAGACATATGTTGTAATGAAATGTAGGTTATATTATGACCCGTTTCAAACTATGGAAATGATTATAATATGTTCTTAGGGGTCCTATGATTCTTAGAGACATATGTTGTAATGAAATATGTTGAATGAGATCATAGGTTATCCTATGACCCTTTTCGACCTATATAAATGATTCTAATATGTCCTTAAGGGTCCTAAGACCTTTAGGGACATGTTATTATGAAATGTGTCAAATCTTTTCAACCCATATGAATATTTATAATATGTCCCTAGGGGACTTGGAACTCCTATGGACATATGTTGTCATGAAATATGTCGAAAGGGGTCATAGGTTATTCTATGACCTCTTTTGACCCATATAAACAATTCTAATATGTCCCTAGGGGTTCTAGGACCCCTACAGGCATATGTTGCCATAAAATGTATCAAAAGGGGTCATAGGTTATCCTATGACCGCTTTTGACCCATATAAACAATTATAATATGTTCCTAGGCGTCCCAGGACCTCCAGAGACATATGTTGTAATGGAATGTGTCGAAAGGGGTCATAAGTTATCTTATGACACCTTTCGACCCATATAAACAATTATAATATGTCCCTAGGGGTCCTAGGACCTTAGAGACATATGTTGTAATGAAATGTGTTGGAAAGGGTCATAGGACATCCTATGGCCCATTTCGACCCATATAAATGATTATAATATGTCCCTAGGGGTCCTACGACCCCTGAAGATATGTAATAAAATGTGTCGCAAGGGATCATATGTTATCCTATGACACCTTTTAACCCATATAAATGATTATAATATGTCCCTTAGGATCTTGGGACCCTTAGTGACATATGTTGTAATGAAATATGTGGAAAGGGGTCATAGGTTATCCTATGAACCCTTTCAACCCATATAAATAATTATAATATGTCTGTAAGGGTCTTGGGACCCCTAAAGACATATGTTGTCATGAAATGTGTCGAAAGGGGTCATAGGTTATCCTATGACCTATTTTGGCCTATATAAATGATTATAATAAGTTCTTAAGAGTCCTAAGACCCTTCAGGACATATGTTGTGATGAAACATTTTGAAAGGGGTTATAAGGTTATCTTATGACTGCTTTCAACCCATATAAACAATTATAATATGTCTCTATAGGTCCTAAGACCCCTACAGACATATGCTGTAATAAAATATGTCAAAAGGGGTCATAGGTTATACTATGACCCCTTTTAAACCAAAAGAATGATTATTATATGTCCTTAGGGGTCCTATGATCCCTAGAGACATATGCTGTAATGAAATATGTTGAAAGGGGACATAGGTTATCCTATGACCCCTTTCGACCCATATAAATGAGTCTAATATGTCCTTAGTTGTCCTGGGACCCCTAGAGACATATGTTGCCATGAAATGTATCGAAAGGGTTCATAGGTTATCCTGACTCCTTTCAACCCATATAAACGCTTTTAAAATGTCTCTAGGGATCCTAGGACCCCTAGAGACATATGTTGTCATGAGATATGTCGAAAAGGGTTATAGGTTATCCTATGACCCCTTTCGATCCATATAAATGATTATAGTATGTTCTTAGGGTCCTGGGACCCCTACAAACATATGTTCTCATGAAATGTGTTGAAAGGGGTCATAGGTTATCCCATGACCTCTTTTGACCCATATAAATGATTATAATATGTCCTTAAGGGTTCTAGGACCCCTAGAGACATATGTTATTATAAAGTGTGTCGAAAGGGGTCATAGGTTTTCCTATGACCTCTTTTGATCTATATAAATGATTGTAATATGTCCATAGGGGTCATGTTCCCCTAAAAAGATATGTTGTAATGAAATGTGTCGAAAGGGGTCACAGGTTATCTCATTG
The DNA here is from genome assembly GCA_028749045.1 of Cupressus sempervirens. NCBI lineage: Eukaryota > Viridiplantae > Streptophyta > Pinopsida > Cupressales > Cupressaceae > Cupressus > Cupressus sempervirens. The sequence goes on from CM053785.1 coordinate 740,342,917, forward strand.
CCCCTTTTGACCAATATAAATGATTATAATATATTCCTAAGAGTCTTAGCAGACCTAGAGACATATGTTGTCATGGAACATGTCAAAAGAAGTCATAAGGTTATCCTATGACTCCTTTCAACCCATATAAATAATAATAATATGCACCCAAGGGTTCTAAAATGCCTAGAGACATATGTTTTAATGAAATGTGTTGAAAGGGGTCATAGGTTATACTATGACCCCTTTCAAATCATAGAAATGATTATGATATGTCCTTGGGGGTCTTATGATCCCTAGAGACATATGTTTTCATGAAATATGTCGAATGGGTTGTTGGTTATCCTATGACCCCTTTCAACCCATATAAATAATTCTAATATGTCTCTAGGGGTCCTGAGACCCCTAGAGACATGTTGTCATGAAATCTGTCGAAAGGGTCCCTTTCGACCCATATAAATGCTTATAATATGTCCCTAGGAGACTTGAGACTCATAGATACATATGTTGTCATGAAACATGTCGAAAGGGGTCATAAGGTTATCTTATGACTTCTTTTGATCCATATAAATAATTATAATATGTCCCTATGGGTTTTAGGACCTATAGAGACATATGTTGTAATGAAATATGTCAAAAAAGGTCACAAGTTTTCCTATGAACCCTTTCGACCCATATAAATAATTATAATATGTCCCTAGGGGTCCTAGGACTCCTAGAGACATATGTTTTAATGAAATGTGTCAAAGGGGTTCATAGGACATCTTGTGGCCCATTTTGACCCATATAAATTATTATAATATGTCCCTAGGGGTCCTACGAGCCCTAGAGATAGATGTTGTAATGAAATATGTCGAAAGGGGTCATAGGTTATCCTATGACCCCTTTCGTCCCATATAAATGATTCTAATATGTCTCTAAGGGTCCTAGGACCTCTAGAGACATATGTTGCCATGAAATTTGTCAAAAGGGCTCATAGGTTATGCTCTGACTCCTCTCGTCCCATATAAATGATTATAATATGTCCCTAGGGTTCATAGGATCCCTGGAGACATATATTTTCATGAAATGTGTCGAAAGGGGTCATAGGTTATCTTGTGACCCCTTTTGACCCATATAAATGATTATAATATGTCCTTAGGGGGTTCCTAGTGGTCTTGGTACCACTAGAGACATATGTTGTAGTGAAATGTGTCAAAAATGGTTATAGGTTTTCCTATGACCCGTTTTGACTCATATAAATGATTCTAATATGTCCTTAGGAGTCTTGGGACCCTTAGAGATATATGTTGTCATGAGATGTGTCGAAAAGGGCCCCTTTCGACCCATATAAATGATTATAATATGTTCCTAGGTTCCTAGGACCCCTAGAGACATATGTTTTCATGAATTGTGTCGAAAGGGGTCATAGGTTATCTTATAACCCCTTTTGACCCATATAAATGATTAAAATATGTCCTTAGTAGTCTTGGGAACCCTAGAGACATGTTGTAATGAAACATGTTGAAAGGGGTCACAGGTTATCCTTTGACCCCTTTCGATCCAAATAAACGATTATAATACGTCTCTAGCGGTCCTAGGACCCCTAAAGACTTATGCTGTAATGAAATGTGTGGAAAGGGGTCATAGGTTATACAATGACCGTTTTTAAATGATAGAAATAATTGTAATATGTCCCTAGGGGTCCTATGACACCTAGAGACATATGTTGTAATGAAATATGTTGAAAGGGATAATAGGTTATCCTATATTTTCAACCCATATAAACTATTATAATATGTCTGTAGGGATTTTAGGACCCCTAGAGACATATGTTGTAATAAAATGTGTCGAAAAGGGTCATAGGATATCTTAGCCTATGACGCCTTTCAACTCATATAAATGATTATAATATGTCTCTAGGTGTCCTAGCACCCATAGAGACATATGTCGTCATTTAATGGGTCAAAATGGGTCATAGGTTACTCTATGACCCCTTTCAACCTATTTAAACACATTATTTATGTCCTTAGGGTTTCTAGGACCCCTAACAACATATATTGTCATATTATATATTGAAAGGGATCATGGGGTACTCTATGACCCCTTTCGATTCATTTGAACACATGATATATTTTTCTAGGGGTTATAGGACCCCTATCAACATATGCTATCATTTAATGGGTCAAAATTTTGGCCCATTCAAACACATGATGTATGTTCCTACGACACCTAAGATCCCTAGGGACATACATGATGTGTTATAATTGGTAAAAAGGGGTCATAGGGAATGCCATGACAAATTTTGACCTATTACATAACAAAATACATTCATAGGGTTTGTAGGATCCCTAGGGACATACATGTTGTATTCCAATGGGTTGAATTGGGTTAAATGATATCCTACGACTGTGGCTGATGAAAATTCGGCTCTGAGCATATTATGGTTTTTGATGTTTAAAGTTGGTATAGGTTAGATAACCTCCAGCTGAATTCTCAGCCTTTTATTCTCTGGGGCCAGGCCCTCATTTTTTTGTGTGCTATCAACTACTTCAAAAACAAGGGATCACAAGATCATAAGATCATAGCTATACTCTTAGTAAACATAAACACAACCTCTAATATTTACTGAAACATTTACAGCACCATAAGAACTAGTAAAATTAAGAACATCCTATAACTTAACCCATTTTAATCCTAATTTTGATCTTTCCTTCACAAGACTCAGTACCAAATTTAGCAGTGATCTCAACTAAGAGGCACATTTCCAATATCCAACAACTACACTTCTCATTGTTCTTGTACAATTTTCAGTTTAAAATCTAAACAACAATTGATTTTTTCATAATACAAATATTTTTCTCAACATCAACCGACATCAAATACAATGAGACATTTTTCATGAATTATAATTGGCAATCCTTTACATTTCAGAGGAAGTATGTAATATGCAACACCATGATTCGCAAGGAAAGACGGTGTGGAAATGTAAACAATTATTGCATGGTCCTTTAATTAAAGTTTGAGGTTTGTTTCCATACTACGGTTACCATCTTTAGTATGTTTAAAATTTTAAGAAGGTTTCCTCTATCAATTATATGGAATGAACACATAATGATCCTTCTTCAATAAAGATTAATGATTTTATTTACTATCGTGATGACCTTGTAACATTATAACAAATCCAAATTGTAAGAAACAAATTCAAAACTCCACCTAATCGTATGTATCTATAACTAAATCTGAATCTGGGTGCCTTATTGGTTCTAGTGAATGACTCTTAACTTGGTGCACAACTATGATTTTTAGAAAGTCTAATTCTACTCCAATGCACAAGCTTAAAATTTTGGATATGAGGTGAGGTGTGGTATTTTCCAGATATCGATAAATTATATAGCGCAGTCTTATTCATGTTGAAAGGTCATCGTTGGCCATTCTAGTCAAGATGCTAACATAACTACTCCTTGTCAAGGCATGATATGTGACTTCTTTGCCTAAAATTTGTACCCAAACCCCATCAGTGATAAATTAATTGAACGTCTTTCATTGAGTAAAATGAAAAAATACATAGATCACCAACTCTATTATTCTATACAATATTAAGATGTAGACACAAGTTGAGGGACTAAAGTTTTTGATGTTAAGTATAAGGAGTACTTTATCTCGAATCAAACTCAGTGTTTGAACATTGTTGCCAAGTCATGGCTCTTGCAACCAAGGAAAGGGAAATCTCAACTGGCCAAATCCATTCATAGATCATTGCTAAAAGAAGACATAGCAAACATGGTAACTCTATTAAGTAGGACAGTTGGACTTCAAGATTCACATGAGTTTGAAGGTTGGATGTTCCTGTTTATTAACATGGTCTGCGAAGGGAAGTAAAACATTGATTGGGTTGAAATTATCAATAACTCACTGTATAGACAACTCATGGGTCTTCAAGAAAATGACTACTTCTACATGACTTCATACCTTTTCTATGCTATTACAAGTACCAAAAGTTGGCCAGGACTTAATCGACAGGGTATCTATAATGATGTGACTCTCATTTACAATCATCTTCCTCATATTCAGTGTGACAACAGCGTGCACCATTTTAGAAGAGTGAATGATGCGTTTACAATGCTAACTATAAGAGAAATTCAAGGGAATATCGGGGTCAGAATTTCACTAGAAGCAGCAATGAAAGTACAAAAATATGGAAGTGTTTTCATACAGTTCCTAAAGTTTACTTATATCAGATTAGCTGCCTATGATGGGTGTCCACTAATGCTACCTAGATTTGTTGATGATAAATTGGTCTTGATTGAAATGTTCAAGCAAATAAGTCAAATCAATAAACTTTGCAGGAATTGGAGGATAGATGAAATACCTTTTCCTATCGGCATAAGATATTATAGTTGTGATACCACATCAGATGCTCGGAATATAGAAAGACCTATTGCCACAATAAATTTGCATCCTTATACGATGCGTTTCCCTTATGATAGTAAGGGCTATGCAGTGAATGAGTTAAACTTAAATCCCAATCTTGGTCACTTCCCATCTCTAGAGGACTTTTGGGAGGATTGTGAAAATGATTTTGAAGTCAGGAAGAGAGATTGGATGCGGCTTACAGTGAGGCAGGTAATAGACTTCAAGCTAGATATTGATGTGATAGGTGTAGATGATAATGAGGTTTCCTTGGTTGATCCTTTCTACTATGAGAAAATCGAATTGCTAGATCTCCCTCCTATTGATTGGTCAATTCCGGAGTTAAAAAACTTAAAAGAAAGGATTGCCTTTGTTCTTAAAAGGACAAGAGATTGGGTCAATAAAGTCAAAGTAGAAAGGGCAGCTATTGAATTCCAAAGTAGGGAGAGAAGAGGCAATCAAGGACAATCATCTCGAATGGCATTAAAGGAATGCAACAATTAGATGCAAGTGTTCCAGATCAAGATTAAGATCTAAATCATCCAGCTAAGTTTACAGTCAAAAAGAGGAGGACAAAGATGAAAAATAAATCTACTAGATCAAATCAGGAAGGAAATGAGCCTAATATGAAGGATCAAGGAACTCCCCAAGCCGTTGAACCACACATTCCCATTACATCCTCTCATGATGTAGCAATCCCTCATTTGAGTCTCTCTCCTCCTGAGATATCATTAATAAACATCACACAGCTGGATAATCAATTATCTAATTCAGAAGATTTAATGATGATTGCTGAAAATATAATAGGCGATGTGCAAGTTTCAAATACTACACATTCATGGTTCCAGAACAATATTAAGAAGAAGAAGAAAGTTGTTCAAATGATTCTACCTCCATTTGATGTGATCTCTAGTTTCCTTCAGAAGCCTTCTAAGGTGAAAAAGACCAAAGTGATGTCTAGGTTAGCCATTGATAAAAGATACTTCTTCAATAAAGATTGATGATTTTATTTACTGTTGTGATGACCTTGTAACATTATAAAAAATCCAAATTGTAAGAAACAAATTCAAAACTCCACCTAATTTTATGTATCTATAACTAAATTTGAATCTGGGTGCCTTATTGGTTCTAGTGAACGACTCTTAAATTGGTGCACATTATGATTTTTGGAAAGTCTAATTCTACTCCAATGCACAAGCTTAAAATTTTGGATATGAGGTGAGGTGTGGTATTTTCTAGTTATTGATAAATTATATAGCGCAGTCTTAACCATGTTGAAAGGTCATTGTTGGCCACTCTAGTCAAGATGCTAACACAACTACTCCTTATCAAGGCACGATATGTGGCTTCTTTTCCCAAAATTTGCACCCAAACCCAATCAGTGATAAATTAATTGAACGTCTTTCATTGAGTAAAATGAAAAAATACATAGATCACCAACTCTATTATTCTATACAATATTAAGATGTAGATACAAGTTGAGGGACTAAAGTTTTTGATGTTAAGTATATACTTAACATTTGCATCATTTTAATGGCATACTAAGGGAGAGGGATTAACAACTCATAGTTTACTTTTCTTTACTTTTCTACACATCAACACATAAACATAGAGTAAAAGCACAAACCCGTGTCACCCTTTTGTAAAGGAAAAGGCTAACAAAAGTATGACTGTTCACCTTTAATGACATAAGCATGGTATTATTATTGAGAATTTGAAAATGAAGCAAACTAATGAAATGCGTAGAAATGGATGAAGTTTAGGATTATAATTTTTTATAATTATTTGGAATAAGAATTGATGTTTTAGGTGTTGAAAAATGATGAAAATTAGGGGTCTAGTTCCCACCAAAAAAACTATATGGAAATAAACTCATTTCCCTTTGATCTCAGACTATGTTATAGATAACATACATAGCTAGAACAATAAAAAATAAAATTGTCTTTAGACCTATATTTTCTCTTTTATAATGATTCAAATTTCAACTCACCTGAAATCGATAGCCTCCATCTCCCACCACATTTTTCAAAACAAATCTATTCTAACCAGAAGAAAAATTATACATTCTAGAAGAGGAATTTCTCTCGTCTAGAACATCATATGATTTTCAATTTTTTAATATGATTTAATATTTTTTCTTTCTCAAAATTGATATATTTTTGAGTGTTAAAATACGTGCTTGTAGAAATTTTAATTACAATATGCAATATCTAATTAAAATAAGTTAAAAACTCTATATGAGAATATCCTTGACTTTGAGCTCTATAAAATGGTGTTCTATAGGTTATTAAAAAAAATCATAAAAAATAGTAAGAGTTATTGAAACGTTATTTTTCTGAAATACTTTTATTTCTTTAGTAATTGGATACAAACTAGTATAAAACATGCATTTCCAATTGGAAAAGTGTGAGACCATATACAACTTAGCTATAATGAATTTATCTAGATCATATGTTTGAGCAAAATTGATTTTTAGAGAGAAATACTCAAATTCAATCATTCTGATATCTCAGCATGAAAGGTGACACAATTTTGTACTTTTGTCCCATAATCACCTAGAAGTTAATTATTTAATACTTGATAGGTGACCATTTGTAGGGTACATTTCATGGCAGCATAAAAAATGTCAAATGGTGAGACTAGTTCAAGGTTCACATGTGGTAAAATGCCCAGTTCCTGCTCAGCATGTGGTAATATGCGCCTTCTCAGATCATTGATTGCAAATAGTTATCGATAGTGGAAATTATTAAATTATTGCAAAATTTCATAGATTTTTTCTTGAAGCTAGTGTAGATTAAAACTGCTATCAAATTCAAGTTAGGTTTATTTTGAAATGAACTAAACCGGTGACGATGAAACGAGCAATTAGGAATAGGGTAAAAAATATTATTCATATATCTTCTAGGAAATTCTAAAATCATTGCAAAAAATAGATTGTTGCATGAAGCTACTGTACATTAAAAATGCTATCAAATGCAAGTTAGATTTGTTTCAAAATGAAATAAACCCGTGACAATGAAAACGAGAAATCAGGAATAGGGTAAAAAATATTATTTCATATATCTTCTATGATGCATAGCTCAAAATTTGTAAGATACAATGCTTTTTAAAAATAAAATAAAAAAATTAGTGCTTTTTAATGGATCATGTAAGACTGACAAAGTATCACATTTAATATATCTGTCTAATTTCTTTTGGTTGCGATTAGTATTGGCATTTGTAAATGTAAAAAATCAAATTCCCTGTTTACCTACAAAATTAGTAAGATTGAAACTAGTGAGCTTTTTATATGTGAATGAAAGTGTACTCAAGCGAGGTATAATAATTTAAAACAAATCGAGAACAAATTGAAAGCTATAAAAAGAAGCCACGATACAGAACTCTCCAAAGTCTATGGGATAAGGACGATAGAATTAAATGGGTTTTGTATTCAGTTTTTGTCTTCTTTTGAATATGAAGAATATACATTACTTGTAGAAGCGTTCATCTTTGCCAATGATATTTGGTGATCGATCAATAAAAATTTGAAGATTATAAAGATATTTTTAACTGATCTAGGAGGTAAGTTAGGTTGTCTTAAGTTTCAAATAATAAACTAAGCATGTCTCAGGTTCCATCCCGATTTGCATCTTTACTACATAATAGTCTTACAATTACCTCTTTTTATTGAAAATCTAGCTATTTCACGATAGTTCCATGTATATGATCTGATAGTGTGAACCAATTTCATTCAATTTACTCAGTGAGATCTTAACTACGATTATCCAAAATGGAACTATGAAACCTAAAATACAAAAAGAAAAAATTCAAGTTATTAGTATTCTAAATTTGTATAAAGAGTGCAAGAGAAAATTTAATAATATTTATTTATTCATGAATGCTAGAAGCAACACCCTCCTGACATAATATGGTACTATGAGGCATCATGAAGAATGTGCAATAATTATCTTTCAAAACTAATAGAACTTTAAAATACAATATTTAGACATATTCACATGTCGTACACAAGAGTCAGAGCAAAAGATATTTAAGTTCCTAATGAAGTTCTCTTAGATTACTAATAAGCATGCTTTGATAATGAGATCGTATACAATAGCATTCCTCATGGAAGAAGAAGAAATTTTGATAAGTAAATACAGAGTGTTGGACATTTAAAAATAAGAAATCTACCTCATGATTAGGAAACATGCATTAACAAAGCAATATCACAAAATTTTGATAGCCAACAAGGTCCAAGTAAGGAAATCTTTTGTCATATCTCTTATAAAGATATCATTATTACTTGTAACCGTCTTATCTGTGTAAAATATTGGCACTCTAAGTTTGTCCATTCCAGATTGACTTTATATAGAACATTTTACTACCATAAATTTTGACTTTTGACCAAAGTAGAAAACTTCCTGGACAAACCAATCAAAGTGGAGGAGGAGGACGCGACAAGGGAAGCACTTGAGGAGCAGAAGAATGGGAACCAAGAGAAGGAAGAGGGAATCTAGCCCAGGCTCTGTTGTGTTTTGTTACTATTTTTATGATTATGTTTCTGAACTTTGCACCCCATGGGGTTTTAGGAATATGTCGATTACTTGGACCAATAGCAGTGTTGTTTTCAAATGTTGCTAGTTTATTATCTAGTTTACTATGCATAGCAGTTTAAGTACTGTGGATGATGATGATTCGGCTCTGAACATATTATGGTTTTTGATGTTCAAAGTTGGTATAGGTTAGATAACTGAGAGATAACCTCCAACTGAATTCTCAGCCTTTTGTTCTCTCGGGCCAGGCCCCCTTTTTTTTGGTTGCTATCAGCTACTTCAAAAACAAGGGATCACAAGATCATAAGACCATAGCCGTACTCTTAGTAAGCATAAACATAACCTCTAATATTTACTGAAACATTTACAACACCATAAGAACTAGTACAATTAAGAACATCCTATAACTTAACCTATTTTAATCTTAATTTTGATCTTGCCTTCACAAGACTCGGTGCCAAATTTAGCAATGATCTCAACTAAGAGGCACATTTCCAATATCCAACAACTACACTTCTCATTTTTCTTGTACAATTTTTAGTTTAAAATCTAAACAACAACTGATTTTTTCATAATACAATGATTTTTCTCAACGTCAACCAGCTTCAAATATAATGAGCCATTTTTCATGAATTATAACTGGCAATCCTTTACATTTCAGAGGAAGTATGTAATACACAACACCATGATTCCCAAGGAAAGACAGTGTGGAAATGTAAACAATTATTGCATGGTCCTTTAATTAAACATTGAGGTTTGTTTCCATACTACGATTACCATCTTTAGTATGTTTAAAATTTTAAGAAGGTTTCCTCTATCAATTATATGGAATGAACACAAGATCCTTCTTCAATAAAGATTGATGATTTTATTTACTATCGTGATGACCTTGTAATGTTATAACAAATCCAAATTGTAAGAAACGAATTCAAAACTTCACCTAATTGTATGTATCTATAACTAAATTTGAATCTGGGTGCCTTATTGGTTCTAGTGAACGACTCTTAAATTGGTGCACATCTATGATTTTTAGAAAGTCTAATTCTACTCCAATGCACAAGCTTAAAATTTTGGATATGAGGTGAGGTGTGGTATTTTCCAGTTATTGATAAATTATATAGCGCAGTCTTAACCATGTTGAAAGGTCATCGCTGGCCATTCTAGTCAAGATGCTAACTTAACTACTCCTTATCAAGGCACGATATGTGGCTTCTTTGCCCAAAATTTGCACCCAAACCCAATCAGTGATAAATTAATTGAACGTCTTTCATTGAGTAAAATGAAAAAATACATAGATCACCAACTCTATTATTCCATACAATATTAAGATGTAGATACAAGTTGAGGGACTAAAGTTTTTGATGTTAAGTATATACTTAACATTTGCATCATTTTAATGGTATACCAAGGGAGAGGGATCAACAACTCATAGTTTACTTTTCTTTACTTTTCTGCACATCAACACATCAACATAGGGTAAAAGCACAAACCCGTGTCACCCTTTTGTAAAGGAAAGGGCTAACGAAAGTATGACTGTTCACCTTTAATGACATAAGCATGGTATTATTATTGAGAATTTGAAAATGAAGTAAACTAATGAAATGTGTAGAAATGGATGAAGTTTAGGATTGTAATTTTTTATAATTATTTGGAATAAGAATCGATGTTTTAGGTGTTGAAAAATGATGAAAATTAGGGGTCTAGTTCCCACCAAAAAACCATATGGAAATAAACTCATTTCCCTTTGATCTCAGACTATGTTATAGATAACATACATAGCGAGAACAATAAAAAATAAAATTGTCTTTAGACCTATATTTTCTCTTTTATAATGATTCAAATTTCAACTCACCTAAAATCGATAGCCTCCATCTCACACCACATTTTTCAAAACAAATCTATTCTAACTAGAAGAAAAATTATACATTCTAGAAGAGGAATTTCTCTCCTCTAGAACATCATATGATTTTCAAATTTTTAATATGATTTAATATTTTTTCTTTCTCAAAATTGACATATTTTTGAGTGTTAAAATACATGCTTGTAGAATTTTTAATTACAATATGCTATATCTAATTAAAATAAGTTAAAAACTCTATATGAGAATATCCTTGACTTTGAGCTCTGTTAAAATGGTGTTCTATAGGTTATTAAAAAAATATCATAAAAAATAGTAAGAGTTATTGAAACGTCAGTTTTCTGAAATACTTTTATTTCTTTAGTAATTGGATACAAACCAGTATAAAATATGCATTTCCAATTGGAAAAGTGTGAGACCATATATAGCTTAGCTATGATGAATTTATCTGGATCATATGTTTGAACAAAATTGATTTTTAGAGAGAAATACTCAAATTCAATCATTTTGATATCTCAGCTTGAAAGGTGACACAATTTTGTACTTTTGCCCCATAATCACCTAGAAATTAATTATTTAATTCTTGATAGGTGACCATTTGTAGAGTACATTTCATGGCAGCATAAAAATGTCAAATGGCGAGACTAGTTCAAGGTTCAAATGTGGTAAAATGCCCAGTTCCTGCTCGGCATGTGGTAATATTCACCTTCGTAGATCATTGATTGTAAATAGTTATCGATAGTGGAAATTATTAAATTATTGCAAAATTTCATAGATTTTTTCTTGAAGCTAGTGTAGATTAAAACTGCTATCAAATTCAAGTTAGGTTTAGTTCGAAATGAACTAAACCGGTGACAATAAAACCGAGCAATTAGGAATAGGGTAAAAAATATTATTCATATATCTTCTAGGAAATTATAAAATCATTGCGAAAAATAGATTGTTGCATGAAGCTACTGTAGATTAAAAATGCTATCAAATGCAAGTTAGATTTGTTTCAAAATGAAATAAACTCGTGACAATGAAAATGAGATTTGTGTCCTTTAGTATGGCTCTTTCCATGTCATGCCAGATGTTGAAGGGGGTTGGTTGTATTTCTTTGGAGAGCCTCTTCAGGTTTTGGGGACTTGGCCTTTGGTGGTTTCTGGTTGCTCTTGCAGATGTTTGATCCCTCTAGGAGAATACTCTGGCAGTTCCCTAAGGTCATTTGTTGGCTTGTATTCTATCCATCTGAGCTGCTTTCCTTGTGTAGTGGAGCTTTTCCCTCTTACAGTTGGGAGATGTCCTATTTTTATGACTACTTCTTGGCTGTTGATTCTCTGGAGGTGTGTTGGTTCTAGAGCTCTAGTGGTTTGGCGGTTGGATGAATGTTGGGCAAGGAAGCCTGGCGGAGGTGGAGAACATGTTCTCTAGTTTGAGGCCATAGAGGTATTTTAGTTTTGTCTCTGTATGCTTTCATTTTTAGAGCATGTCCCCCTCTTGGTTTGATCTCTTTTCGATCTGTTATTGAATGATGAATTTTTATTTATTTAAATGGGTATTGTTGTTGCTGGTTTCTTTATAGTGGTACTAGAGCGAGGCATGCTATCAATTTTTATGGGCACTTTCTAGTTAGTTTTTGTTATTGGTTGAGAAGTCATCGGGGGGTCCTTTTAAAATCCCCACAAGGTGTTTGGTTCCTTTCAAAACCTTAGGGATCGACACTCAGAGCTTGTTTCCTTTGCTAAGCTTATGTTTTCTATTCTTTTGTAAGGAATTTGGTGTTTTATATAGGTTTCAGTGGCCCACCAATCCCTAGTTTCCAAATCAATTCTATTTAAAGATAATAATGTAGTTTTCTTAAAATAATTTTTTGACTAAACCAAGAGACAAATAATATAAACCCTATAATGAGGCTTTCATATTCATATATGATTTATTTAATATTATTATTTGAAGTTTTTAAAATAATAATCATTAAAAACATAGTTTTTTCAAAAATGATTTTCTAGTCCAAGGGGTTTAGCTTAGTTGGTCGAGGCAAGGAGCTCTCATTGTCGACACCCTGGTTCAAATCCAAGATGGACATCTTTGTGTAATTCTAAGTTGCGACTCTTGGTCTTCTATTGGTTGTATTTGTCTCATTTGTAAAAAGTGGATTCTAAGTTGTGACTCTTGGTCCTCCAATTGTTGTTTCTAGTGTGGTCACTTGAGAGGAGCTTGAATAAATTGTAATCTTTTCCTCTTAAGGAGCACCCGATATGTAAATGATCTTAATATGATAAATATTTTTTCTTAAAAAACATAATTTAAAAAATTAACACTAGAACTTATATATTTTTAAAATTAGATTTTTCTAAATATTTAGTCTTAAATTTTAACTTATGTATTTACCTGCTTATAACTCTATTGAAAATACATCCTTTCTTTATCACTTTAGTCGTATAATTTTTGTTTGTTTTAATTTTTAAACATGATTTGGAGTTTATTTTCTTATTCCATAAAACTTTATTAATAACATATTACCTTTTATTTGGTAATTTTTCGGAGAGTTTCAAATCAAGTATAGTTTGCAAACTATCCAATATATGAAATAACATCAAGGTATAGTAACAATCACATGACATAGGAAGTAAATTAGTTCCAGTCACATGTCTAAGATAACAATTGGCATACTTAGAAAAGATAAACATAGGGGCTGGATTCAACATATTTTACTAGGTCAAAGGTCCAACAAGCTCACCAATAGAAATGAAGGAGTAGGGATGGTGGGTTGTGACATCCCTCCCCTCCAGGAAGAGACATCAACTTGTTGCCTGATGAAAATGTAACAAACATAGTTCTCACATCACACATAACTGAAAGCACAACAATAAGATACACTAGAGTCTATATAGATAAAAGATATAAAGATCTAATAAAACCATCGTCATCTCCCATGTCCTAAGATTTGAGAATAACTAATCAATGAGAGATCCATTAGGACGCATCGTAGATCATGTTTTGGTAGTTTATATGGGTGCAGCTTGAAAAATTGTTTGAGAAAGTTTTTCATCTCTAGTATGATGGGGACAATAACTTTCGCATTGTTTACCTCCAAAAGTAAAGAAACCATTCCCCGCTCCCTTCCTACCGTCAGACCTATTGTTCCAGTTATTCACATTTCCACTGTTATCAACTTATCTCTATTCATATTTTGATTCTAAGTGTTATTGATATTCCTCGGTGCATTATTGTGAAACTTCCTCTTGAATCCTTGAGGACTGTGGTTTCTCTCTGAAGTTGTGATTGCATTTACCGTTTTTAGTTTCTCCTCCTAAAGCAGTATCTTTCGATGTGCGAATTCCATGGTTTTTGGTTCATGCATTTTGATTACAGATCCAATCTCGAGATGTAATCCCAATACAACCTTATATTTGTTCTCAAATGCTCATCCTACAGATACTAAGGAACATATTTCACCAAACGAAAAAATTGCTCTTGGTATTTGGTCACTACCATGACCCCTTGTACATCAAGTTTTGAAACTCAGCTACGTCAGTGTCATAAAATAACAGAGGCAATGATCGCTTCATGGAAAGAGATAAAAATTTATTTCCAGGACATTTGTCCTGGTCACAACTTCCTCTCAGCCGTTAATTGTTCCACCATGTGGTTGATTCACCAATCGACTGAAATGCAACCCATAAAGCCCTAGACTGTGCTGAAAGGTGATGAACATGAAAGTACTTTTCCATGGAGATGATTAATTTCTCAGCATCATCCTTACCATCGAAAGTGGGTAATATGACCTTTTTAAGGTCCTTGCTCAACTCCTCCGCTATCTTCTCATTATTCAGGGGTCCAAAATTATTCTCCTCATCAAAATTTTCCTTTAAACTGTTCCTCAATTCTCCTATCCTCTTCAAATTTTCTGACAGCTTCTAATACTTGATCTCCATTCTACGCACCCCTTAGATCTTGTTCAAGGTGATCCAATGGTTCAACCTTCTCCCAGAGGAGGTTTCCACAGTAGGTTAGAAGTGCTAAAATATGGTCTTGGCTTCGATTCAGACTGAGCTCATCATTCTTACTAGTTCCTTCCTGATTATTATTTGTGGTCTTCATGGCGAGTATTCAATTCTTGTACCAAACATAAGTATGCAACTTATAAAACGTAGACCGAGGTCCTAGTGTTTAAGCTCATCTCCAATACCATAGAATGTCAAGTCGTCAAATAGCTAGTATATCGCAAGGTCAGAAGATCAAGTCTTAGTCATTCAATTGCAAAGACTAGCCAAACACAATTTTCCATTCAATTTAATATAAGTAATACAAGATTCGACCAATGCCAAGAATAAAGTCAATATGCAAATTTAAGTATACTAATGTAATCAATTGCAAATTGCAAATTTTAGAAATAAAGTTTAAGACTAATATTCAATGTTTTAATAGTTATGAGAATTTTGTTGAAGTGCTTCGAAAGTATTTTACATGTAGATTTTAAAAACGTACTTATAGAAAACTCACAAATAATTAGATATGTAACATGTAATTTTAAATATGTTACAGACAACTAAAAGAAAATCATTTCCATCCCTAATTATTTAAAATCCAAATAATTATAAAACACAATTTATAATTAAGTTGTTTAAAATAAGATTGTAGTTAAATCAAAGAAAGCTAATGCTAAAAGTGATGGAATGAAATTTAATTTCTTTATTTTTAAGAACTAATATAAAAATCATATTTATTTTAATTAAAATGTAAAAATGAATATCTAATTAATTATTATATAAATAATATATTTGCAAATGGAGTGGTTGTTTCTGATCTGATATTAAACATTAATACATAATTAATTATTATGTAAATAACTAATATCATCCATTAGATATCTTTAAATCGATGCAGTAGTTGTTTGTGATTTTCAATTTAGTTATTAGGTCTTATTAAATTAATGTGGAGGTAACCGCATGCAGTAGGGCTTACGTTGGAAATCCCTGTGGAAGTACGTCATCATATTGGAAGAACGGGGTAAAATAGACGGAGTCAAGATGAATGAACCCTTGCGAAGTAGTCATCTGTGTTTGAAATACATCATTCAATTTCCCTAGTTTACCAATTCTACGAGGGAGCAATAGCATACATAATATTGGCTTTCAGGAACCTCAACGTAGAAGATTTCAACCATAATAAAAGAATGATAAGAGTATATCCGCGGTAGCAGGTGGGTTGATCGTCAGGTAAGAATGAATGAGTCCTTGAGGAGCAGTTAACGTTTCGAGTATATAAAGCATGCAAATGGGCTTGCAATAGTACTCAATTCAATTATCCACATCCTGAGCTGTTTATTCACATCAGTCTCTCTGTGTTCCTGTCATAATGGGTAGCAGGATGATTTACCTCACGCTGGGGCTTGTTCTGTTGATATGTTGTTTCGGCAAAGGCGTCGTGGCAGCGGATTCCGATCCATTGCAGGATTTCTGCGTTGCAGACAACGAAAGCAAAGGTGAGCAGAGAATAACATTATAGATAATAAGAGATCTAGGTACTGATTATATGATTGCATGTGCTCGTTAGAAATCTAGGTACTGATTATATGATTGTTTTTCACAGTGTTGGTGAACGGGTTCGTGTGCAAGGAGGCAATGGCAGTATCAGCAGAGGACTTCTTCTTCGGGGGGCTTGGGCAGGCGGGGAACACCGACAACGCAGTGGGCTCCATCGTGACCCCTGCCAACGTAATGCAGATACCGGGGCTGAACACGTTGGGAATATCTCTGGTCCGCATCGACTACGCAGTGGGTGGAATTAATCCTCCTCACACCCACCCCAGAGCCACCGAGGTTCTCTTTCTAGCGGAAGGCGAGCTCTTTGTAGGGTTTATTGACACCAACAACACCTTCTTCAGCAAGACGTTGGAGAAGGGAGACGTGTTCGTCTTCCCCAAGGCGCTCGTGCATTTCCAGCAGAATGTGGGGAAAGAGAATGCGGTCGCCATCTCTGCTTTGAGCAGCCAGCTCCCGGGAACCCAGACAATTGCTAATTCTCTGTTTGCGGCGAATCCCCCTCTCCCCGATTCCGTATTGAGCAAGGCCTTCCGCATCACCCAGGAGCTCGTGGACTACATTCAGAAGATGTTCGCCTAAGCTTCTTGAGCTTAATTTTTTGTGATCGATTCGATAAAAATAAAACAAAGGAAAGGTAGACCACATAGGAATACTATTTTCGTACCATTTAATAAAAATTCTCTCTTTAGAGCTGCTCGTTGCATTCTCAACAGAAGTTTATTTTCCTAAAGGAACATCTTTCTGTGTGAAAAGAATTCTATGGTTTCTGGTTCATGCATCTTGACCACAGATCCAGTCTGGGGATGTAATCCCAATACAAACTTATAATATCCATTCTAAAATGCTCATCCTACAAATACTATGGAACATATTTCACAAATAACAAAATCGCTCCTGATATTTGGTCACTGCCATGACCCCTTTAATCAAGTTTTGAAACTCAGCTACGTCTGTCTCATAAAATAACAGATGCAACAATCGCTTCATGAAAAGAGATAAAAAAGTATTCCCAAGATATTTGTCCTGGTCACAACTTCCTCTCGGCCCTTAATTGTGGCTGTTCCACCACATAGTTGGTTCACCAATCAGCTGAAATGCAACCCATAAAGCCCTAGACTATGCCGAAAGGTGATGAACACGAAAGTACTTTACCATGAAGATGATTAATTTCTCAGCATCATCCTTACCATCGAAACCATGGAAAGTGGGTAATACGATCTTTTTAAGGTCATTGCTCAGCTCCTCCGCTATCTTCTCATTATTATTCAGGTGTCCAAAATTATTCTTCATTAAAACCAGAATGTCACGTGGAGAGGAAAAAATAATTTATATCTATTTATACAAATGACAAGAAAGATTTATATCACAATTAGCATTGTGTTAAATTATGAACAACAATAGAAAGTGAAGATTTGATAAACTAAATAAAGACTAAAATTTTCAATCGATTTTATATATATGCAAGCGAATCACAAATTTGATTTCTGTTATCAAATTCAAGTTAGGTTTAGTTCGAAATGAGCTAAACCGAGCAATTAGGAATAGGGTAAAAAATATTATTCGTATATCTTTTAGGAAATTATAAAATCATTGCGAAAAATAGATTGTTGCATGAAGCTACTGTAGATTAAAAATGCTATCAAATGCAAGTTAGATTTGTTTCAAAATGAAATAAACCCGTGACAATGAAAAAGAGAAATCAGGAATAGGGTAAAAAATATTATTTCATATATCTTCTATGATGCATAGCTTAAAATTTGTAAGATACACTGCTTTTTAAAAATAAAATAAAAAAATTAATGCTTTTTAATGGATCATGTAAGACTGACAAAGTATCACATTTAATATATCTGTCTAATTTCTTTTGGTTGCGATTAGTATTGGCATTTGTAAATGAAAAAAATCAAATTCCCTGTTTACCTACAAAATTAGTAAGATTGAAACTAGTGAGCTTTTTATATGTGAATGAAAGTGTACTCAAGCAAGGTATAATAATTTAAAACAAATCGAGAACAAATTGAAAACTATAAAAAGAAGCCACGATACAGAACTCTCCAAAGTCTATGGGATAAGGACGATAGAATTAAATGGGTTTTGTATTCAGTTTTTGTCTTCTTTTGAATATGAAGAATATACATTACTTGTAGAAGCGTTCATCTTTGCCAATGATATTTGGTGATCGATCAATAAAAATTTGAAGATTATAAAGATATTTTTAACTGATCTAGGAGGTAAGTTAGGTTGTCTTAAGTTTCAAATAATAAACTAAGCATGTCTCAGGTTCCATCCCGATTTGCATCTTTACTACATAATAGTCTTACAATTACCTCTTTTTATTGAAAATCTAGCTATTTCACGTTAGTTCCATGCATATGATCTGATAGTGTGAACCAATTTCATTCAATTTACTCAGTGAGATCTTAACTACGATTATCCAAAATGGAACTATGAAACCTAAAATACAAAAAAAAAAAATCAAGTTATTAGTATTCTAAATTTGTATAAAGAGTGCAAGAGAAAATTTAATAATATTTATTTATTCATGAATGCTAGAAGCAACACCCTCCTGACATAACATGGTACTATGAGGCATCATGAAGAATGTGCAATAATTATCTTTCAAAACTAATAGAACTTTGAAATACAATATTTAGACATATTCACATGTCGTACACAAGAGTCAGAGCAAAAGATATTTAAGTTCCTAATGAAGTTCTCTTAGATTACTAATAAGCATGCTTTGATAATGAGATTGTATACAATAGCATTCCTCATGGACGAAGAAGAAATTTTGATAAGTAAATACAGAGTGTTGGACATTTAAAAATAAGAAATCTACCTCATGATTAGGAAACATGCATTAACAAAGCAATATCACAAAATTTTGATAGCCAACAAGGTCCAAGTAAGGAAATCTTTTGTCATATCTCTTATAAAGATATCATTATTACTTGTAACCATCTTATCTGTGTAAAAAATTAGCACTCTAAGTTTGTCCATTCCAGATTGACTTTATATAGAACATTTTACTACCATAAATTTCGACTTTTGACCAAAGTAGAAACTACAGCTTGGGTTTAGAAAAACATTTTCTTTGTAGTGTAACTAAAGAAGAGTAAAAGATCTCATAAATAAGTTGGTAACATAAGAAAGCATTGAACGTTAACCTGGAGCGTTGAGCGTTGATTCTCTACTTATTTAATCTCTCTTCCATCCTCTCCTTTATTGAACTATCACTGAATCCGCTGGTATTTTAAAATGGCCGCACTGCTACCTTATCAAGATTCAGAAAATGGAAATTTAGTAAATAAAATCATCAATCTTTATTGAAGAAGGCTTTTGTGTTCATTCCATAGAATTGATAGAGGAAACCTTCTTAAAATTTTAAACATAATAAAGATGGCAACCGTAGTATGGAAACAAACCTCAATGTTTAATTAACGGGCCATGCAATAATTGATTACATTTCCACACTTTCTTTCCTTATGATTCATGGTGTTGTGTGTTACATCCTCTGAAATGTAAAGGACTATCAGTTAGAATTTATGAAAAATATCTCATTGTATTTGAAGTTGGTTGTTGCTGAGAAAAATCATCGTATTATGAAAATATCAGCTGTAGTTTAGATTTCAAACTGAAAATTATACTAGAACAATGAGAAGTGTTGTTGTTGGATATTGGAAATGTGCCTCTTAGTTCAGATCATTACTGAATTTGGTACCGAGTTTTGTGAAGGCAGGATCCGAATAAAGACTAAAATAGGTTAAGTTATAGGACGTTCTTAATTGTACTAGTTCTTATGGTGTTGTAACTATTTCCATAAATATTAGAGGTTATGTTTATGTTTACTAAGAGTAGAGATAATATTTTACGATCTTGTGATTTTAATGTAAATCATATTAACTTGGAAAGGACTAGAGTCCAAAAAAATTCATCTCTTAACTCTGTATTTTCAACGGAATGATATGACATTTCTAATTTCAGTTGAAATAATTAGTGTCTCATCGAAAGGAGGAAGAATAGTGGTTAAGAAAGAAAGAGGTTTCAAGGATCACCCATGGAAACTCTGACTAGTTTTCCATTTTTATTGAAGGGAAATATTAAACAATGTAAATCAAAATCTGAGTCTAATTCTCCATGAGTTCTTTGAAAATGTTTCCAGATAAAATAACAAAAGGTTTGGCATGTGTCCTTCAAAAGGTAAATAAATAAATTACGTTAGATAGTTTTCCTATTTGACCCCATTTGACCCTCATAAATGATTATAATATGTTTCTAAGGTCTTGTGACCCCTAAAGACATATGTTGTCATGACATGTGTCTAAAAAGGTCATAGGATAACCTATGACTCCTTTTGATCCATATAAATGATTATAATATATCCCTAGGGGTCCTAGGACCCCTAGAGACATATGTTGTAATGATATGTGTTGAAAGGGGTCATAGGATTTTCTATGACCCCTTTCAACCCATATAAATGATTATAATATGTCCCTAGGGGTCCTGGGACCCCTATAAACATATGTTATAATGGAATGTGTCAAAAGGGGTCATCGATTATCCCATGACCCCTTTCGGCCCATATAAATGATTATAATATGTTCCTAAGAGTCTTAGGACTCTTAGGGACATATGTTGTCATGAAACATGTCAAAAGGGGTCATAAGGTTATCATATGACTGCTTTCGACCCATATAAATGATTATAATATGTCTCTAGGGGTCCTAGGACCCCTAGAGACATGTTGTAATGAAATGTGTCGAAAGGGGTTATAAGTTATCTTATGACCCCTTTTAACCCATATAAATAACTATAATATATCCCTAGGGGTCCTAAGACACCTATAGACATATGTTGTAATGAAATATGTTGAATGGGGTCATAGGACATCTTATGGCCCATTTCAACCCATATAAATGATTATAATATGTCCTTAGGGGTCGTACATCTCCTGGAGACATATGTTGTAATGAAATGTGTCAAAAGGGTTCATAGGTTATCCTATGACCCCTTTCAACCCATATAAATGATTATAATATGTCCCTATAGGTCCTAAGATCCCTACTGACATAAGTTGTAATGAAATGTGTCGAAAGTGGTCATAGGTTACACTATGACCCCTTTTAAACCATATAAATGATTATAATATGTCTCTAGAAGTCCTATGACCCCTATAGACATATGTTGTAATAAAATATGTGAAAATGAGTCATAGGTTATCCTATTACCCCTTTCAACCCATATAAATGATTCTAATATGTCTCTAGGGGTTCTGGGATCCCTAGAGACCCGTTTTGTCATGAAATGTGTCGAAAGGGGTCATAGGTTATCCTATGATCCCTTTCAACCCATATAAATAACTATAATATGTCCATAGGGGTCCGAGGACCCCTAGAGACATATTTTGTAATGAAATGTGTCCAAAGGGATTATAAGTTATCCTATGACCCCTTTTAACCCATATAAATAACTATAATATATCCCTAGGGGTCCTAAGACACCTATAGACATATGTTGTAATGAAATGTGTTGAAAGGGGTCATAGGACATTTTATGGCCCATTTCGACCCATATAAATGATTATAATATGTCCTTAGGGGTCTTACGTCCCCTAGAGACATATGTTGTAATGAAATGTGTCAAAAGGGTTCATACGTTATCCTATGACCCCTTTTAACCCATATAAATAATTATAATATGTCCCTATGGGTCTTAGGACCCCTATAGACATATGTTGTAATGAAATGTGTTGAAAGGGGTCATAGGTTATCATATGACCCCTTTCAACTCATATAAACAATTATAATATCCCTAAAGATATGTTGTCATGAAATGTGTCGAAAGGGGTTATAGGTTATACTACGACTACTTTCAAATCAAAAAAATGATTATAATATGTCCATAGGGGTCCTATGTCCTTCAGAGACATATGTTGTAATGAAATATGTTGAAAGTGGTCATGGAATAGGTTATCCTGTGACCCCTTTCCACTCATATAAATGATTTTAAAATGTCCCTAAGGGTCTTGGGACCGCTAGAGACATGTTGTCATAAAATGTATTAAAAGTGGTCATAGGTTATCCTATGACCCTTTTCAACCCATATAAATGATTATAATATGTCCTTAGGGGTCCTAAGACCCCTAAAGACATGTTGTAACTAAATGTGTCAAAAGGGGTCATAAGTTATCCTATGACAACTTTCAACCCATATAAACAATTATAATATGTCCCTAAGGATCGCAGGAACCCTAAAGACATGTTCTAACGAAATGTGTCAAAAGGGCTCACAACACATCCTATGGCCCATTTCGACCCATATAAATGATTATAATATGTCCCTAGGGCTCTTATGACACCTCAAGACATATGTTGTAGCAAAATGTGTCAAAATGGGTCATTGATTATCTTAGGACTCCTTTCGATGCATATAAATGATTCTAATATGTCCCTAGGGGTCCCAGGACCCCTAGAGACATATGTTGTCATGAAATGTGTCGAAAGGGGTCATAGGTTATCCTATGAAATTTTTTGACCCATATAAATGATTATAATAAGTCTCTAAAGGTCCTAGGACCCCCAATGACATATATTGTCATGAAATGTGTTGAAAGGGGTCATAGGTTATTCTATGAGCCCTTTTAACCCATATAAATGATTATAATATGTCCTAGGGGGTCCCTAGGGGTATTGGGACCTCTAGACGCATATGTTGCAATGAAATGTGTTGAAAATTATGACCATTTTCGACCCATATAAAAGAATCTAATATGTCCCTAGGGGTCCTGGGACCCGTAGAGACACGTTGTAATGAAATGTGTTGAAAGACGTTATAGGTTATACTATGATGCCTTTCAAACTATATAAATGATTATAGTATGCCCCTAGGGGTCCTATGTTCCCTAGAGACATGTTGTAATGAAATATGTTAGAAGAGGTCATAGGTTATCCTATTACCCCTTTCGAACCATATAAATGATTTTAATATGTCCATAGGGTTCTTGGGACCCCTAGAGACGTGTTGTCCTGAAATGTGTCGAAATGAGTCATAAGATATCCTATAACCCCTTTCAACTCATATAAATAATCATAATATCTCCCTAGGGGTCCTAGGATGCCTAGAGACATATTTTGTAATGAAATATGTCGAAAGTGGTCATAAATTATCCTATGACGTCTTTCAACCCATACAAACAATTATAATATGTCCTTAGGGGTCCTAAGATGCCTAAAGACATATGTTGTAATGAAATGTGTCAAAAGGGTTTATAGGACATTCAATGGCCTATTTTGACCCAAATAAATGATTATAATATATCCCTAAGAGTCATATGACCCCTAGAGACATATGTTGTAATGAAATGTGTCGAAAGGGGTCATAGGTTATCCTATGACCCCTTTCAACCCATATAAATGATTATAATATGTTCCTAGGGGTCTTAGGACCCCTGGAGACATGTTGTAATGAAATTGGTCAAAAGGGGTCATAGGTTATCCTATGACTCATTTCAACCCATATAAATGATTCTAATATGTCCTTAGGGGTCCTGGAATCCTTAGAGACATAAATTGTCATGAAATGTGTTTAAAGGGGCTTTAGATTATATTATAAACCCTTTCAAACCATAAAAATGCTTATAATATGTCCCTAAAGGTCTTATGTCCCCTATAGACATATGTTGTAATGAAATATGTCGAAAAGTGTCATACGTTACCTTATGACCCCTTTTGACCCATATAAATGATTCTAATATGTCCCTAGGGGTCTTGGAACCCATAGAGACATATGTTGTTATAAAATGTGTCAAAAGAGGTCATAGGTTATTGTACGACCCCTTTCGACTCATATAAACGATTCTAATATGTCCCTAGGGGTCCTGGGGTCCCTAGAGACATGTTGTAGTGAGATGTGTCGAAAGGGGTCATAGGTTATAGTATGATCCCTTTCAAAGCTATGTCCCTTGGGATCTTATGTCCCTTAGAGACATATGTTGTAATGAAATGTGTCGAAATGGGTCATAGGTTATCCTACGACCCATTTCAACCTATATAAAGAATTCTAATATGTCTCTAGGGGTCTTGCGACTCCTAGAGACATATGTTGTCATTAAATGCGTCTATTTGACTCATATAAATGATTATGATATGTCTGTAGGGGTCCTAGGACCCCTAGAGACATATGTTGCAATGAAATGTGTCAAAAGCGGTCATAAGTTATCTTATGACACCTTTTGACCTATATAAACAATTATAATATGTTCCTACGGGTCTTAGGACCCCTAGAGGCATATGTTGTAATAAAATGTGTCAAAAGGGGTCATAGGACATCTTATGGCCCATTTCGACTCATATAAATGATTTTAATATGTCCCTAGTGGTCCTATGACTCATGGAAACATATGTTGTAATGAAATGTGTCGAAAGGGATCATAGATTATCCTATGACGTCTTTTAATTCATATAAATGATTATAATATGTCCCTAATATGTTGTAATGAAATATGCCGAAAGTGGTCATAAGTTATCCTATGAACTCTTTCAACCCATATAAATGATTCTAATATGTCCTTATGGGTCTTCGGACCCCTAGAGACATATGTTGTCATGAAATGTGTTGAAACGGGTCATAGGTTATCTTATCACCTATTTCAACCCATATAACTGATTATAATAAGTTCTTAGGAGTCTTAGGACTCCTTGGCACATATGTTGTCATGAAAAATGTCGAAAGGGATCATAAGGTCATCCTATGACTGCTTTCAACCCATATAAATGATTATAATGTCCCTAGGGGTCCTAAGACTCCTATCGACATATGTTGTAATGAAACGTGTCAAAAGGGGTTATAGGTTATACTATGACCTTTTTCAAACCCAAAAAATATTATAATATGTCTCTATGGGTCCTATGACCCCTAGAGACATATGTTGTAATGAAATATGTCGAAAAGAGTCATAGGTTATCCTATGACCCCTTTTAACCTTTATAAATGATATAATATGTCCATAGGTGTCCTGGGACCCCTAGAGACATGTGTTTGTAATGAAATGTATCGAAAGGGTTCATAGGTTATCCTATGACCTCTTTCGATTCACATAAATGATTCTAATGTGTCCTTAAGGGTCTTGGGACCCCTAGATACATATGTTGTTATGAGATGTGTCGAAAAGGGTCAAAGTTATCCTATGACCCCTTTTGACTCATATAAATAATTATAATATGTTCCTGGGGTCCTAGGACCCTTAGAGACATATGTTGTCATGAAATGTGTTAAAAGTGGTCAGAGATTATCTTATGACCCCTTTTGACCCATATAAATGATTATAATATGTCCCTAGGGGTCCGTAGACCCCTAGCGACATACGTTGTAATGAAATGTGTCGAAAGAGGTCATAGGTTGTCCTATGACTCATTTTGACCCATATAAATGATTATAATATGTCCCTGGGGGTCCTGTTTCTTTTAAAACATATGTTGTAATAAAATGTGTCAAAAAGAGTCATCAGTTATCCCATGATCCCTTTTAACCCATATAAATGGTTATTATATATACGTAGGAGTCGTAGGAGACTTAGGGACATGTGTTGTCATGAAACATATCGAAAGGGGTCATAAGGTTATCCTATGACTCTTTTCGACCCATATAAACAATTATAATATGTCACCAGGGATTCTAAGAACCCTAGAGACATATATTGTAATGAAATGTGTCGAAAGGGGTCGTAGGTTATCCTATGACCCCTTTCAAACTATAGAAATGATTATAATATGTCCCTAGGGGTCATATGATCCCTAGAGGCAAATGTTGTAATGATATATGTCGAACGGGGTCATAGGATGACCTATGACCCCTTTCGACCCATATAAATGATTCTAATATGTCCCTAGGGGTCTTAGGACCCTTAGAGACATATGTTATCTATTAAGAATAAGGTGTCTCAACCTTGTATAATTCCTATTCTTATTATTTGTTTTGTAAAATGTATTTCTTGCAAATAATGTTGATGTGTCGACATTTTGAATCGTGTGTAAGGAGATCATGGCTAAAATGGCTATGATAGATTCCTATGACACGTAAGAGCTATGTGAGGAAGATTAAATGATAGGTGAAGACATGTGGCAACTGATAAATTGGAGTATTGTACACTCTACCCCAATAGTGGGGTTAGGGTTCCTATTTTCTCGGAGAATGGTAAAACCCTAATCCAGTTTATCTTTGGGAGTAGCCCTAAAGTGAAGCGCATGTTATAAGCATTTTTTAGGGTTATGAAGAGTAGTGATGCGTGAGAGTGTATTGTTGGTACTGTGAGTTGCTATTGGAGTCTTCTATTGTCACTGTTGAGCTTGCACTACAATTGTATTGTAACCTTTTGTTGAAGATAATACATTGTGCAGGTTCTGGAGGGGTGGGGTTGTTTTACTGAAAGGTTTTTTTCCACTGGCAAATCTTTGTGTTATGTGTTTCTTTCTCTATCTATTTTTATGTATGCATTGTTGACCGCAATATTGTTGTTATTTACAAATCTGTAAGTGAAAAGTTTTTAAAAAGATTTCCACCATACTTTCCTTAAGAGATTAGTGTAGGAAGCTTTTTTCGCACCTGAGTTTCCTTACATTATCATGAAATGTGTTATAAATATTTATAATATGTCCTTAGGGGACCTGAGAATCTTAGGGACATATGTCATTATGAAACATATCGAAAGGGGTCATAAAGTTATCCTATGACCCCTTTTGACCCATATAAATGATTCTAATATGTCCCTAGGGGTCTTGGGACCCTTAGAGACATATGTTGTAATGAAATGTGTTAAAAACTATTTGAAATCATATAAATGATTACTATATGTGCTTAGGGGTCTTGTGACCCTTAGAGACATGTTGTAATAAAATATGTCGAAAGGGGTCATAGGTTATCCTATGACCCCTTTCGACCCATATAAACAATTCTAATATGTCCCTAGGGGTTCTGGGACCCCTAAAGACATATGTTGTCATGAAATGTGTTGAAAGGGGACCCATATAAATGATTATAATATGTTCCTAGGGTCCTGTGGCCTTTAGAGACATATGTTGTCATGAAATGTGTTGAAAGGGGTCATAGGTTATCTTATGACCCTTTTTTACCCATATAAATGATTATAATATGTCCCTAGGGGTCTCAAGACCCCTAGAGACATATGTTGTAATGAAATGTGTCGAAACGGATCATAGGTTTTCTTATGACCCCTTTCGACCCATATAAATGATTATAATATGTCCCTAGGGGTCTTGTTCCAATAAAATCATATGTTGTAATGAAATGTGTCGAAAGGGGTTATCGGTTATCCCATGACCCCTTTTTGACCCTTAGAAATGATTATAATATGTACCTAGGAGTAGTAGGAGACCTAGGGACATATGTTGTCATGAAACATGTCAAAAGGGGTCATAAGGTTATCTTATGACTCCTTTCGACCCATATAAACAATTATAATATGTCCGTAGGGGTCCTAAGACCCCTAGAGACATATGTTGTAATGAAATGTAGGTTATATTATGACCCGTTTCAAACTATGGAAATGATTATAATATGTTCTTAGGGGTCCTATGATTCTTAGAGACATATGT
Organism: Cupressus sempervirens; assembly: GCA_028749045.1. NCBI lineage: Eukaryota > Viridiplantae > Streptophyta > Pinopsida > Cupressales > Cupressaceae > Cupressus > Cupressus sempervirens. The sequence continues at coordinate 740,370,818 of CM053785.1, forward strand.
TGTAATGAAATATGTTGAATGAGATCATAGGTTATCCTATGACCCTTTTCGACCTATATAAATGATTCTAATATGTCCTTAAGGGTCCTAAGACCTTTAGGGACATGTTATTATGAAATGTGTCAAATCTTTTCAACCCATATGAATATTTATAATATGTCCCTAGGGGACTTGGAACTCCTATGGACATATGTTGTCATGAAATATGTCGAAAGGGGTCATAGGTTATTCTATGACCTCTTTTGACCCATATAAACAATTCTAATATGTCCCTAGGGGTTCTAGGACCCCTACAGGCATATGTTGCCATAAAATGTATCAAAAGGGGTCATAGGTTATCCTATGACCGCTTTTGACCCATATAAACAATTATAATATGTTCCTAGGCGTCCCAGGACCTCCAGAGACATATGTTGTAATGGAATGTGTCGAAAGGGGTCATAAGTTATCTTATGACACCTTTCGACCCATATAAACAATTATAATATGTCCCTAGGGGTCCTAGGACCTTAGAGACATATGTTGTAATGAAATGTGTTGGAAAGGGTCATAGGACATCCTATGGCCCATTTCGACCCATATAAATGATTATAATATGTCCCTAGGGGTCCTACGACCCCTGAAGATATGTAATAAAATGTGTCGCAAGGGATCATATGTTATCCTATGACACCTTTTAACCCATATAAATGATTATAATATGTCCCTTAGGATCTTGGGACCCTTAGTGACATATGTTGTAATGAAATATGTGGAAAGGGGTCATAGGTTATCCTATGAACCCTTTCAACCCATATAAATAATTATAATATGTCTGTAAGGGTCTTGGGACCCCTAAAGACATATGTTGTCATGAAATGTGTCGAAAGGGGTCATAGGTTATCCTATGACCTATTTTGGCCTATATAAATGATTATAATAAGTTCTTAAGAGTCCTAAGACCCTTCAGGACATATGTTGTGATGAAACATTTTGAAAGGGGTTATAAGGTTATCTTATGACTGCTTTCAACCCATATAAACAATTATAATATGTCTCTATAGGTCCTAAGACCCCTACAGACATATGCTGTAATAAAATATGTCAAAAGGGGTCATAGGTTATACTATGACCCCTTTTAAACCAAAAGAATGATTATTATATGTCCTTAGGGGTCCTATGACCCCTAGAGACATATGCTGTAATGAAATATGTTGAAAGGGGACATAGGTTATCCTATGACCCCTTTCGACCCATATAAATGAGTCTAATATGTCCTTAGTTGTCCTGGGACCCCTAGAGACATATGTTGCCATGAAATGTATCGAAAGGGTTCATAGGTTATCCTGACTCCTTTCAACCCATATAAACGCTTTTAAAATGTCTCTAGGGATCCTAGGACCCCTAGAGACATATGTTGTCATGAGATATGTCGAAAAGGGTTATAGGTTATCCTATGACCCCTTTCGATCCATATAAATGATTATAGTATGTTCTTAGGGTCCTGGGACCCCTACAAACATATGTTCTCATGAAATGTGTTGAAAGGGGTCATAGGTTATCCCATGACCTCTTTTGACCCATATAAATGATTATAATATGTCCTTAAGGGTTCTAGGACCCCTAGAGACATATGTTATTATAAAGTGTGTCGAAAGGGGTCATAGGTTTTCCTATGACCTCTTTTGATCTATATAAATGATTGTAATATGTCCATAGGGGTCATGTTCCCCTAAAAAGATATGTTGTAATGAAATGTGTCGAAAGGGGTCACAGGTTATCTCATTGCCCCTTTTGACCAATATAAATGATTATAATATATTCCTAAGAGTCTTAGCAGACCTAGAGACATATGTTGTCATGGAACATGTCAAAAGAAGTCATAAGGTTATCCTATGACTCCTTTCAACCCATATAAATAATAATAATATGCACCCAAGGGTTCTAAAATGCCTAGAGACATATGTTTTAATGAAATGTGTTGAAAGGGGTCATAGGTTATACTATGACCCCTTTCAAATCATAGAAATGATTATGATATGTCCTTGGGGGTCCTATGATCCCTAGAGACATATGTTTTCATGAAATATGTCGAATGGGTTGTTGGTTATCCTATGACCCCTTTCAACCCATATAAATAATTCTAATACGTCTCTAGGGGTCCTGAGACCCCTAGAGACATGTTGTCATGAAATCTGTCGAAAGGGTCCCTTTCGACCCATATAAATGCTTATAATATGTCCCTAGGAGACTTGAGACTCATAGATACATATGTTGTCATGAAACATGTCGAAAGGGGTCATAAGGTTATCTTATGACTTCTTTTGATCCATATAAATAATTATAATATGTCCCTATGGGTTTTAGGACCTATAGAGACATATGTTGTAATGAAATATGTCAAAAAAGGTCACAAGTTTTCCTATGAACCCTTTCGACCCATATAAATAATTATAATATGTCCCTAGGGGTCCTAGGACTCCTAGAGACATATGTTTTAATGAAATGTGTCAAAGGGGTTCATAGGACATCTTGTGGCCCATTTTGACCCATATAAATTATTATAATATGTCCCTAGGGGTCCTACGAGCCCTAGAGATAGATGTTGTAATGAAATATGTCGAAAGGGGTCATAGGTTATCCTATGACCCCTTTCGTCCCATATAAATGATTCTAATATGTCTCTAAGGGTCCTAGGACCTCTAGAGACATATGTTGCCATGAAATTTGTCAAAAGGGCTCATAGGTTATGCTCTGACTCCTCTCGACCCATATAAATGATTATAATATGTCCCTAGGGTTCATAGGATCCCTGGAGACATATATTTTCATGAAATGTGTCGAAAGGGGTCATAGGTTATCTTGTGACCCCTTTTGACCCATATAAATGATTATAATATGTCCTTAGGGGGTTCCTAGTGGTCTTGGTACCACTAGAGACATATGTTGTAGTGAAATGTGTCAAAAATGGTTATAGGTTTTCCTATGACCCGTTTCGACTCATATAAATGATTCTAATATGTCCTTAGGAGTCTTGGGACCCTTAGAGATATATGTTGTCATGAGATGTGTCGAAAAGGGCCCCTTTCGACCCATATAAATGATTATAATATGTTCCTAGGTTCCTAGGACCCCTAGAGACATATGTTTTCATGAATTGTGTCGAAAGGGGTCATAGGTTATCTTATAACCCCTTTTGACCCATATAAATGATTAAAATATGTCCTTAGTAGTCTTGGGAACCCTAGAGACATGTTGTAATGAAACATGTTGAAAGGGGTCACAGGTTATCCTCTGACCCCTTTCGATCCAAATAAACGATTATAATACGTCTCTAGCGGTCCTAGGACCCCTAAAGACTTATGCTGTAATGAAATGTGTGGAAAGGGGTCATAGGTTATACAATGACCGTTTTTAAATGATAGAAATAATTGTAATATGTCCCTAGGGGTCCTATGACACCTAGAGACATATGTTGTAATGAAATATGTTGAAAGGGATAATAGGTTATCCTATATTTTCAACCCATATAAACTATTATAATATGTCTGTAGGGATTTTAGGACCCCTAGAGACATATGTTGTAATAAAATGTGTCGAAAAGGGTCATAGGATATCTTAGCCTATGACGCCTTTCAACTCATATAAATGATTATAATATGTCTCTAGGTGTCCTAGCACCCATAGAGACATATGTCGTCATTTAATGGGTCAAAATGGGTCATAGGTTACTCTATGACCCCTTTCAACCTATTTAAACACATTATTTATGTCCTTAGGGTTTCTAGGACCCCTAACAACATATATTGTCATATTATATATTGAAAGGGATCATGGGGTACTCTATGACCCCTTTCGATTCATTTGAACACATGATATATTTTTCTAGGGGTTATAGGACCCCTATCAACATATGCTATCATTTAATGGGTCAAAATTTTGGCCCATTCAAACACATGATGTATGTTCCTACGACACCTAAGATCCCTAGGGACATACATGATGTGTTATAATTGGTAAAAAGGGGTCATAGGGAATGCCATGACAAATTTTGACCTATTACATAACAAAATACATTCATAGGGTTTGTAGGATCCCTAGGGACATACATGTTGTATTCCAATGGGTTGAATTGGGTTAAATGATATCCTACGACTGTGGCTGATGAAAATTCGGCTCTGAGCATATTATGGTTTTTGATGTTTAAAGTTGGTATAGGTTAGATAACCTCCAGCTGAATTCTCAGCCTTTTATTCTCTGGGGCCAGGCCCTCATTTTTTTGTGTGCTATCAACTACTTCAAAAACAAGGGATCACAAGATCATAAGATCATAGCTATACTCTTAGTAAACATAAACACAACCTCTAATATTTACTGAAACATTTACAGCACCATAAGAACTAGTAAAATTAAGAACATCCTATAACTTAACCCATTTTAATCCTAATTTTGATCTTTCCTTCACAAGACTCAGTACCAAATTTAGCAGTGATCTCAACTAAGAGGCACATTTCCAATATTCAACAACTACACTTCTCATTGTTCTTGTACAATTTTCAGTTTAAAATCTAAACAACAATTGATTTTTTCATAATACAAATATTTTTCTCAACATCAACCGACATCAAATACAATGAGACATTTTTGATGAATTATAATTGGCAATCCTTTACATTTCAGAGGAAGTATGTAATATGCAACACCATGATTCGCAAGGAAAGACGGTGTGGAAATGTAAACAATTATTGCATGGTCCTTTAATTAAAGTTTGAGGTTTGTTTCCATACTACGGTTACCATCTTTAGTATGTTTAAAATTTTAAGAAGGTTTCCTCTATCAATTATATGGAATGAACACATAATGATCCTTCTTCAATAAAGATTAATGATTTTATTTACTATCGTGATGACCTTGTAACATTATAACAAATCCAAATTGTAAGAAACAAATTCAAAACTCCACCTAATCGTATGTATCTATAACTAAATCTGAATCTGGGTGCCTTATTGGTTCTAGTGAATGACTCTTAATTTGGTGCACAACTATGATTTTTAGAAAGTCTAATTCTACTCCAATGCACAAGCTTAAAATTTTGGATATGAGGTGAGGTGTGGTATTTTCCAGATATCGATAAATTATATAGCGCAGTCTTATTCATGTTGAAAGGTCATCGTTGGCCATTCTAGTCAAGATGCTAACATAACTACTCCTTGTCAAGGCATGATATGTGACTTCTTTGCCTAAAATTTGTACCCAAACCCCATCAGTGATAAATTAATTGAACGTCTTTCATTGAGTAAAATGAAAAAATACATAGATCACCAACTCTATTATTCTATACAATATTAAGATGTAGACACAAGTTGAGGGACTAAAGTTTTTGATGTTAAGTATAAGGAGTACTTTATCTCGAATCAAACTCAGTGTTTGAACATTGTTGCCAAGTCATGGCTCTTGCAACCAAGGAAAGGGAAATCTCAACTGGCCAAATCCATTCATAGATCATTGCTAAAAGAAGACATAGCAAACATGGTAACTCTATTAAGTAGGACAGTTGGACTTCAAGATTCACATGAGTTTGAAGGTTGGATGTTCCTGTTTATTAACATGGTCTGCGAAGGGAAGTAAAACATTGATTGGGTTGAAATTATCAATAACTCACTGTATAGACAACTCATGGGTCTTCAAGAAAATGACTACTTCTACATGACTTCATACCTTTTCTATGCTATTACAAGTACCAAAAGTTGGCCAGGACTTAATCGACAGGGTATCTATAATGATGTGACTCTCATTTACAATCATCTTCCTCATATTCAGTGTGACAATAGCGTGCACCATTTTAGAAGAGTGAATGATGCGTTTACAATGCTGACTATAAGAGAAATTCAAGGGAATATCGGGGTCAGAATTTCACTAGAAGCAGCAATGAAAGTACAAAAATATGGAAGTGTTTTCATACAGTTCCTAAAGTTTACTTATATCAGATTAGCTGCCTATGATGGGTGTCCACTAATGCTACCTAGATTTGTTGATGATAAATTGGTCTTGATTGAAATGTTCAAGCAAATAAGTCAAATCAATAAACTTTGCAGGAATTGGAGGATAGATGAAATACCTTTTCCTATCGGCATCAGATATTATAGTTGTGATACCACATCAGATGCTCGGAATATAGAAAGATCTATTGCCACAATAAATTTGCATCCTTATACGATGCGTTTCCCTTATGATAGTAAGGGCTATGCAGTGAATGAGTTAAACTTAAATCCCAATCTTGGTCACTTCCCGTCTCTAGAGGACTTTTGGGAGGATTGTGAAAATGATTTTGAAGTCAGGAAGAGAGATTGGATGCGGCTTACAGTGAGGCAGGTAATAGACTTCAAGCTGGATATTGATGTGATAGGTGTAGATGATAATGAGGTTTCCTTGGTTGATCCTTTCTACTATGAGAAAATCGAATTGCTAGATCTCCCTCGTATTGATTGGTCAATTCCGGAGTTAAAAAACTTAAAAGAAAGGATTGCCTTTGTTCTTAAAAGGACAAGAGATTGGGTCAATAAAGTCAAAGTAGAAAGGGCAGCTGTTGAATTCCAAAGTAGGGAGAGAAGAGGCAATCAAGGACAATCATCTCGAATGGCATTAAAGGAATGCAACAATTAGATGCAAGTGTTCCAGATCAAGATTAAGATCTAAATCATCCAGCTAAGTTTACAGTCAAAAAGAGGAGGACAAAGATGAAAAATAAATCTACTAGATCAAATCAGGAAGGAAATGAGCCTAATATGAAGGATCAAGGAACTCCCCAAGCCGTTGAACCACACATTCCCATTACATCCTCTCATGATGTAGCAATCCCTCATTTGAGTCTCTCTCCTCCTGAGATATCATTAATAAACATCACACAGCTGGATAATCAATTATCTAATTCAGAAGATTTAATGATGATTGCTGAAAATATAATAGGCGATGTGCAAGTTTCAAATACTACACATTCATGGTTCCAGAACAATATTAAGAAGAAGAAGAAAGTTGTTCAAATGATTCTACCTCCATTTGATGTGATCTCTAGTTTCCTTCAGAAGCCTTCTAAGGTGAAAAAGACCAAAGTGATGTCTAGGTTAGCCATTGATAAAAGATACTTCTTCAATAAAGATTGATGATTTTATTTACTGTTGTGATGACCTTGTAACATTATAAAAAATCCAAATTGTAAGAAACAAATTCAAAACTCCACCTAATTTTATGTATCTATAACTAAATTTGAATCTGGGTGCCTTATTGGTTCTAGTGAACGACTCTTAAATTGGTGCACATTATGATTTTTGGAAAGTCTAATTCTACTCCAATGCACAAGCTTAAAATTTTGGATATGAGGTGAGGTGTGGTATTTTCTAGTTATTGATAAATTATATAGCGCAGTCTTAACCATGTTGAAAGGTCATTGTTGGCCACTCTAGTCAAGATGCTAACACAACTACTCCTTATCAAGGCACGATATGTGGCTTCTTTTCCCAAAATTTGCACCCAAACCCAATCAGTGATAAATTAATTGAACGTCTTTCATTGAGTAAAATGAAAAAATACATAGATCACCAACTCTATTATTCTATACAATATTAAGATGTAGATACAAGTTGAGGGACTAAAGTTTTTGATGTTAAGTATATACTTAACATTTGCATCATTTTAATGGCATACTAAGGGAGAGGGATTAACAACTCATAGTTTACTTTTCTTTACTTTTCTGCACATCAACACATAAACATAGAGTAAAAGCACAAACCCGTGTCACCCTTTTGTAAAGGAAAAGGCTAACAAAAGTATGACTGTTCACCTTTAATGACATAAGCATGGTATTATTATTGAGAATTTGAAAATGAAGCAAACTAATGAAATGCGTAGAAATGGATGAAGTTTAGGATTATAATTTTTTATAATTATTTGGAATAAGAATTGATGTTTTAGGTGTTGAAAAATGATGAAAATTAGGGGTCTAGTTCCCACCAAAAAAACTATATGGAAATAAACTCATTTCCCTTTGATCTCAGACTATGTTATAGATAACATACATAGCTAGAACAATAAAAAATAAAATTGTCTTTAGACCTATATTTTCTCTTTTATAATGATTCAAATTTCAACTCACCTGAAATCGATAGCCTCCATCTCCCACCACATTTTTCAAAACAAATCTATTCTAACCAGAAGAAAAATTATACATTCTAGAAGAGGAATTTCTCTCCTCTAGAACATCATATGATTTTCAATTTTTTAATATGATTTAATATTTTTTCTTTCTCAAAATTGATATATTTTTGAGTGTTAAAATACGTGCTTGTAGAAATTTTAATTACAATATGCAATATCTAATTAAAATAAGTTAAAAACTCTATATGAGAATATCCTTGACTTTGAGCTCTATAAAATGGTGTTCTATAGGTTATTAAAAAAAATCATAAAAAATAGTAAGAGTTATTGAAACGTTATTTTTCTGAAATACTTTTATTTCTTTAGTAATTGGATACAAACTAGTATAAAACATGCATTTCCAATTGGAAAAGTGTGAGACCATATACAGCTTAGCTATAATGAATTTATCTAGATCATATGTTTGAGCAAAATTGATTTTTAGAGAGAAATACTCAAATTCAATCATTCTGATATCTCAGCATGAAAGGTGACACAATTTTGTACTTTTGTCCCATAATCACCTAGAAGTTAATTATTTAATACTTGATAGGTGACCATTTGTAGGGTACATTTCATGGCAGCATAAAAAATGTCAAATGGTGAGACTAGTTCAAGGTTCACATGTGGTAAAATGCCCAGTTCCTGCTCAGCATGTGGTAATATGCGCCTTCTCAGATCATTGATTGCAAATAGTTATCGATAGTGGAAATTATTAAATTATTGCAAAATTTCATAGATTTTTTCTTGAAGCTAGTGTAGATTAAAACTGCTATCAAATTCAAGTTAGGTTTATTTTGAAATGAACTAAACCGGTGACGATGAAACGAGCAATTAGGAATAGGGTAAAAAATATTATTCATATATCTTCTAGGAAATTCTAAAATCATTGCAAAAAATAGATTGTTGCATGAAGCTACTGTACATTAAAAATGCTATCAAATGCAAGTTAGATTTGTTTCAAAATGAAATAAACCCGTGACAATGAAAACGAGAAATCAGGAATAGGGTAAAAAATATTATTTCATATATCTTCTATGATGCATAGCTCAAAATTTGTAAGATACAATGCTTTTTAAAAATAAAATAAAAAAATTAGTGCTTTTTAATGGATCATGTAAGACTGACAAAGTATCACATTTAATATATCTGTCTAATTTCTTTTGGTTGCGATTAGTATTGGCATTTGTAAATGTAAAAAATCAAATTCCCTGTTTACCTACAAAATTAGTAAGATTGAAACTAGTGAGCTTTTTATATGTGAATGAAAGTGTACTCAAGCGAGGTATAATAATTTAAAACAAATCGAGAACAAATTGAAAGCTATAAAAAGAAGCCACGATACAGAACTCTCCAAAGTCTATGGGATAAGGACGATAGAATTAAATGGGTTTTGTATTCAGTTTTTGTCTTCTTTTGAATATGAAGAATATACATTACTTGTAGAAGCGTTCATCTTTGCCAATGATATTTGGTGATCGATCAATAAAAATTTGAAGATTATAAAGATATTTTTAACTGATCTAGGAGGTAAGTTAGGCTGTCTTAAGTTTCAAATAATAAACTAAGCATGTCTCAGGTTCCATCCCGATTTGCATCTTTACTACATAATAGTCTTACAATTACCTCTTTTTATTGAAAATCTAGCTATTTCACGATAGTTCCATGTATATGATCTGATAGTGTGAACCAATTTCATTCAATTTACTCAGTGAGATCTTAACTACGATTATCCAAAATGGAACTATGAAACCTAAAATACAAAAAGAAAAAATTCAAGTCATTAGTATTCTAAATTTGTATAAAGAGTGCAAGAGAAAATTTAATAATATTTATTTATTCATGAATGCTAGAAGCAACACCCTCCTGACATAATATGGTACTATGAGGCATCATGAAGAATGTGCAATAATTATCTTTCAAAACTAATAGAACTTTAAAATACAATATTTAGACATATTCACATGTCGTACACAAGAGTCAGAGCAAAAGATATTTAAGTTCCTAATGAAGTTCTCTTAGATTACTAATAAGCATGCTTTGATAATGAGATCGTATACAATAGCATTCCTCATGGAAGAAGAAGAAATTTTGATAAGTAAATACAGAGTGTTGGACATTTAAAAATAAGAAATCTACCTCATGATTAGGAAACATGCATTAACAAAGCAATATCACAAAATTTTGATAGCCAACAAGGTCCAAGTAAGGAAATCTTTTGTCATATCTCTTATAAAGATATCATTATTACTTGTAACCGTCTTATCTGTGTAAAATATTGGCACTCTAAGTTTGTCCATTCCAGATTGACTTTATATAGAACATTTTACTACCATAAATTTTGACTTTTGACCAAAGTAGAAAACTTCCTGGACAAACCAATCAAAGTGGAGGAGGAGGACGCGACAAGGGAAGCACTTGAGGAGCAGAAGAATGGGAACCAAGAGAAGGAAGAGGGAATCTAGCCCAGGCTCTGTTGTGTTTTTTTACTATTTTTATGATTATGTTTCTGAACTTTGCACCCCATGGGGTTTTAGGAATATGTCGATTACTTGGACCAATAGCAGTGTTGTTTTCCAATGTTGCTAGTTTATTATCTAGTTTACTATGCATAGCAGTTTAAGTACTGTGGATGATGATGATTCGGCTCTGAACATATTATGGTTTTTGATGTTCAAAGTTGGTATAGGTTAGATAACTGAGAGATAACCTCCAACTGAATTCTCAGCCTTTTGTTCTCTCGGGCCAGGCCCCCTTTTTTTTGGTTGCTATCAGCTACTTCAAAAACAAGGGATCACAAGATCATAAGACCATAGCCGTACTCTTAGTAAGCATAAACATAACCTCTAATATTTACTGAAACATTTACAACACCATAAGAACTAGTACAATTAAGAACATCCTATAACTTAACCTATTTTAATCTTAATTTTGATCTTGCCTTCACAAGACTCGGTGCCAAATTTAGCAATGATCTCAACTAAGAGGCACATTTCCAATATCCAACAACTACACTTCTCATTTTTCTTGTACAATTTTTAGTTTAAAATCTAAACAACAACTGATTTTTTCATAATACAATGATTTTTCTCAACGTCAACCAGCTTCAAATATAATGAGCCATTTTTCATGAATTATAACTGGCAATCCTTTACATTTCAGAGGAAGTATGTAATACACAACACCATGATTCCCAAGGAAAGACAGTGTGGAAATGTAAACAATTATTGCATGGTCCTTTAATTAAACATTGAGGTTTGTTTCCATACTACGATTACCATCTTTAGTATGTTTAAAATTTTAAGAAGGTTTCCTCTATCAATTATATGGAATGAACACAAGATCCTTCTTCAATAAAGATTGATGATTTTATTTACTATCGTGATGACCTTGTAATGTTATAACAAATCCAAATTGTAAGAAACGAATTCAAAACTTCACCTAATTGTATGTATCTATAACTAAATTTGAATCTGGGTGCCTTATTGGTTCTAGTGAACGACTCTTAAATTGGTGCACATCTATGATTTTTAGAAAGTCTAATTCTACTCCAATGCACAAGCTTAAAATTTTGGATATGAGGTGAGGTGTGGTATTTTCCAGTTATTGATAAATTATATAGCGCAGTCTTAACCATGTTGAAAGGTCATCGCTGGTCATTCTAGTCAAGATGCTAACTTAACTACTCCTTATCAAGGCACGATATGTGGCTTCTTTGCCCAAAATTTGCACCCAAACCCAATCAGTGATAAATTAATTGAACGTCTTTCATTGAGTAAAATGAAAAAATACATAGATCACCAACTCTATTATTCCATACAATATTAAGATGTAGATACAAGTTGAGGGACTAAAGTTTTTGATGTTAAGTATATACTTAACATTTGCATCATTTTAATGGTATACCAAGGGAGAGGGATCAACAACTCATAGTTTACTTTTCTTTACTTTTCTGCACATCAACACATCAACATAGGGTAAAAGCACAAACCCGTGTCACCCTTTTGTAAAGGAAAGGGCTAACGAAAGTATGACTGTTCACCTTTAATGACATAAGCATGGTATTATTATTGAGAATTTGAAAATGAAGTAAACTAATGAAATGTGTAGAAATGGATGAAGTTTAGGATTGTAATTTTTTATAATTATTTGGAATAAGAATCGATGTTTTAGGTGTTGAAAAATGATGAAAATTAGGGGTCTAGTTCCCACCAAAAAACCATATGGAAATAAACTCATTTCCCTTTGATCTCAGACTATGTTATAGATAACATACATAGCTAGAACAATAAAAAATAAAATTGTCTTTAGACCTATATTTTCTCTTTTATAATGATTCAAATTTCAACTCACCTAAAATCGATAGCCTCCATCTCACACCACATTTTTCAAAACAAATCTATTCTAACTAGAAGAAAAATTATACATTCTAGAAGAGGAATTTCTCTCCTCTAGAACATCATATGATTTTCAAATTTTTAATATGATTTAATATTTTTTCTTTCTCAAAATTGACATATTTTTGAGTGTTAAAATACATGCTTGTAGAATTTTTAATTACAATATGCTATATCTAATTAAAATAAGTTAAAAACTCTATATGAGAATATCCTTGACTTTGAGCTCTGTTAAAATGGTGTTCTATAGGTTATTAAAAAAATATCATAAAAAATAGTAAGAGTTATTGAAACGTCAGTTTTCTGAAATACTTTTATTTCTTTAGTAATTGGATACAAACCAGTATAAAATATGCATTTCCAATTGGAAAAGTGTGAGACCATATATAGCTTAGCTATGATGAATTTATCTGGATCATATGTTTGAACAAAATTGATTTTTAGAGAGAAATACTCAAATTCAATCATTTTGATATCTCAGCTTGAAAGGTGACACAATTTTGTACTTTTGCCCCATAATCACCTAGAAATTAATTATTTAATTCTTGATAGGTGACCATTTGTAGAGTACATTTCATGGCAGCATAAAAATGTCAAATGGCGAGACTAGTTCAAGGTTCAAATGTGGTAAAATGCCCAGTTCCTGCTCGGCATGTGGTAATATTCACCTTCGTAGATCATTGATTGTAAATAGTTATCGATAGTGGAAATTATTAAATTATTGCAAAATTTCATAGATTTTTTCTTGAAGCTAGTGTAGATTAAAACTGCTATCAAATTCAAGTTAGGTTTAGTTCGAAATGAACTAAACCGGTGACAATAAAACCGAGCAATTAGGAATAGGGTAAAAAATATTATTCATATATCTTCTAGGAAATTATAAAATCATTGCGAAAAATAGATTGTTGCATGAAGCTACTGTAGATTAAAAATGCTATCAAATGCAAGTTAGATTTGTTTCAAAATGAAATAAACTCGTGACAATGAAAATGAGATTTGTGTCCTTTAGTATGGCTCTTTCCATGTCATGCCAGATGTTGAAGGGGGTTGGTTGTATTTCTTTGGAGAGCCTCTTCAGGTTTTGGGGACTTGGCCTTTGGTGGTTTCTGGTTGCTCTTGCAGATGTTTGATCCCTCTAGGAGAATACTCTGGCAGTTCCCTAAGGTCATTTGTTGGCTTGTATTCTATCCATCTGAGCTGCTTTCCTTGTGTAGTGGAGCTTTTCCCTCTTACAGTTGGGAGATGTCCTATTTTTATGACTACTTCTTGGCTGTTGATTCTCTGGAGGTGTGTTGGTTCTAGAGCTCTAGTGGTTTGGCGGTTGGATGAATGTTGGGCAAGGAAGCCTGGCGGAGGTGGAGAACATGTTCTCTAGTTTGAGGCCATAGAGGTATTTTAGTTTTGTCTCTGTATGCTTTCATTTTTAGAGCATGTCCCCCTCTTGGTTTGATCTCTTTTCGATCTGTTATTGAATGATGAATTTTTATTTATTTAAATGGGTATTGTTGTTGCTGGTTTCTTTATAGTGGTACTAGAGCGAGGCATGCTATCAATTTTTATGGGCACTTTCTAGTTAGTTTTTGTTATTGGTTGAGAAGTCATCGGGGGGTCCTTTTAAAATCCCCACAAGGTGTTTGGTTCCTTTCAAAACCTTAGGGATCGACACTCAGAGCTTGTTTCCTTTGCTAAGCTTATGTTTTCTATTCTTTTGTAAGGAATTTGGTGTTTTATATAGGTTTCAGTGGCCCACCAATCCCTAGTTTCCAAATCAATTCTATTTAAAGATAATAATGTAGTTTTCTTAAAATAATTTTTTGACTAAACCAAGAGACAAATAATATAAACCCTATAATGAGGCTTTCATATTCATATATGATTTATTTAATATTATTATTTGAAGTTTTTAAAATAATAATCATTAAAAACATAGTTTTTTCAAAAATGATTTTCTAGTCCAAGGGGTTTAGCTTAGTTGGTCGAGGCAAGGAGCTCTCATTGTCGACACCCTGGTTCAAATCCAAGATGGACATCTTTGTGTAATTCTAAGTTGCGACTCTTGGTCTTCTATTGGTTGTATTCGTCTCATTTGTAAAAAGTGGATTCTAAGTTGTGACTCTTGGTCCTCCAATTGTTGTTTCTAGTGTGGTCACTTGAGAGGAGCTTGAATAAATTGTAATCTTTTCCTCTTAAGGAGCACCCGATATGTAAATGATCTTAATATGATAAATATTTTTTCTTAAAAAACATAATTTAAAAAATTAACACTAGAACTTATATATTTTTAAAATTAGATTTTTCTAAATATTTAGTCTTAAATTTTAACTTATGTATTTACCTGCTTATAACTCTATTGAAAATACATCCTTTCTTTATCACTTTAGTCGTATAATTTTTGTTTGTTTTAATTTTTAAACATGATTTGGAGTTTATTTTCTTATTCCATAAAACTTTATTAATAACATATTACCTTTTATTTGGTAATTTTTCGGAGAGTTTCAAATCAAGTATAGTTTGCAAACTATCCAATATATGAAATAACATCAAGGTATAGTAACAATCACATGACATAGGAAGTAAATTAGTTCCAGTCACATGTCTAAGATAACAATTGGCATACTTAGAAAAGATAAACATAGGGGCTGGATTCAACATATTTTACTAGGTCAAAGGTCCAACAAGCTCACCAACAGAAATGAAGGAGTAGGGATGGTGGGTTGTGACATCCCTCCCCTCCAGGAAGAGACATCAACTTGTTGCCTGATGAAAATGTAACAAACATAGTTCTCACATCACACATAACTGAAAGCACAACAATAAGATACACTAGAGTCTATATAGATAAAAGATATAAAGATCTAATAAAACCATCGTCATCTCCCATGTCCTAAGATTTGAGAATAACTAATCAATGAGAGATCCATTAGGACGCATCGTAGATCATGTTTTGGTAGTTTATATGGGTGCAGCTTGAAAAATTGTTTGAGAAAGTTTTTCATCTCTAGTATGATGGGGACAATAACTTTCGCATTGTTTACCTCCAAAAGTAAAGAAACCATTCCCCGCTCCCTTCCTACCGTCAGACCTATTGTTCCAGTTATTCACATTTCCACTGTTATCAACTTATCTCTAGTCATATTTTGATTCTAAGTGTTATTGATATTCCTCGGTGCATTATTGTGAAACTTCCTCTTGAATCCTTGAGGACTGTGGTTTCTCTCTGAAGTTGTGATTGCATTTACCGTTTTTAGTTTCTCCTCCTAAAGCAGTATCTTTCGATGTGCGAATTCCATGGTTTTTGGTTCATGCATTTTGATTACAGATCCAATCTCGAGATGTAATCCCAATACAACCTTATATTTGTTCTCAAATGCTCATCCTACAGATACTAAGGAACATATTTCACCAAACGAAAAAATTGCTCTTGGTATTTGGTCACTACCATGACCCCTTGTACATCAAGTTTTGAAACTCAGCTACGTCAGTGTCATAAAATAACAGAGGCAATGATCGCTTCATGGAAAGAGATAAAAATTTATTTCCAGGACATTTGTCCTGGTCACAACTTCCTCTCAGCCGTTAATTGTTCCACCATGTGGTTGATTCACCAATCGACTGAAATGCAACCCATAAAGCCCTAGACTGTGCTGAAAGGTGATGAACATGAAAGTACTTTTCCATGGAGATGATTAATTTCTCAGCATCATCCTTACCATCGAAAGTGGGTAATATGACCTTTTTAAGGTCCTTGCTCAACTCCTCCACTATCTTCTCATTATTCAGGGGTCCAAAATTATTCTCCTCATCAAAATTTTCCTTTAAACTGTTCCTCAATTCTCCTATCCTCTTCAAATTTTCTGACAGCTTCTAATACTTGATCTCCATTCTACGCACCCCTTAGATCTTGTTCAAGGTGATCCAATGGTTCAACCTTCTCCCAGAGGAGGTTTCCACAGTAGGTTAGAAGTGCTAAAATATGGTCTTGGCTTCGATTCAGACTGAGCTCATCATTCTTACTAGTTCCTTCCTGATTATTATTTGTGGTCTTCATGGCGAGTATTCAATTCTTGTACCAAACATAAGTATGCAACTTATAAAACGTAGACCGAGGTCCTAGTGTTTAAGCTCATCTCCAATACCATAGAATGTCAAGTCGTCAAATAGCTAGTATATCGCAAGGTCAGAAGATCAAGTCTTAGTCATTCAATTGCAAAGACTAGCCAAACACAATTTTCCATTCAATTTAATATAAGTAATACAAGATTCGACCAATGCCAAGAATAAAGTCAATATGCAAATTTAAGTATACTAATGCAATCAATTGCAAATTGCAAATTTTAGAAATAAAGTTTAAGACTAATATTCAATGTTTTAATAGTTATGAGAATTTTGTTGAAGTGCTTCGAAAGTATTTTACATGTAGATTTTAAAAACGTACTTATAGAAAACTCACAAATAATTAGATATGTAACATGTAATTTTAAATATGTTACAGACAACTAAAAGAAAATCATTTCCATCCCTAATTATTTAAAATCCAAATAATTATAAAACACAATTTATAATTAAGTTGTTTAAAATAAGATTGTAGTTAAATCAAAGAAAGCTAATGCTAAAAGTGATGGAATGAAATTTAATTTCTTTATTTTTAAGAACTAATATAAAAATCATATTTATTTTAATTAAAATGTAAAAATGAATATCTAATTAATTATTATATAAATAATATATTTGCAAATGGAGTGGTTGTTTCTGATCTGATATTAAACATTAATACATAATTAATTATTATGTAAATAACTAATATCATCCATTAGATATCTTTAAATCGATGCAGTAGTTGTTTGTGATTTTCAATTTAGTTATTAGGTCTTATTAAATTAATGTGGAGGTAACCGCATGCAGTAGGGCTTACGTTGGAAATCCCTGTGGAAGTACGTCATCATATTGGAAGAACGGGGTAAAATAGACGGAGTCAAGATGAATGAACCCTTGCGAAGTAGTCATCTGTGTTTGAAATACATCATTCAATTTCCCTAGTTTACCAATTCTACGAGGGAGCAATAGCATACATAATATTGGCTTTCAGGAACCTCAACGTAGAAGATTTCAACCATAATAAAAGAATGATAAGAGTATATCCGCGGTAGCAGGTGGGTTGATCGTCAGGTAAGAATGAATGAGTCCTTGAGGAGCAGTTAACGTTTCGAGTATATAAAGCATGCAAATGGGCTTGCAATAGTACTCAATTCAATTATCCACATCCTGAGCTGTTTATTCACATCAGTCTCTCTGTGTTCCTGTCATAATGGGTAGCAGGATGATTTACCTCACGCTGGGGCTTGTTCTGTTGATATGTTGTTTCGGCAAAGGCGTCGTGGCAGCGGATTCCGATCCATTGCAGGATTTCTGCGTTGCAGACAACGAAAGCAAAGGTGAGCAGAGAATAACATTATAGATAATAAGAGATCTAGGTACTGATTATATGATTGCATGTGCTCGTTAGAAATCTAGGTACTGATTATATGATTGTTTTTCACAGTGTTGGTGAACGGGTTCGTGTGCAAGGAGGCAATGGCAGTATCAGCAGAGGACTTCTTCTTCGGGGGGCTTGGGCAGGCGGGGAACACCGACAACGCAGTGGGCTCCATCGTGACCCCTGCCAACGTAATGCAGATACCGGGGCTGAACACGTTGGGAATATCTCTGGTCCGCATCGACTACGCAGTGGGTGGAATTAATCCTCCTCACACCCACCCCAGAGCCACCGAGGTTCTCTTTCTAGCGGAAGGCGAGCTCTTTGTAGGGTTTATTGACACCAACAACACCTTCTTCAGCAAGACGTTGGAGAAGGGAGACGTGTTCGTCTTCCCCAAGGCGCTCGTGCATTTCCAGCAGAATGTGGGGAAAGAGAATGCGGTCGCCATCTCTGCTTTGAGCAGCCAGCTCCCGGGAACCCAGACAATTGCTAATTCTCTGTTTGCGGCGAATCCCCCTCTCCCCGATTCCGTATTGAGCAAGGCCTTCCGCATCACCCAGGAGCTCGTGGACTACATTCAGAAGATGTTCGCCTAAGCTTCTTGAGCTTAATTTTTTGTGATCGATTCGATAAAAATAAAACAAAGGAAAGGTAGACCACATAGGAATACTATTTTCGTACCATTTAATAAAAATTCTCTCTTTAGAGCTGCTCGTTGCATTCTCAACAGAAGTTTATTTTCCTAAAGGAACATCTTTCTGTGTGAAAAGAATTCTATGGTTTCTGGTTCATGCATCTTGACCACAGATCCAGTCTGGGGATGTAATCCCAATACAAACTTATAATATCCATTCTAAAATGCTCATCCTACAAATACTATGGAACATATTTCACAAATAACAAAATCGCTCCTGATATTTGGTCACTGCCATGACCCCTTTAATCAAGTTTTGAAACTCAGCTACGTCTGTCTCATAAAATAACAGATGCAACAATCGCTTCATGAAAAGAGATAAAAAAGTATTCCCAAGATATTTGTCCTGGTCACAACTTCCTCTCGGCCCTTAATTGTGGCTGTTCCACCACATAGTTGGTTCACCAATCAGCTGAAATGCAACCCATAAAGCCCTAGACTATGCCGAAAGGTGATGAACACGAAAGTACTTTACCATGAAGATGATTAATTTCTCAGCATCATCCTTACCATCGAAACCATGGAAAGTGGGTAATACGATCTTTTTAAGGTCATTGCTCAGCTCCTCCGCTATCTTCTCATTATTATTCAGGTGTCCAAAATTATTCTTCATTAAAACCAGAATGTCACGTGGAGAGGAAAAAATAATTTATATCTATTTATACAAATGACAAGAAAGATTTATATCACAATTAGCATTGTGTTAAATTATGAACAACAATAGAAAGTGAAGATTTGATAAACTAAATAAAGACTAAAATTTTCAATCGATTTTATATATATGCAAGCGAATCACAAATTTGATTTCTGTTATCAAATTCAAGTTAGGTTTAGTTCGAAATGAGCTAAACCGAGCAATTAGGAATAGGGTAAAAAATATTATTCGTATATCTTTTAGGAAATTATAAAATCATTGCGAAAAATAGATTGTTGCATGAAGCTACTGTAGATTAAAAATGCTATCAAATGCAAGTTAGATTTGTTTCAAAATGAAATAAACCCGTGACAATGAAAAAGAGAAATCAGGAATAGGGTAAAAAATATTATTTCATATATCTTCTATGATGCATAGCTTAAAATTTGTAAGATACACTGCTTTTTAAAAATAAAATAAAAAAATTAATGCTTTTTAATGGATCATGTAAGACTGACAAAGTATCACATTTAATATATCTGTCTAATTTCTTTTGGTTGCGATTAGTATTGGCATTTGTAAATGAAAAAAATCAAATTCCCTGTTTACCTACAAAATTAGTAAGATTGAAACTAGTGAGCTTTTTATATGTGAATGAAAGTGTACTCAAGCAAGGTATAATAATTTAAAACAAATCGAGAACAAATTGAAAACTATAAAAAGAAGCCACGATACAGAACTCTCCAAAGTCTATGGGATAAGGACGATAGAATTAAATGGGTTTTGTATTCAGTTTTTGTCTTCTTTTGAATATGAAGAATATACATTACTTGTAGAAGCGTTCATCTTTGCCAATGATATTTGGTGATCGATCAATAAAAATTTGAAGATTATAAAGATATTTTTAACTGATCTAGGAGGTAAGTTAGGTTGTCTTAAGTTTCAAATAATAAACTAAGCATGTCTCAGGTTCCATCCCGATTTGCATCTTTACTACATAATAGTCTTACAATTACCTCTTTTTATTGAAAATCTAGCTATTTCACGTTAGTTCCATGCATATGATCTGATAGTGTGAACCAATTTCATTCAATTTACTCAGTGAGATCTTAACTACGATTATCCAAAATGGAACTATGAAACCTAAAATACAAAAAAAAAAAATCAAGTTATTAGTATTCTAAATTTGTATAAAGAGTGCAAGAGAAAATTTAATAATATTTATTTATTCATGAATGCTAGAAGCAACACCCTCCTGACATAACATGGTACTATGAGGCATCATGAAGAATGTGCAATAATTATCTTTCAAAACTAATAGAACTTTGAAATACAATATTTAGACATATTCACATGTCGTACACAAGAGTCAGAGCAAAAGATATTTAAGTTCCTAATGAAGTTCTCTTAGATTACTAATAAGCATGCTTTGATAATGAGATTGTATACAATAGCATTCCTCATGGACGAAGAAGAAATTTTGATAAGTAAATACAGAGTGTTGGACATTTAAAAATAAGAAATCTACCTCATGATTAGGAAACATGCATTAACAAAGCAATATCACAAAATTTTGATAGCCAACAAGGTCCAAGTAAGGAAATCTTTTGTCATATCTCTTATAAAGATATCATTATTACTTGTAACCATCTTATCTGTGTAAAAAATTAGCACTCTAAGTTTGTCCATTCCAGATTGACTTTATATAGAACATTTTACTACCATAAATTTCGACTTTTGACCAAAGTAGAAACTACAGCTTGGGTTTAGAAAAACATTTTCTTTGTAGTGTAACTAAAGAAGAGTAAAAGATCTCATAAATAAGTTGGTAACATAAGAAAGCATTGAACGTTAACCTGGAGCGTTGAGCGTTGATTCTCTACTTATTTAATCTCTCTTCCATCCTCTCCTTTATTGAACTATCACTGAATCCGCTGGTATTTTAAAATGGCCGCACTGCTACCTTATCAAGATTCAGAAAATGGAAATTTAGTAAATAAAATCATCAATCTTTATTGAAGAAGGCTTTTGTGTTCATTCCATAGAATTGATAGAGGAAACCTTCTTAAAATTTTAAACATAATAAAGATGGCAACCGTAGTATGGAAACAAACCTCAATGTTTAATTAACGGGCCATGCAATAATTGATTACATTTCCACACTTTCTTTCCTTATGATTCATGGTGTTGTGTGTTACATCCTCTGAAATGTAAAGGACTATCAGTTAGAATTTATGAAAAATATCTCATTGTATTTGAAGTTGGTTGTTGCTGAGAAAAATCATCGTATTATGAAAATATCAGCTGTAGTTTAGATTTCAAACTGAAAATTATACTAGAACAATGAGAAGTGTTGTTGTTGGATATTGGAAATGTGCCTCTTAGTTCAGATCATTACTGAATTTGGTACCGAGTTTTGTGAAGGCAGGATCCGAATAAAGACTAAAATAGGTTAAGTTATAGGACGTTCTTAATTGTACTAGTTCTTATGGTGTTGTAACTATTTCCATAAATATTAGAGGTTATGTTTATGTTTACTAAGAGTAGAGATAATATTTTACGATCTTGTGATTTTAATGTAAATCATATTAACTTGGAAAGGACTAGAGTCCAAAAAAATTCATCTCTTAACTCTGTATTTTCAACGGAATGATATGACATTTCTAATTTCAGTTGAAATAATTAGTGTCTCATCGAAAGGAGGAAGAATAGTGGTTAAGAAAGAAAGAGGTTTCAAGGATCACCCATGGAAACTCTGACTAGTTTTCCATTTTTATTGAAGGGAAATATTAAACAATGTAAATCAAAATCTGAGTCTAATTCTCCATGAGTTCTTTGAAAATGTTTCCAGATAAAATAACAAAAGGTTTGGCATGCGTCCTTCAAAAGGTAAATAAATAAATTACGTTAGATAGTTTTCCTATTTGACCCCATTTGACCCTCATAAATGATTATAATATGTTTCTAAGGTCTTGTGACCCCTAAAGACATATGTTGTCATGACATGTGTCTAAAAAGGTCATAGGATAACCTATGACTCCTTTTGATCCATATAAATGATTATAATATATCCCTAGGGGTCCTAGGACCCCTAGAGACATATGTTGTAATGATATGTGTTGAAAGGGGTCATAGGATTTTCTATGACCCCTTTCAACCCATATAAATGATTATAATATGTCCCTAGGGGTCCTGGGACCCCTATAAACATATGTTATAATGGAATGTGTCAAAAGGGGTCATCGATTATCCCATGACCCCTTTCGGCCCATATAAATGATTATAATATGTTCCTAAGAGTCTTAGGACTCTTAGGGACATATGTTGTCATGAAACATGTCAAAAGGGGTCATAAGGTTATCATATGACTGCTTTCGACCCATATAAATGATTATAATATGTCTCTAGGGGTCCTAGGACCCCTAGAGACATGTTGTAATGAAATGTGTCGAAAGGGGTTATAAGTTATCTTATGACCCCTTTTAACCCATATAAATAACTATAATATATCCCTAGGGGTCCTAAGACACCTATAGACATATGTTGTAATGAAATATGTTGAATGGGGTCATAGGACATCTTATGGCCCATTTCAACCCATATAAATGATTATAATATGTCCTTAGGGGTCGTACATCTCCTGGAGACATATGTTGTAATGAAATGTGTCAAAAGGGTTCATAGGTTATCCTATGACCCCTTTCAACCCATATAAATGATTATAATATGTCCCTATAGGTCCTAAGATCCCTACTGACATAAGTTGTAATGAAATGTGTCGAAAGTGGTCATAGGTTACACTATGACCCCTTTTAAACCATATAAATGATTATAATATGTCTCTAGAAGTCCTATGACCCCTATAGACATATGTTGTAATAAAATATGTGAAAATGAGTCATAGGTTATCCTATTACCCCTTTCAACCCATATAAATGATTCTAATATGTCTCTAGGGGTTCTGGGATCCCTAGAGACCCGTTTTGTCATGAAATGTGTCGAAAGGGGTCATAGGTTATCCTATGATCCCTTTCAACCCATATAAATAACTATAATATGTCCATAGGGGTCCGAGGACCCCTAGAGACATATTTTGTAATGAAATGTGTCCAAAGGGATTATAAGTTATCCTATGACCCCTTTTAACCCATATAAATAACTATAATATATCCCTAGGGGTCCTAAGACACCTATAGACATATGTTGTAATGAAATGTGTTGAAAGGGGTCATAGGACATTTTATGGCCCATTTCGACCCATATAAATGATTATAATATGTCCTTAGGGGTCTTACGTCCCCTAGAGACATATGTTGTAATGAAATGTGTCAAAAGGGTTCATACGTTATCCTATGACCCCTTTTAACCCATATAAATAATTATAATATGTCCCTATGGGTCTTAGGACCCCTATAGACATATGTTGTAATGAAATGTGTTGAAAGGGGTCATAGGTTATCATATGACCCCTTTCAACTCATATAAACAATTATAATATCCCTAAAGATATGTTGTCATGAAATGTGTCGAAAGGGGTTATAGGTTATACTACGACTACTTTCAAATCAAAAAAATGATTATAATATGTCCATAGGGGTCCTATGTCCTTCAGAGACATATGTTGTAATGAAATATGTTGAAAGTGGTCATGGAATAGGTTATCCTGTGACCCCTTTCCACTCATATAAATGATTTTAAAATGTCCCTAAGGGTCTTGGGACCGCTAGAGACATGTTGTCATAAAATGTATTAAAAGTGGTCATAGGTTATCCTATGACCCTTTTCAACCCATATAAATGATTATAATATGTCCTTAGGGGTCCTAAGACCCCTAAAGACATGTTGTAACTAAATGTGTCAAAAGGGGTCATAAGTTATCCTATGACAACTTTCAACCCATATAAACAATTATAATATGTCCCTAAGGATCGCAGGAACCCTAAAGACATGTTCTAACGAAATGTGTCAAAAGGGCTCACAACACATCCTATGGCCCATTTCGACCCATATAAATGATTATAATATGTCCCTAGGGCTCTTATGACACCTCAAGACATATGTTGTAGCAAAATGTGTCAAAATGGGTCATTGATTATCTTAGGACTCCTTTCGATGCATATAAATGATTCTAATATGTCCCTAGGGGTCCCAGGACCCCTAGAGACATATGTTGTCATGAAATGTGTCGAAAGGGGTCATAGGTTATCCTATGAAATTTTTTGACCCATATAAATGATTATAATAAGTCTCTAAAGGTCCTAGGACCCCCAATGACATATATTGTCATGAAATGTGTTGAAAGGGGTCATAGGTTATTCTATGAGCCCTTTTAACCCATATAAATGATTATAATATGTCCTAGGGGGTCCCTAGGGGTATTGGGACCTCTAGACGCATATGTTGCAATGAAATGTGTTGAAAATTATGACCATTTTCGACCCATATAAAAGAATCTAATATGTCCCTAGGGGTCCTGGGACCCGTAGAGACACGTTGTAATGAAATGTGTTGAAAGACGTTATAGGTTATACTATGATGCCTTTCAAACTATATAAATGATTATAGTATGCCCCTAGGGGTCCTATGTTCCCTAGAGACATGTTGTAATGAAATATGTTAGAAGAGGTCATAGGTTATCCTATTACCCCTTTCGAACCATATAAATGATTTTAATATGTCCATAGGGTTCTTGGGACCCCTAGAGACGTGTTGTCCTGAAACGTGTCGAAATGAGTCATAAGATATCCTATAACCCCTTTCAACTCATATAAATAATCATAATATCTCCCTAGGGGTCCTAGGATGCCTAGAGACATATTTTGTAATGAAATATGTCGAAAGTGGTCATAAATTATCCTATGACGTCTTTCAACCCATACAAACAATTATAATATGTCCTTAGGGGTCCTAAGATGCCTAAAGACATATGTTGTAATGAAATGTGTCAAAAGGGTTTATAGGACATTCAATGGCCTATTTCGACCCAAATAAATGATTATAATATATCCCTAAGAGTCATATGACCCCTAGAGACATATGTTGTAATGAAATGTGTCGAAAGGGGTCATAGGTTATCCTATGACCCCTTTCAACCCATATAAATGATTATAATATGTTCCTAGGGGTCTTAGGACCCCTGGAGACATGTTGTAATGAAATTGGTCAAAAGGGGTCATAGGTTATCCTATGACTCATTTCAACCCATATAAATGATTCTAATATGTCCTTAGGGGTCCTGGAATCCTTAGAGACATAAATTGTCATGAAATGTGTTTAAAGGGGCTTTAGATTATATTATAAACCCTTTCAAACCATAAAAATGCTTATAATATGTCCCTAAAGGTCTTATGTCCCCTATAGACATATGTTGTAATGAAATATGTCGAAAAGTGTCATACGTTACCTTATGACCCCTTTTGACCCATATAAATGATTCTAATATGTCCCTAGGGGTCTTGGAACCCATAGAGACATATGTTGTTATAAAATGTGTCAAAAGAGGTCATAGGTTATTGTACGACCCCTTTCGACTCATATAAACGATTCTAATATGTCCCTAGGGGTCCTGGGGTCCCTAGAGACATGTTGTAGTGAGATGTGTCGAAAGGGGTCATAGGTTATAGTATGATCCCTTTCAAAGCTATGTCCCTTGGGATCTTATGTCCCTTAGAGACATATGTTGTAATGAAATGTGTCGAAATGGGTCATAGGTTATCCTACGACCCATTTCAACCTATATAAAGAATTCTAATATGTCTCTAGGGGTCTTGCGACTCCTAGAGACATATGTTGTCATTAAATGCGTCTATTTGACTCATATAAATGATTATGATATGTCTGTAGGGGTCCTAGGACCCCTAGAGACATATGTTGCAATGAAATGTGTCAAAAGAGGTCATAAGTTATCTTATGACACCTTTTGACCTATATAAACAATTATAATATGTTCCTACGGGTCTTAGGACCCCTAGAGGCATATGTTGTAATAAAATGTGTCAAAAGGGGTCATAGGACATCTTATGGCCCATTTCGACTCATATAAATGATTATAATATGTCCCTAGTGGTCCTATGACTCATGGAAACATATGTTGTAATGAAATGTGTCGAAAGGGATCATAGATTATCCTATGACGTCTTTTAATTCATATAAATGATTATAATATGTCCCTAATATGTTGTAATGAAATATGCCGAAAGTGGTCATAAGTTATCCTATGAACTCTTTCAACCCATATAAATGATTCTAATATGTCCTTATGGGTCTTCGGACCCCTAGAGACATATGTTGTCATGAAATGTGTTGAAACGGGTCATAGGTTATCTTATCACCTATTTCAACCCATATAACTGATTATAATAAGTTCTTAGGAGTCTTAGGACTCCTTGGCACATATGTTGTCATGAAAAATGTCGAAAGGGATCATAAGGTCATCCTATGACTGCTTTCAACCCATATAAATGATTATAATGTCCCTAGGGGTCCTAAGACTCCTATCGACATATGTTGTAATGAAACGTGTCAAAAGGGGTTATAGGTTATACTATGACCTTTTTCAAACCCAAAAAATATTATAATATGTCTCTATGGGTCCTATGACCCCTTTTAACCTTTATAAATGATATAATATGTCCATAGGTGTCCTGGGACCCCTAGAGACATGTGTTTGTAATGAAATGTATCGAAAGGGTTCATAGGTTATCCTATGACCTCTTTCGATTCACATAAATGATTCTAATGTGTCCTTAAGGGTCTTGGGACCCCTAGATACATATGTTGTTATGAGATGTGTCGAAAAGGGTCAAAGTTATCCTATGACCCCTTTTGACTCATATAAATAATTATAATATGTTCCTGGGGTCCTAGGACCCTTAGAGACATATGTTGTCATGAAATGTGTTAAAAGTGGTCAGAGATTATCTTATGACCCCTTTTGACCCATATAAATGATTATAATATTTCCCTAGGGGTCCGTAGACCCCTAGCGACATACGTTGTAATGAAATGTGTCGAAAGAGGTCATAGGTTGTCCTATGACTCATTTTGACCCATATAAATGATTATAATATGTCCCTGGGGGTCCTGTTTCTTTTAAAACATATGTTGTAATAAAATGTGTCAAAAAGAGTCATCAGTTATCCCATGATCCCTTTTAACCCATATAAATGGTTATTATATATACGTAGGAGTCGTAGGAGACTTAGGGACATGTGTTGTCATGAAACATATCGAAAGGGGTCATAAGGTTATCCTATGACTCTTTTCGACCCATATAAACAATTATAATATGTCACCAGGGATTCTAAGAACCCTAGAGACATATATTGTAATGAAATGTGTCGAAAGGGGTCGTAGGTTATCCTATGACCCCTTTCAAACTATAGAAATGATTATAATATGTCCCTAGGGGTCATATGATCCCTAGAGGCAAATGTTGTAATGATATATGTCGAACGGGGTCATAGGATGACCTATGACCCCTTTCGACCCATATAAATGATTCTAATATGTCCCTAGGGGTCTTAGGACCCTTAGAGACATATGTTATCTATTAAGAATAAGGTGTCTCAACCTTGTATAATTCCTATTCTTATTATTTGTTTTGTAAAATGTATTTCTTGCAAATAATGTTGATGTGTCGACATTTTGAATCGTGTGTAAGGAGATCATGGCTAAAACGGCTATGATAGATTCCTATGACACGTAAGAGCTATGTTAGGAAGATTAAATGATAGGTGAAGACATGTGGCAACTGATAAATTGGAGTATTGTACACTCTACCCCAATAGTGGGGTTAGGGTTCCTATTTTCTCAGAGAATGGTAAAACCCTAATCCAGTTTATCTTTGGGAGTAGCCCTAAAGTGAAGCGCATGTTATAAGCATTTTTTAGGGTTATGAAGAGTAGTGATGCGTGAGAGTGTATTGTTGGTACTGTGAGTTGCTATTGGAGTCTTCTATTGTCACTGTTGAGCTTGCACTACAATTGTATTGTAACCTTTTGTTGAAGATAATACATTGTGCAGGTTCTGGAGGGGTGGGGTTGTTTTACCGAAAGGTTTTTTTCCACTGGCAAATCTTTGTGTTATGTGTTTCTTTCTCTATCTATTTTTATGTATGCATTGTTGACCGCAATATTGTTGTTATTTACAAATCTGTAAGTGAAAAGTTTTTAAAAAGATTTCCACCATACTTTCCTTAAGAGATTAGTGTAGGAAGCTTTTTTCGCACCTGAGTTTCCTTACATTATCATGAAATGTGTTATAAATATTTATAATATGTCCTTAGGGGACCTGAGAATCTTAGGGACATATGTCATTATGAAACATATCGAAAGGGGTCATAAAGTTATCCTATGACCCCTTTCGACCCATATAAATGATTCTAATATGTCCCTAGGGGTCTTGGGACCCTTAGAGACATATGTTGTAATGAAATGTGTTAAAAACTATTTGAAATCATATAAATGATTACTATATGTGCTTAGGGGTCGTGTGACCCTTAGAGACATGTTGTAATAAAATATGTCGAAAGGGGTCATAGGTTATCCTATGACCCCTTTCGACCCATATAAACAATTCTAATATGTCCCTAGGGGTTCTGGGACCCCTAAAGACATATGTTGTCATGAAATGTGTTGAAAGGGGACCCATATAAATGATTATAATATGTTCCTAGGGTCCTGTGGCCTTTAGAGACATATGTTGTCATGAAATGTGTTGAAAGGGGTCATAGGTTATCTTATGACCCTTTTTTACCCATATAAATGATTATAATATGTCCCTAGGGGTCTCAAGACCCCTAGAGACATATGTTGTAATGAAATGTGTCGAAACGGATCATAGGTTTTCTTATGACCCCTTTCGACCCATATAAATGATTATAATATGTCCCTAGGGGTCCTATTCCAATAAAATCATATGTTGTAATGAAATGTGTCGAAAGGGGTTATCGGTTATCCCATGACCCCTTTTTGACCCTTAGAAATGATTATAATATGTACCTAGGAGTAGTAGGAGACCTAGGGACATATGTTGTCATGAAACATGTCAAAAGGGGTCATAAGGTTATCTTATGACTCCTTTCGACCCATATAAACAATTATAATATGTCCGTAGGGGTCCTAAGACCCCTAGAGACATATGTTGTAATGAAATGTAGGTTATATTATGACCCGTTTCAAACTATGGAAATGATTATAATATGTTCTTAGGGGTCCTATGATTCTTAGAGACATATGTTGTAATGAAATATGTTGAATGAGATCATAGGTTATCCTATGACCCTTTTCGACCTATATAAATGATTCTAATATGTCCTTAAGGGTCCTAAGACCTTTAGGGACATGTTATTATGAAATGTGTCAAATCTTTTCAACCCATATGAATATTTATAATATGTCCCTAGGGGACTTGGAACTCCTATGGACATATGTTGTCATGAAATATGTCGAAAGGGGTCATAGGTTATTCTATGACCTCTTTTGACCCATATAAACAATTCTAATATGTCCCTAGGGGTTCTAGGACCCCTACAGGCATATGTTGCCATAAAATGTATCAAAAGAGGTCATAGGTTATCCTATGACCGCTTTTGACCCATATAAACAATTATAATATGTTCCTAGGCGTCCCAGGACCTCCAGAGACATATGTTGTAATGGAATGTGTCGAAAGGGGTCATAAGTTATCTTATGACACCTTTCGACCCATATAAACAATTATAATATGTCCCTAGGGGTCCTAGGACCTTAGAGACATATGTTGTAATGAAATGTGTTGGAAAGGGTCATAGGACATCCTATGGCCCATTTCGACCCATATAAATGATTATAATATGTCCCTAGGGGTCCTACGACCCCTGAAGATATGTAATAAAATGTGTCGCAAGGGATCATATGTTATCCTATGACACCTTTTAACCCATATAAATGATTATAATATGTCCCTTAGGATCTTGGGACCCTTAGTGACATATGTTGTAATGAAATATGTGGAAAGGGGTCATAGGTTATCCTATGAACCCTTTCAACCCATATAAATAATTATAATATGTCTGTAAGGGTCTTGGGACCCCTAAAGACATATGTTGTCATGAAATGTGTCGAAAGGGGTCATAGGTTATCCTATGACCTATTTTGGCCTATATAAATGATTATAATAAGTTCTTAAGAGTCCTAAGACCCTTCAGGACATATGTTGTGATGAAACATTTTGAAAGGGGTTATAAGGTTATCTTATGACTGCTTTCAACCCATATAAACAATTATAATATGTCTCTATAGGTCCTAAGACCCCTACAGACATATGCTGTAATAAAATATGTCAAAAGGGGTCATAGGTTATACTATGACCCCTTTTAAACCAAAAGAATGATTATTATATGTCCTTAGGGGTCCTATGACCCCTAGAGACATATGCTGTAATGAAATATGTTGAAAGGGGACATAGGTTATCCTATGACCCCTTTCGACCCATATAAATGAGTCTAATATGTCCTTAGTTGTCCTGGGACCCCTAGAGACATATGTTGCCATGAAATGTATCGAAAGGGTTCATAGGTTATCCTGACTCCTTTCAACCCATATAAACGCTTTTAAAATGTCTCTAGGGATCCTAGGACCCCTAGAGACATATGTTGTCATGAGATATGTCGAAAAGGGTTATAGGTTATCCTATGACCCCTTTCGATCCATATAAATGATTATAGTATGTTCTTAGGGTCCTGGGACCCCTACAAACATATGTTCTCATGAAATGTGTTGAAAGGGGTCATAGGTTATCCCATGACCTCTTTTGACCCATATAAATGATTATAATATGTCCTTAAGGGTTCTAGGACCCCTAGAGACATATGTTATTATAAAGTGTGTCGAAAGGGGTCATAGGTTTTCCTATGACCTCTTTTGATCTATATAAATGATTGTAATATGTCCATAGGGGTCATGTTCCCCTAAAAAGATATGTTGTAATGAAATGTGTCGAAAGGGGTCACAGGTTATCTCATTGCCCCTTTTGACCAATATAAATGATTATAATATATTCCTAAGAGTCTTAGTAGACCTAGAGACATATGTTGTCATGGAACATGTCAAAAGAAGTCATAAGGTTATCCTATGACTCCTTTCAACCCATATAAATAATAATAATATGCACCCAAGGGTTCTAAAATGCCTAGAGACATATGTTTTAATGAAATGTGTTGAAAGGGGTCATAGGTTATACTATGACCCCTTTCAAATCATAGAAATGATTATGATATGTCCTTGGGGGTCCTATGATCCCTAGAGACATATGTTTTCATGAAATATGTCGAATGGGTTGTTGGTTATCCTATGACCCCTTTCAACCCATATAAATAATTCTAATATGTCTCTAGGGGTCCTGAGACCCCTAGAGACATGTTGTCATGAAATCTGTCGAAAGGGTCCCTTTCGACCCATATAAATGCTTATAATATGTCCCTAGGAGACTTGAGACTCATAGATACATATGTTGTCATGAAACATGTCGAAAGGGGTCATAAGGTTATCTTATGACTTCTTTTGATCCATATAAATAATTATAATATGTCCCTATGGGTTTTAGGACCTATAGAGACATATGTTGTAATGAAATATGTCAAAAAAGGTCACAAGTTTTCCTATGAACCCTTTCGACCCATATAAATAATTATAATATGTCCCTAGGGGTCCTAGGACTCCTAGAGACATATGTTTTAATGAAATGTGTCAAAGGGGTTCATAGGACATCTTGTGGCCCATTTTGACCCATATAAATTATTATAATATGTCCCTAGGGGTCCAACGAGCCCTAGAGATAGATGTTGTAATGAAATATGTCGAAAGGGGTCATAGGTTATCCTATGACCCCTTTCGTCCCATATAAATGATTCTAATATGTCTCTAAGGGTCCTAGGACCTCTAGAGACATATGTTGCTATGAAATTTGTCAAAAGGGCTCATAGGTTATGCTCTGACTCCTCTCGACCCATATAAATGATTATAATATGTCCCTAGGGTTCATAGGATCCCTGGAGACATATATTTTCATGAAATGTGTCGAAAGGGGTCATAGGTTATCTTGTGACCCCTTTTGACCCATATAAATGATTATAATATGTCCTTAGGGGGTTCATAGTGGTCTTGGTACCACTAGAGACATATGTTGTAGTGAAATGTGTCAAAAATGGTTATAGGTTTTCCTATGACCCGTTTCGACTCATATAAATGATTCTAATATGTCCTTAGGAGTCTTGGGACCCTTAGAGATATATGTTGTCATGAGATGTGTCAAAAAGGGCCCCTTTCGACCCATATAAATGATTATAATATGTTCCTAGGTTCCTAGGACCCCTAGAGACATATGTTTTCATGAATTGTGTCGAAAGGGGTCATAGGTTATCTTATAACCCCTTTTGACCCATATAAATGATTAAAATATGTCCTTAGTAGTCTTGGGAACCCTAGAGACATGTTGTAATGAAACATGTTGAAAGGGGTCACAGGTTATCCTCTGACCCCTTTCGATCCAAATAAACGATTATAATACGTCTCTAGCGGTCCTAGGACCCCTAAAGACTTATGCTGTAATGAAATGTGTGGAAAGGGGTCATAGGTTATACAATGACCGTTTTTAAATGATAGAAATAATTGTAATATGTCCCTAGGGGTCCTATGACACCTAGAGACATATGTTGTAATGAAATATGTTGAAAGGGATAATAGGCTATCCTATATTTTCAACCCATATAAACTATTATAATATGTCTGTAGGGATTTTAGGACCCCTAGAGACATATGTTGTAATAAAATGTGTCGAAAAGGGTCATAGGATATCTTAGCCTATGACGCCTTTCAACTCATATAAATGATTATAATATGTCTCTAGGTGTCCTAGCACCCATAGAGACATATGTCGTCATTTAATGGGTCAAAATGGGTCATAGGTTACTCTATGACCCCTTTCAACCTATTTAAACACATTATTTATGTCCTTAGGGTTTCTAGGACCCCTAACAACATATATTGTCATATTATATATTGAAAGGGATCATGGGGTACTCTATGACCCCTTTCGATTCATTTGAACACATGATATATTTTTCTAGGGGTTATAGGACCCCTATCAACATATGCTATCATTTAATGGGTCAAAATTTTGGCCCATTCAAACACATGATGTATGTTCCTACGACACCTAAGATCCCTAGGGACATACATGATGTGTTATAATTGGTAAAAAGGGGTCATAGGGAATGCCATGAAAAATTTTGACCTATTACATAACAAAATACATTCATAGGGTTTGTAGGATCCCTAGGGACATACATGTTGTATTCCAATGGGTTGAATTGGGTTAAATGATATCCTACGACTGTGGCTGATGAAAATTCGGCTCTGAGCATATTATGGTTTTTGATGTTTAAAGTTGGTATAGGTTAGATAACCTCCAGCTGAATTCTCAGCCTTTTATTCTCTGGGGCCAGGCCCTCATTTTTTTGTGTGCTATCAACTACTTCAAAAACAAGGGATCACAAGATCATAAGATCATAGCTATACTCTTAGTAAACATAAACACAACCTCTAATATTTACTGAAACATTTACAGCACCATAAGAACTAGTAAAATTAAGAACATCCTATAACTTAACCCATTTTAATCCTAATTTTGATCTTTCCTTCACAAGACTCAGTACCAAATTTAGCAGTGATCTCAACTAAGAGGCACATTTCCAATATTCAACAACTACACTTCTCATTGTTCTTGTACAATTTTCAGTTTAAAATCTAAACAACAATTGATTTTTTCATAATACAAATATTTTTCTCAACATCAACCGACATCAAATACAATGAGACATTTTTCATGAATTATAATTGGCAATCCTTTACATTTCAGAGGAAGTATGTAATATGCAACACCATGATTCGCAAGGAAAGACGGTGTGGAAATGTAAACAATTATTGCATGGTCCTTTAATTAAAGTTTGAGGTTTGTTTCCATACTACGGTTACCATCTTTAGTATGTTTAAAATTTTAAGAAGGTTTCCTCTATCAATTATATGGAATGAACACATAATGATCCTTCTTCAATAAAGATTAATGATTTTATTTACTATCGTGATGACCTTGTAACATTATAACAAATCCAAATTGTAAGAAACAAATTCAAAACTCCACCTAATCGTATGTATCTATAACTAAATCTGAATCTGGGTGCCTTATTGGTTCTAGTGAATGACTCTTAATTTGGTGCACAACTATGATTTTTAGAAAGTCTAATTCTACTCCAATGCACAAGCTTAAAATTTTGGATATGAGGTGAGGTGTGGTATTTTCCAGATATCGATAAATTATATAGCGCAGTCTTATTCATGTTGAAAGGTCATCGTTGGCCATTCTAGTCAAGATGCTAACATAACTACTCCTTGTCAAGGCATGATATGTGACTTCTTTGCCTAAAATTTGTACCCAAACCCCATCAGTGATAAATTAATTGAACGTCTTTCATTGAGTAAAATGAAAAAATACATAGATCACCAACTCTATTATTCTATACAATATTAAGATGTAGACACAAGTTGAGGGACTAAAGTTTTTGATGTTAAGTATAAGGAGTACTTTATCTCGAATCAAACTCAGTGTTTGAACATTGTTGCCAAGTCATGGCTCTTGCAACCAAGGAAAGGGAAATCTCAACTGGCCAAATCCATTCATAGATCATTGCTAAAAGAAGACATAGCAAACATGGTAACTCTATTAAGTAGGACAGTTGGACTTCAAGATTCACATGAGTTTGAAGGTTGGATGTTCCTGTTTATTAACATGGTCTGCGAAGGGAAGTAAAACATTGATTGGGTTGAAATTATCAATAACTCACTGTATAGACAACTCATGGGTCTTCAAGAAAATGACTACTTCTACATGACTTCATACCTTTTCTATGCTATTACAAGTACCAAAAGTTGGCCAGGACTTAATCGACAGGGTATCTATAATGATGTGACTCTCATTTACAATCATCTTCCTCATATTCAGTGTGACAATAGCGTGCACCATTTTAGAAGAGTGAATGATGCGTTTACAATGCTGACTATAAGAGAAATTCAAGGGAATATCGGGGTCAGAATTTCACTAGAAGCAGCAATGAAAGTACAAAAATATGGAAGTGTTTTCATACAGTTCCTAAAGTTTACTTATATCAGATTAGCTGCCTATGATGGGTGTCCACTAATGCTACCTAGATTTGTTGATGATAAATTGGTCTTGATTGAAATGTTCAAGCAAATAAGTCAAATCAATAAACTTTGCAGGAATTGGAGGATAGATGAAATACCTTTTCCTATCGGCATCAGATATTATAGTTGTGATACCACATCAGATGCTCGGAATATAGAAAGATCTATTGCCACA
This sequence comes from Cupressus sempervirens, assembly GCA_028749045.1. NCBI lineage: Eukaryota > Viridiplantae > Streptophyta > Pinopsida > Cupressales > Cupressaceae > Cupressus > Cupressus sempervirens. The sequence goes on from CM053785.1 coordinate 740,406,601, forward strand.
ATAAATTTGCATCCTTATACGATGCGTTTCCCTTATGATAGTAAGGGCTATGCAGTGAATGAGTTAAACTTAAATCCCAATCTTGGTCACTTCCCGTCTCTAGAGGACTTTTGGGAGGATTGTGAAAATGATTTTGAAGTCAGGAAGAGAGATTGGATGCGGCTTACAGTGAGGCAGGTAATAGACTTCAAGCTGGATATTGATGTGATAGGTGTAGATGATAATGAGGTTTCCTTGGTTGATCCTTTCTACTATGAGAAAATCGAATTGCTAGATCTCCCTCCTATTGATTGGTCAATTCCGGAGTTAAAAAACTTAAAAGAAAGGATTGCCTTTGTTCTTAAAAGGACAAGAGATTGGGTCAATAAAGTCAAAGTAGAAAGGGCAGCTGTTGAATTCCAAAGTAGGGAGAGAAGAGGCAATCAAGGACAATCATCTCGAATGGCATTAAAGGAATGCAACAATTAGATGCAAGTGTTCCAGATCAAGATTAAGATCTAAATCATCTAGCTAAGTTTACAGTCAAAAAGAGGAGGACAAAGATGAAAAATAAATCTACTAGATCAAATCAGGAAGGAAATGAGCCTAATATGAAGGATCAAGGAACTACCCAAGCCGTTGAACCACACATTCCCATTACATCCTCTCATGATGTAGCAATCCCTCATTTGAGTCTCTCTCCTCCTGAGATATCATTAATAAACATCACACAGCTGGATAATCAATTATCTAATTCAGAAGATTTAATGATGATTGCTGAAAATATAATAGGCGATGTGCAAGTTTCAAATACTACACATTCATGGTTCCAGAACAATATTAAGAAGAAGAAGAAAGTTGTTCAAATGATTCTACCTCCATTTGATGTGATCTCTAGTTTCCTTCAGAAGCCTTCTAAGGTGAAAAAGACCAAAGTGATGTCTAGGTTAGCCATTGATAAAAGATACTTCTTCAATAAAGATTGATGATTTTATTTACTGTTGTGATGACCTTGTAACATTATAAAAAATCCAAATTGTAAGAAACAAATTCAAAACTCCACCTAATTTTATGTATCTATAACTAAATTTGAATCTGGGTGCCTTATTGGTTCTAGTGAACGACTCTTAAATTGGTGCACATTATGATTTTTGGAAAGTCTAATTCTACTCCAATGCACAAGCTTAAAATTTTGGATATGAGGTGAGGTGTGGTATTTTCTAGTTATTGATAAATTATATAGCGCAGTCTTAACCATGTTGAAAGGTCATTGTTGGCCACTCTAGTCAAGATGCTAACACAACTACTCCTTATCAAGGCACGATATGTGGCTTCTTTTCCCAAAATTTGCACCCAAACCCAATCAGTGATAAATTAATTGAACGTCTTTCATTGAGTAAAATGAAAAAATACATAGATCACCAACTCTATTATTCTATACAATATTAAGATGTAGATACAAGTTGAGGGACTAAAGTTTTTGATGTTAAGTATATACTTAACATTTGCATCATTTTAATGGCATACTAAGGGAGAGGGATTAACAACTCATAGTTTACTTTTCTTTACTTTTCTGCACATCAACACATAAACATAGAGTAAAAGCACAAACCCGTGTCACCCTTTTGTAAAGGAAAAGGCTAACAAAAGTATGACTGTTCACCTTTAATGACATAAGCATGGTATTATTATTGAGAATTTGAAAATGAAGCAAACTAATGAAATGCGTAGAAATGGATGAAGTTTAGGATTATAATTTTTTATAATTATTTGGAATAAGAATTGATGTTTTAGGTGTTGAAAAATGATGAAAATTAGGGGTCTAGTTCCCACCAAAAAAACTATATGGAAATAAACTCATTTCCCTTTGATCTCAGACTATGTTATAGATAACATACATAGCTAGAACAATAAAAAATAAAATTGTCTTTAGACCTATATTTTCTCTTTTATAATGATTCAAATTTCAACTCACCTGAAATCGATAGCCTCCATCTCCCACCACATTTTTCAAAACAAATCTATTCTAACCAGAAGAAAAATTATACATTCTAGAAGAGGAATTTCTCTCCTCTAGAACATCATATGATTTTCAATTTTTTAATATGATTTAATATTTTTTCTTTCTCAAAATTGATATATTTTTGAGTGTTAAAATACGTGCTTGTAGAAATTTTAATTACAATATGCAATATCTAATTAAAATAAGTTAAAAACTCTATATGAGAATATCCTTGACTTTGAGCTCTATAAAATGGTGTTCTATAGGTTATTAAAAAAAATCATAAAAAATAGTAAGAGTTATTGAAACGTTATTTTTCTGAAATACTTTTATTTCTTTAGTAATTGGATACAAACTAGTATAAAACATGCATTTCCAATTGGAAAAGTGTGAGACCATATACAGCTTAGCTATAATGAATTTATCTAGATCATATGTTTGAGCAAAATTGATTTTTAGAGAGAAATACTCAAATTCAATCATTCTGATATCTCAGCATGAAAGGTGACACAATTTTGTACTTTTGTCCCATAATCACCTAGAAGTTAATTATTTAATACTTGATAGGTGACCATTTGTAGGGTACATTTCATGGCAGCATAAAAAATGTCAAATGGTGAGACTAGTTCAAGGTTCACATGTGGTAAAATGCCCAGTTCCTGCTCAGCATGTGGTAATATGCGCCTTCTCAGATCATTGATTGCAAATAGTTATCGATAGTGGAAATTATTAAATTATTGCAAAATTTCATAGATTTTTTCTTGAAGCTAGTGTAGATTAAAACTGCTATCAAATTCAAGTTAGGTTTATTTTGAAATGAACTAAACCGGTGACGATGAAACGAGCAATTAGGAATAGGGTAAAAAATATTATTCATATATCTTCTAGGAAATTCTAAAATCATTGCAAAAAATAGATTGTTGCATGAAGCTACTGTACATTAAAAATGCTATCAAATGCAAGTTAGATTTGTTTCAAAATGAAATAAACCCGTGACAATGAAAACGAGAAATCAGGAATAGGGTAAAAAATATTATTTCATATATCTTCTATGATGCATAGCTCAAAATTTGTAAGATACAATGCTTTTTAAAAATAAAATAAAAAAATTAGTGCTTTTTAATGGATCATGTAAGACTGACAAAGTATCACATTTAATATATCTGTCTAATTTCTTTTGGTTGCGATTAGTATTGGCATTTGTAAATGTAAAAAATCAAATTCCCTGTTTACCTACAAAATTAGTAAGATTGAAACTAGTGAGCTTTTTATATGTGAATGAAAGTGTACTCAAGCGAGGTATAATAATTTAAAACAAATCGAGAACAAATTGAAAGCTATAAAAAGAAGCCACGATACAGAACTCTCCAAAGTCTATGGGATAAGGACGATAGAATTAAATGGGTTTTGTATTCAGTTTTTGTCTTCTTTTGAATATGAAGAATATACATTACTTGTAGAAGCGTTCATCTTTGCCAATGATATTTGGTGATCGATCAATAAAAATTTGAAGATTATAAAGATATTTTTAACTGATCTAGGAGGTAAGTTAGGCTGTCTTAAGTTTCAAATAATAAACTAAGCATGTCTCAGGTTCCATCCCGATTTGCATCTTTACTACATAATAGTCTTACAATTACCTCTTTTTATTGAAAATCTAGCTATTTCACGATAGTTCCATGTATATGATCTGATAGTGTGAACCAATTTCATTCAATTTACTCAGTGAGATCTTAACTACGATTATCCAAAATGGAACTATGAAACCTAAAATACAAAAAGAAAAAATTCAAGTTATTAGTATTCTAAATTTGTATAAAGAGTGCAAGAGAAAATTTAATAATATTTATTTATTCATGAATGCTAGAAGCAACACCCTCCTGACATAATATGGTACTATGAGGCATCATGAAGAATGTGCAATAATTATCTTTCAAAACTAATAGAACTTTAAAATACAATATTTAGACATATTCACATGTCGTACACAAGAGTCAGAGCAAAAGATATTTAAGTTCCTAATGAAGTTCTCTTAGATTACTAATAAGCATGCTTTGATAATGAGATCGTATACAATAGCATTCCTCATGGAAGAAGAAGAAATTTTGATAAGTAAATACAGAGTGTTGGACATTTAAAAATAAGAAATCTACCTCATGATTAGGAAACATGCATTAACAAAGCAATATCACAAAATTTTGATAGCCAACAAGGTCCAAGTAAGGAAATCTTTTGTCATATCTCTTATAAAGATATCATTATTACTTGTAACCGTCTTATCTGTGTAAAATATTGGCACTCTAAGTTTGTCCATTCCAGATTGACTTTATATAGAACATTTTACTACCATAAATTTTGACTTTTGACCAAAGTAGAAAACTTCCTGGACAAACCAATCAAAGTGGAGGAGGAGGACGCGACAAGGGAAGCACTTGAGGAGCAGAAGAATGGGAACCAAGAGAAGGAAGAGGGAATCTAGCCCAGGCTCTGTTGTGTTTTTTTACTATTTTTATGATTATGTTTCTGAACTTTGCACCCCATGGGGTTTTAGGAATATGTCGATTACTTGGACCAATAGCAGTGTTGTTTTCCAATGTTGCTAGTTTATTATCTAGTTTACTATGCATAGCAGTTTAAGTACTGTGGATGATGATGATTCGGCTCTGAACATATTATGGTTTTTGATGTTCAAAGTTGGTATAGGTTAGATAACTGAGAGATAACCTCCAACTGAATTCTCAGCCTTTTGTTCTCTCGGGCCAGGCCCCCTTTTTTTTGGTTGCTATCAGCTACTTCAAAAACAAGGGATCACAAGATCATAAGACCATAGCCGTACTCTTAGTAAGCATAAACATAACCTCTAATATTTACTGAAACATTTACAACACCATAAGAACTAGTACAATTAAGAACATCCTATAACTTAACCTATTTTAATCTTAATTTTGATCTTGCCTTCACAAGACTCGGTGCCAAATTTAGCAATGATCTCAACTAAGAGGCACATTTCCAATATCCAACAACTACACTTCTCATTTTTCTTGTACAATTTTTAGTTTAAAATCTAAACAACAACTGATTTTTTCATAATACAATGATTTTTCTCAACGTCAACCAGCTTCAAATATAATGAGCCATTTTTCATGAATTATAACTGGCAATCCTTTACATTTCAGAGGAAGTATGTAATACACAACACCATGATTCCCAAGGAAAGACGGTGTGGAAATGTAAACAATTATTGCATGGTCCTTTAATTAAACATTGAGGTTTGTTTCCATACTACGATTACCATCTTTAGTATGTTTAAAATTTTAAGAAGGTTTCCTCTATCAATTATATGGAATGAACACAAGATCCTTCTTCAATAAAGATTGATGATTTTATTTACTATCGTGATGACCTTGTAATGTTATAACAAATCCAAATTGTAAGAAACGAATTCAAAACTTCACCTAATTGTATGTATCTATAACTAAATTTGAATCTGGGTGCCTTATTGGTTCTAGTGAACGACTCTTAAATTGGTGCACATCTATGATTTTTAGAAAGTCTAATTCTACTCCAATGCACAAGCTTAAAATTTTGGATATGAGGTGAGGTGTGGTATTTTCCAGTTATTGATAAATTATATAGCGCAGTCTTAACCATGTTGAAAGGTCATCGCTGGTCATTCTAGTCAAGATGCTAACTTAACTACTCCTTATCAAGGCACGATATGTGGCTTCTTTGCCCAAAATTTGCACCCAAACCCAATCAGTGATAAATTAATTGAACGTCTTTCATTGAGTAAAATGAAAAAATACATAGATCACCAACTCTATTATTCCATACAATATTAAGATGTAGATACAAGTTGAGGGACTAAAGTTTTTGATGTTAAGTATATACTTAACATTTGCATCATTTTAATGGTATACCAAGGGAGAGGGATCAACAACTCATAGTTTACTTTTCTTTACTTTTCTGCACATCAACACATCAACATAGGGTAAAAGCACAAACCCGTGTCACCCTTTTGTAAAGGAAAGGGCTAACGAAAGTATGACTGTTCACCTTTAATGACATAAGCATGGTATTATTATCGAGAATTTGAAAATGAAGTAAACTAATGAAATGTGTAGAAATGGATGAAGTTTAGGATTGTAATTTTTTATAATTATTTGGAATAAGAATCGATGTTTTAGGTGTTGAAAAATGATGAAAATTAGGGGTCTAGTTCCCACCAAAAAACCATATGGAAATAAACTCATTTCCCTTTGATCTCAGACTATGTTATAGATAACATACATAGCTAGAACAATAAAAAATAAAATTGTCTTTAGACCTATATTTTCTCTTTTATAATGATTCAAATTTCAACTCACCTAAAATCGATAGCCTCCATCTCACACCACATTTTTCAAAACAAATCTATTCTAACTAGAAGAAAAATTATACATTCTAGAAGAGGAATTTCTCTCCTCTAGAACATCATATGATTTTCAAATTTTTAATATGATTTAATATTTTTTCTTTCTCAAAATTGACATATTTTTGAGTGTTAAAATACATGCTTGTAGAATTTTTAATTACAATATGCTATATCTAATTAAAATAAGTTAAAAACTCTATATGAGAATATCCTTGACTTTGAGCTCTGTTAAAATGGTGTTCTATAGGTTATTAAAAAAATATCATAAAAAATAGTAAGAGTTATTGAAACGTCAGTTTTCTGAAATACTTTTATTTCTTTAGTAATTGGATACAAACCAGTATAAAATATGCATTTCCAATTGGAAAAGTGTGAGACCATATATAGCTTAGCTATGATGAATTTATCTGGATCATATGTTTGAACAAAATTGATTTTTAGAGAGAAATACTCAAATTCAATCATTTTGATATCTCAGCTTGAAAGGTGACACAATTTTGTACTTTTGCCCCATAATCACCTAGAAATTAATTATTTAATTCTTGATAGGTGACCATTTGTAGAGTACATTTCATGGCAGCATAAAAATGTCAAATGGCGAGACTAGTTCAAGGTTCAAATGTGGTAAAATGCCCAGTTCCTGCTCGGCATGTGGTAATATTCACCTTCGTAGATCATTGATTGTAAATAGTTATCGATAGTGGAAATTATTAAATTATTGCAAAATTTCATAGATTTTTTCTTGAAGCTAGTGTAGATTAAAACTGCTATCAAATTCAAGTTAGGTTTAGTTCGAAATGAACTAAACCGGTGACAATAAAACCGAGCAATTAGGAATAGGGTAAAAAATATTATTCATATATCTTCTAGGAAATTATAAAATCATTGCGAAAAATAGATTGTTGCATGAAGCTACTGTAGATTAAAAATGCTATCAAATGCAAGTTAGATTTGTTTCAAAATGAAATAAACTCGTGACAATGAAAATGAGATTTGTGTCCTTTAGTATGGCTCTTTCCATGTCATGCCAGATGTTGAAGGGGGTTGGTTGTATTTCTTTGGAGAGCCTCTTCAGGTTTTGGGGACTTGGCCTTTGGTGGTTTCTGGTTGCTCTTGCAGATGTTTGATCCCTCTAGGAGAATACTCTGGCAGTTCCCTAAGGTCATTTGTTGGCTTGTATTCTATCCATCTGAGCTGCTTTCCTTGTGTAGTGGAGCTTTTCCCTCTTACAGTTGGGAGATGTCCTATTTTTATGACTACTTCTTGGCTGTTGATTCTCTGGAGGTGTGTTGGTTCTAGAGCTCTAGTGGTTTGGCGGTTGGATGAATGTTGGGCAAGGAAGCCTGGCGGAGGTGGAGAACATGTTCTCTAGTTTGAGGCCATAGAGGTATTTTAGTTTTGTCTCTGTATGCTTTCATTTTTAGAGCATGTCCCCCTCTTGGTTTGATCTCTTTTCGATCTGTTATTGAATGATGAATTTTTATTTATTTAAATGGGTATTGTTGTTGCTGGTTTCTTTATAGTGGTACTAGAGCGAGGCATGCTATCAATTTTTATGGGCACTTTCTAGTTAGTTTTTGTTATTGGTTGAGAAGTCATCGGGGGGTCCTTTTAAAATCCCCACAAGGTGTTTGGTTCCTTTCAAAACCTTAGGGATCGACACTCAGAGCTTGTTTCCTTTGCTAAGCTTATGTTTTCTATTCTTTTGTAAGGAATTTGGTGTTTTATATAGGTTTCAGTGGCCCACCAATCCCTAGTTTCCAAATCAATTCTATTTAAAGATAATAATGTAGTTTTCTTAAAATAATTTTTTGACTAAACCAAGAGACAAATAATATAAACCCTATAATGAGGCTTTCATATTCATATATGATTTATTTAATATTATTATTTGAAGTTTTTAAAATAATAATCATTAAAAACATAGTTTTTTCAAAAATGATTTTCTAGTCCAAGGGGTTTAGCTTAGTTGGTCGAGGCAAGGAGCTCTCATTGTCGACACCCTGGTTCAAATCCAAGATGGACATCTTTGTGTAATTCTAAGTTGCGACTCTTGGTCTTCTATTGGTTGTATTCGTCTCATTTGTAAAAAGTGGATTCTAAGTTGTGACTCTTGGTCCTCCAATTGTTGTTTCTAGTGTGGTCACTTGAGAGGAGCTTGAATAAATTGTAATCTTTTCCTCTTAAGGAGCACCCGATATGTAAATGATCTTAATATGATAAATATTTTTTCTTAAAAAACATAATTTAAAAAATTAACACTAGAACTTATATATTTTTAAAATTAGATTTTTCTAAATATTTAGTCTTAAATTTTAACTTATGTATTTACCTGCTTATAACTCTATTGAAAATACATCCTTTCTTTATCACTTTAGTCGTATAATTTTTGTTTGTTTTAATTTTTAAACATGATTTGGAGTTTATTTTCTTATTCCATAAAACTTTATTAATAACATATTACCTTTTATTTGGTAATTTTTCGGAGAGTTTCAAATCAAGTATAGTTTGCAAACTATCCAATATATGAAATAACATCAAGGTATAGTAACAATCACATGACATAGGAAGTAAATTAGTTCCAGTCACATGTCTAAGATAACAATTGGCATACTTAGAAAAGATAAACATAGGGGCTGGATTCAACATATTTTACTAGGTCAAAGGTCCAACAAGCTCACCAACAGAAATGAAGGAGTAGGGATGGTGGGTTGTGACATCCCTCCCCTCCAGGAAGAGACATCAACTTGTTGCCTGATGAAAATGTAACAAACATAGTTCTCACATCACACATAACTGAAAGCACAACAATAAGATACACTAGAGTCTATATAGATAAAAGATATAAAGATCTAATAAAACCATCGTCATCTCCCATGTCCTAAGATTTGAGAATAACTAATCAATGAGAGATCCATTAGGATGCATCGTAGATCATGTTTTGGTAGTTTATATGGGTGCAGCTTGAAAAATTGTTTGAGAAAGTTTTTCATCTCTAGTATGATGGGGACAATAACTTTCGCATTGTTTACCTCCAAAAGTAAAGAAACCATTCCCCGCTCCCTTCCTACCGTCAGACCTATTGTTCCAGTTATTCACATTTCCACTGTTATCAACTTATCTCTATTCATATTTTGATTCTAAGTGTTATTGATATTCCTCGGTGCATTATTGTGAAACTTCCTCTTGAATCCTTGAGGACTGTGGTTTCTCTCTGAAGTTGTGATTGCATTTACCGTTTTTAGTTTCTCCTCCTAAAGCAGTATCTTTCGATGTGCGAATTCCATGGTTTTTGGTTCATGCATTTTGATTACAGATCCAATCTCGAGATGTAATCCCAATACAACCTTATATTTGTTCTCAAATGCTCATCCTACAGATACTAAGGAACATATTTCACCAAACGAAAAAATTGCTCTTGGTATTTGGTCACTACCATGACCCCTTGTACATCAAGTTTTGAAACTCAGCTACGTCAGTGTCATAAAATAACAGAGGCAATGATCGCTTCATGGAAAGAGATAAAAATTTATTTCCAGGACATTTGTCCTGGTCACAACTTCCTCTCAGCCGTTAATTGTTCCACCATGTGGTTGATTCACCAATCGACTGAAATGCAACCCATAAAGCCCTAGACTGTGCTGAAAGGTGATGAACATGAAAGTACTTTTCCATGGAGATGATTAATTTCTCAGCATCATCCTTACCATCGAAAGTGGGTAATATGACCTTTTTAAGGTCCTTGCTCAACTCCTCCGCTATCTTCTCATTATTCAGGGGTCCAAAATTATTCTCCTCATCAAAATTTTCCTTTAAACTGTTCCTCAATTCTCCTATCCTCTTCAAATTTTCTGACAGCTTCTAATACTTGATCTCCATTCTACGCACCCCTTAGATCTTGTTCAAGGTGATCCAATGGTTCAACCTTCTCCCAGAGGAGGTTTCCACAGTAGGTTAGAAGTGCTAAAATATGGTCTTGGCTTCGATTCAGACTGAGCTCATCATTCTTACTAGTTCCTTCCTGATTATTATTTGTGGTCTTCATGGCGAGTATTCAATTCTTGTACCAAACATAAGTATGCAACTTATAAAACGTAGACCGAGGTCCTAGTGTTTAAGCTCATCTCCAATACCATAGAATGTCAAGTCGTCAAATAGCTAGTATATCGCAAGGTCAGAAGATCAAGTCTTAGTCATTCAATTGCAAAGACTAGCCAAACACAATTTTCCATTCAATTTAATATAAGTAATACAAGATTCGACCAATGCCAAGAATAAAGTCAATATGCAAATTTAAGTATACTAATGTAATCAATTGCAAATTGCAAATTTTAGAAATAAAGTTTAAGACTAATATTCAATGTTTTAATAGTTATGAGAATTTTGTTGAAGTGCTTCGAAAGTATTTTACATGTAGATTTTAAAAACGTACTTATAGAAAACTCACAAATAATTAGATATGTAACATGTAATTTTAAATATGTTACAGACAACTAAAAGAAAATCATTTCCATCCCTAATTATTTAAAATCCAAATAATTATAAAACACAATTTATAATTAAGTTGTTTAAAATAAGATTGTAGTTAAATCAAAGAAAGCTAATGCTAAAAGTGATGGAATGAAATTTAATTTCTTTATTTTTAAGAACTAATATAAAAATCATATTTATTTTAATTAAAATGTAAAAATGAATATCTAATTAATTATTATATAAATAATATATTTGCAAATGGAGTGGTTGTTTCTGATCTGATATTAAACATTAATACATAATTAATTATTATGTAAATAACTAATATCATCCATTAGATATCTTTAAATCGATGCAGTAGTTGTTTGTGATTTTCAATTTAGTTATTAGGTCTTATTAAATTAATGTGGAGGTAACCGCATGCAGTAGGGCTTACGTTGGAAATCCCTGTGGAAGTACGTCATCATATTGGAAGAACGGGGTAAAATAGACGGAGTCAAGATGAATGAACCCTTGCGAAGTAGTCATCTGTGTTTGAAATACATCATTCAATTTCCCTAGTTTACCAATTCTACGAGGGAGCAATAGCATACATAATATTGGCTTTCAGGAACCTCAACGTAGAAGATTTCAACCATAATAAAAGAATGATAAGAGTATATCCGCGGTAGCAGGTGGGTTGATCGTCAGGTAAGAATGAATGAGTCCTTGAGGAGCAGTTAACGTTTCGAGTATATAAAGCATGCAAATGGGCTTGCAATAGTACTCAATTCAATTATCCACATCCTGAGCTGTTTATTCACATCAGTCTCTCTGTGTTCCTGTCATAATGGGTAGCAGGATGATTTACCTCACGCTGGGGCTTGTTCTGTTGATATGTTGTTTCGGCAAAGGCGTCGTGGCAGCGGATTCCGATCCATTGCAGGATTTCTGCGTTGCAGACAACGAAAGCAAAGGTGAGCAGAGAATAACATTATAGATAATAAGAGATCTAGGTACTGATTATATGATTGCATGTGCTCGTTAGAAATCTAGGTACTGATTATATGATTGTTTTTCACAGTGTTGGTGAACGGGTTCGTGTGCAAGGAGGCAATGGCAGTATCAGCAGAGGACTTCTTCTTCGGGGGGCTTGGGCAGGCGGGGAACACCGACAACGCAGTGGGCTCCATCGTGACCCCTGCCAACGTAATGCAGATACCGGGGCTGAACACGTTGGGAATATCTCTGGTCCGCATCGACTACGCAGTGGGTGGAATTAATCCTCCTCACACCCACCCCAGAGCCACCGAGGTTCTCTTTCTAGCGGAAGGCGAGCTCTTTGTAGGGTTTATTGACACCAACAACACCTTCTTCAGCAAGACGTTGGAGAAGGGAGACGTGTTCGTCTTCCCCAAGGCGCTCGTGCATTTCCAGCAGAATGTGGGGAAAGAGAATGCGGTCGCCATCTCTGCTTTGAGCAGCCAGCTCCCGGGAACCCAGACAATTGCTAATTCTCTGTTTGCGGCGAATCCCCCTCTCCCCGATTCCGTATTGAGCAAGGCCTTCCGCATCACCCAGGAGCTCGTGGACTACATTCAGAAGATGTTCGCCTAAGCTTCTTGAGCTTAATTTTTTGTGATCGATTCGATAAAAATAAAACAAAGGAAAGGTAGACCACATAGGAATACTATTTTCGTACCATTTAATAAAAATTCTCTCTTTAGAGCTGCTCGTTGCATTCTCAACAGAAGTTTATTTTCCTAAAGGAACATCTTTCTGTGTGAAAAGAATTCTATGGTTTCTGGTTCATGCATCTTGACCACAGATCCAGTCTGGGGATGTAATCCCAATACAAACTTATAATATCCATTCTAAAATGCTCATCCTACAAATACTATGGAACATATTTCACAAATAACAAAATCGCTCCTGATATTTGGTCACTGCCATGACCCCTTTAATCAAGTTTTGAAACTCAGCTACGTCTGTCTCATAAAATAACAGATGCAACAATCGCTTCATGAAAAGAGATAAAAAAGTATTCCCAAGATATTTGTCCTGGTCACAACTTCCTCTCGGCCCTTAATTGTGGCTGTTCCACCACATAGTTGGTTCACCAATCAGCTGAAATGCAACCCATAAAGCCCTAGACTATGCCGAAAGGTGATGAACACGAAAGTACTTTACCATGAAGATGATTAATTTCTCAGCATCATCCTTACCATCGAAACCATGGAAAGTGGGTAATACGATCTTTTTAAGGTCATTGCTCAGCTCCTCCGCTATCTTCTCATTATTATTCAGGTGTCCAAAATTATTCTTCATTAAAACCAGAATGTCACGTGGAGAGGAAAAAATAATTTATATCTATTTATACAAATGACAAGAAAGATTTATATCACAATTAGCATTGTGTTAAATTATGAACAACAATAGAAAGTGAAGATTTGATAAACTAAATAAAGACTAAAATTTTCAATCGATTTTATATATATGCAAGCGAATCACAAATTTGATTTCTGTTATCAAATTCAAGTTAGGTTTAGTTCGAAATGAGCTAAACCGAGCAATTAGGAATAGGGTAAAAAATATTATTCGTATATCTTTTAGGAAATTATAAAATCATTGCGAAAAATAGATTGTTGCATGAAGCTACTGTAGATTAAAAATGCTATCAAATGCAAGTTAGATTTGTTTCAAAATGAAATAAACCCGTGACAATGAAAAAGAGAAATCAGGAATAGGGTAAAAAATATTATTTCATATATCTTCTATGATGCATAGCTTAAAATTTGTAAGATACACTGCTTTTTAAAAATAAAATAAAAAAATTAATGCTTTTTAATGGATCATGTAAGACTGACAAAGTATCACATTTAATATATCTGTCTAATTTCTTTTGGTTGCGATTAGTATTGGCATTTGTAAATGAAAAAAATCAAATTCCCTGTTTACCTACAAAATTAGTAAGATTGAAACTAGTGAGCTTTTTATATGTGAATGAAAGTGTACTCAAGCAAGGTATAATAATTTAAAACAAATCGAGAACAAATTGAAAACTATAAAAAGAAGCCACGATACAGAACTCTCCAAAGTCTATGGGATAAGGACGATAGAATTAAATGGGTTTTGTATTCAGTTTTTGTCTTCTTTTGAATATGAAGAATATACATTACTTGTAGAAGCGTTCATCTTTGCCAATGATATTTGGTGATCGATCAATAAAAATTTGAAGATTATAAAGATATTTTTAACTGATCTAGGAGGTAAGTTAGGTTGTCTTAAGTTTCAAATAATAAACTAAGCATGTCTCAGGTTCCATCCCGATTTGCATCTTTACTACATAATAGTCTTACAATTACCTCTTTTTATTGAAAATCTAGCTATTTCACGTTAGTTCCATGCATATGATCTGATAGTGTGAACCAATTTCATTCAATTTACTCAGTGAGATCTTAACTACGATTATCCAAAATGGAACTATGAAACCTAAAATACAAAAAAAAAAAATCAAGTTATTAGTATTCTAAATTTGTATAAAGAGTGCAAGAGAAAATTTAATAATATTTATTTATTCATGAATGCTAGAAGCAACACCCTCCTGACATAACATGGTACTATGAGGCATCATGAAGAATGTGCAATAATTATCTTTCAAAACTAATAGAACTTTGAAATACAATATTTAGACATATTCACATGTCGTACACAAGAGTCAGAGCAAAAGATATTTAAGTTCCTAATGAAGTTCTCTTAGATTACTAATAAGCATGCTTTGATAATGAGATTGTATACAATAGCATTCCTCATGGACGAAGAAGAAATTTTGATAAGTAAATACAGAGTGTTGGACATTTAAAAATAAGAAATCTACCTCATGATTAGGAAACATGCATTAACAAAGCAATATCACAAAATTTTGATAGCCAACAAGGTCCAAGTAAGGAAATCTTTTGTCATATCTCTTATAAAGATATCATTATTACTTGTAACCATCTTATCTGTGTAAAAAATTAGCACTCTAAGTTTGTCCATTCCAGATTGACTTTATATAGAACATTTTACTACCATAAATTTCGACTTTTGACCAAAGTAGAAACTACAGCTTGGGTTTAGAAAAACATTTTCTTTGTAGTGTAACTAAAGAAGAGTAAAAGATCTCATAAATAAGTTGGTAACATAAGAAAGCATTGAACGTTAACCTGGAGCGTTGAGCGTTGATTCTCTACTTATTTAATCTCTCTTCCATCCTCTCCTTTATTGAACTATCACTGAATCCGCTGGTATTTTAAAATGGCCGCACTGCTACCTTATCAAGATTCAGAAAATGGAAATTTAGTAAATAAAATCATCAATCTTTATTGAAGAAGGCTTTTGTGTTCATTCCATAGAATTGATAGAGGAAACCTTCTTAAAATTTTAAACATAATAAAGATGGCAACCGTAGTATGGAAACAAACCTCAATGTTTAATTAACGGGCCATGCAATAATTGATTACATTTCCACACTTTCTTTCCTTATGATTCATGGTGTTGTGTGTTACATCCTCTGAAATGTAAAGGACTATCAGTTAGAATTTATGAAAAATATCTCATTGTATTTGAAGTTGGTTGTTGCTGAGAAAAATCATCGTATTATGAAAATATCAGCTGTAGTTTAGATTTCAAACTGAAAATTATACTAGAACAATGAGAAGTGTTGTTGTTGGATATTGGAAATGTGCCTCTTAGTTCAGATCATTACTGAATTTGGTACCGAGTTTTGTGAAGGCAGGATCCGAATAAAGACTAAAATAGGTTAAGTTATAGGACGTTCTTAATTGTACTAGTTCTTATGGTGTTGTAACTATTTCCATAAATATTAGAGGTTATGTTTATGTTTACTAAGAGTAGAGATAATATTTTACGATCTTGTGATTTTAATGTAAATCATATTAACTTGGAAAGGACTAGAGTCCAAAAAAATTCATCTCTTAACTCTGTATTTTCAACGGAATGATATGACATTTCTAATTTCAGTTGAAATAATTAGTGTCTCATCGAAAGGAGGAAGAATAGTGGTTAAGAAAGAAAGAGGTTTCAAGGATCACCCATGGAAACTCTGACTAGTTTTCCATTTTTATTGAAGGGAAATATTAAACAATGTAAATCAAAATCTGAGTCTAATTCTCCATGAGTTCTTTGAAAATGTTTCCAGATAAAATAACAAAAGGTTTGGCATGCGTCCTTCAAAAGGTAAATAAATAAATTACGTTAGATAGTTTTCCTATTTGACCCCATTTGACCCTCATAAATGATTATAATATGTTTCTAAGGTCTTGTGACCCCTAAAGACATATGTTGTCATGACATGTGTCTAAAAAGGTCATAGGATAACCTATGACTCCTTTTGATCCATATAAATGATTATAATATATCCCTAGGGGTCCTAGGACCCCTAGAGACATATGTTGTAATGATATGTGTTGAAAGGGGTCATAGGATTTTCTATGACCCCTTTCAACCCATATAAATGATTATAATATGTCCCTAGGGGTCCTGGGACCCCTATAAACATATGTTATAATGGAATGTGTCAAAAGGGGTCATCGATTATCCCATGACCCCTTTCGGCCCATATAAATGATTATAATATGTTCCTAAGAGTCTTAGGACTCTTAGGGACATATGTTGTCATGAAACATGTCAAAAGGGGTCATAAGGTTATCATATGACTGCTTTCGACCCATATAAATGATTATAATATGTCTCTAGGGGTCCTAGGACCCCTAGAGACATGTTGTAATGAAATGTGTCGAAAGGGGTTATAAGTTATCTTATGACCCCTTTTAACCCATATAAATAACTATAATATATCCCTAGGGGTCCTAAGACACCTATAGACATATGTTGTAATGAAATATGTTGAATGGGGTCATAGGACATCTTATGGCCCATTTCAACCCATATAAATGATTATAATATGTCCTTAGGGGTCGTACATCTCCTGGAGACATATGTTGTAATGAAATGTGTCAAAAGGGTTCATAGGTTATCCTATGACCCCTTTCAACCCATATAAATGATTATAATATGTCCCTATAGGTCCTAAGATCCCTACTGACATAAGTTGTAATGAAATGTGTCGAAAGTGGTCATAGGTTACACTATGACCCCTTTTAAACCATATAAATGATTATAATATGTCTCTAGAAGTCCTATGACCCCTATAGACATATGTTGTAATAAAATATGTGAAAATGAGTCATAGGTTATCCTATTACCCCTTTCAACCCATATAAATGATTCTAATATGTCTCTAGGGGTTCTGGGATCCCTAGAGACCCGTTTTGTCATGAAATGTGTCGAAAGGGGTCATAGGTTATCCTATGATCCCTTTCAACCCATATAAATAACTATAATATGTCCATAGGGGTCCGAGGACCCCTAGAGACATATTTTGTAATGAAATGTGTCCAAAGGGATTATAAGTTATCCTATGACCCCTTTTAACCCATATAAATAACTATAATATATCCCTAGGGGTCCTAAGACACCTATAGACATATGTTGTAATGAAATGTGTTGAAAGGGGTCATAGGACATTTTATGGCCCATTTCGACCCATATAAATGATTATAATATGTCCTTAGGGGTCTTACGTCCCCTAGAGACATATGTTGTAATGAAATGTGTCAAAAGGGTTCATACGTTATCCTATGACCCCTTTTAACCCATATAAATAATTATAATATGTCCCTATGGGTCTTAGGACCCCTATAGACATATGTTGTAATGAAATGTGTTGAAAGGGGTCATAGGTTATCATATGACCCCTTTCAACTCATATAAACAATTATAATATCCCTAAAGATATGTTGTCATGAAATGTGTCGAAAGGGGTTATAGGTTATACTACGACTACTTTCAAATCAAAAAAATGATTATAATATGTCCATAGGGGTCCTATGTCCTTCAGAGACATATGTTGTAATGAAATATGTTGAAAGTGGTCATGGAATAGGTTATCCTGTGACCCCTTTCCACTCATATAAATGATTTTAAAATGTCCCTAAGGGTCTTGGGACCGCTAGAGACATGTTGTCATAAAATGTATTAAAAGTGGTCATAGGTTATCCTATGACCCTTTTCAACCCATATAAATGATTATAATATGTCCTTAGGGGTCCTAAGACCCCTAAAGACATGTTGTAACTAAATGTGTCAAAAGGGGTCATAAGTTATCCTATGACAACTTTCAACCCATATAAACAATTATAATATGTCCCTAAGGATCGCAGGAACCCTAAAGACATGTTCTAACGAAATGTGTCAAAAGGGCTCACAACACATCCTATGGCCCATTTCGACCCATATAAATGATTATAATATGTCCCTAGGGCTCTTATGACACCTCAAGACATATGTTGTAGCAAAATGTGTCAAAATGGGTCATTGATTATCTTAGGACTCCTTTCGATGCATATAAATGATTCTAATATGTCCCTAGGGGTCCCAGGACCCCTAGAGACATATGTTGTCATGAAATGTGTCGAAAGGGGTCATAGGTTATCCTATGAAATTTTTTGACCCATATAAATGATTATAATAAGTCTCTAAAGGTCCTAGGACCCCCAATGACATATATTGTCATGAAATGTGTTGAAAGGGGTCATAGGTTATTCTATGAGCCCTTTTAACCCATATAAATGATTATAATATGTCCTAGGGGGTCCCTAGGGGTATTGGGACCTCTAGACGCATATGTTGCAATGAAATGTGTTGAAAATTATGACCATTTTCGACCCATATAAAAGAATCTAATATGTCCCTAGGGGTCCTGGGACCCGTAGAGACACGTTGTAATGAAATGTGTTGAAAGACGTTATAGGTTATACTATGATGCCTTTCAAACTATATAAATGATTATAGTATGCCCCTAGGGGTCCTATGTTCCCTAGAGACATGTTGTAATGAAATATGTTAGAAGAGGTCATAGGTTATCCTATTACCACTTTCGAACCATATAAATGATTTTAATATGTCCATAGGGTTCTTGGGACCCCTAGAGACGTGTTGTCCTGAAACGTGTCGAAATGAGTCATAAGATATCCTATAACCCCTTTCAACTCATATAAATAATCATAATATCTCCCTAGGGGTCCTAGGATGCCTAGAGACATATTTTGTAATGAAATATGTCGAAAGTGGTCATAAATTATCCTATGACGTCTTTCAACCCATACAAACAATTATAATATGTCCTTAGGGGTCCTAAGATGCCTAAAGACATATGTTGTAATGAAATGTGTCAAAAGGGTTTATAGGACATTCAATGGCCTATTTCGACCCAAATAAATGATTATAATATATCCCTAAGAGTCATATGACCCCTAGAGACATATGTTGTAATGAAATGTGTCGAAAGGGGTCATAGGTTATCCTATGACCCCTTTCAACCCATATAAATGATTATAATATGTTCCTAGGGGTCTTAGGACCCCTGGAGACATGTTGTAATGAAATTGGTCAAAAGGGGTCATAGGTTATCCTATGACTCATTTCAACCCATATAAATGATTCTAATATGTCCTTAGGGGTCCTGGAATCCTTAGAGACATAAATTGTCATGAAATGTGTTTAAAGGGGCTTTAGATTATATTATAAACCCTTTCAAACCATAAAAATGCTTATAATATGTCCCTAAAGGTCTTATGTCCCCTATAGACATATGTTGTAATGAAATATGTCGAAAAGTGTCATACGTTACCTTATGACCCCTTTTGACCCATATAAATGATTCTAATATGTCCCTAGGGGTCTTGGAACCCATAGAGACATATGTTGTTATAAAATGTGTCAAAAGAGGTCATAGGTTATTGTACGACCCCTTTCGACTCATATAAACGATTCTAATATGTCCCTAGGGGTCCTGGGGTCCCTAGAGACATGTTGTAGTGAGATGTGTCGAAAGGGGTCATAGGTTATAGTATGATCCCTTTCAAAGCTATGTCCCTTGGGATCTTATGTCCCTTAGAGACATATGTTGTAATGAAATGTGTCGAAATGGGTCATAGGTTATCCTACGACCCATTTCAACCTATATAAAGAATTCTAATATGTCTCTAGGGGTCTTGCGACTCCTAGAGACATATGTTGTCATTAAATGCGTCTATTTGACTCATATAAATGATTATGATATGTCTGTAGGGGTCCTAGGACCCCTAGAGACATATGTTGCAATGAAATGTGTCAAAAGAGGTCATAAGTTATCTTATGACACCTTTTGACCTATATAAACAATTATAATATGTTCCTACGGGTCTTAGGACCCCTAGAGGCATATGTTGTAATAAAATGTGTCAAAAGGGGTCATAGGACATCTTATGGCCCATTTCGACTCATATAAATGATTTTAATATGTCCCTAGTGGTCCTATGACTCATGGAAACATATGTTGTAATGAAATGTGTCGAAAGGGATCATAGATTATCCTATGACGTCTTTTAATTCATATAAATGATTATAATATGTCCCTAATATGTTGTAATGAAATATGCCGAAAGTGGTCATAAGTTATCCTATGAACTCTTTCAACCCATATAAATGATTCTAATATGTCCTTATGGGTCTTCGGACCCCTAGAGACATATGTTGTCATGAAATGTGTTGAAACGGGTCATAGGTTATCTTATCACCTATTTCAACCCATATAACTGATTATAATAAGTTCTTAGGAGTCTTAGGACTCCTTGGCACATATGTTGTCATGAAAAATGTCGAAAGGGATCATAAGGTCATCCTATGACTGCTTTCAACCCATATAAATGATTATAATGTCCCTAGGGGTCCTAAGACTCCTATCGACATATGTTGTAATGAAACGTGTCAAAAGGGGTTATAGGTTATACTATGACCTTTTTCAAACCCAAAAAATATTATAATATGTCTCTATGGGTCCTATGACCCCTAGAGACATATGTTGTAATGAAATATGTCGAAAAGAGTCATAGGTTATCCTATGACCCCTTTTAACCTTTATAAATGATATAATATGTCCATAGGTGTCCTGGGACCCCTAGAGACATGTGTTTGTAATGAAATGTATCGAAAGGGTTCATAGGTTATCCTATGACCTCTTTCGATTCACATAAATGATTCTAATGTGTCCTTAAGGGTCTTGGGACCCCTAGATACATATGTTGTTATGAGATGTGTCGAAAAGGGTCAAAGTTATCCTATGACCCCTTTTGACTCATATAAATAATTATAATATGTTCCTGGGGTCCTAGGACCCTTAGAGACATATGTTGTCATGAAATGTGTTAAAAGTGGTCAGAGATTATCTTATGACCCCTTTTGACCCATATAAATGATTATAATATGTCCCTAGGGGTCCGTAGACCCCTAGCGACATACGTTGTAATGAAATGTGTCGAAAGAGGTCATAGGTTGTCCTATGACTCATTTTGACCCATATAAATGATTATAATATGTCCCTGGGGGTCCTGTTTCTTTTAAAACATATGTTGTAATAAAATGTGTCAAAAAGAGTCATCAGTTATCCCATGATCCCTTTTAACCCATATAAATGGTTATTATATATACGTAGGAGTCGTAGGAGACTTAGGGACATGTGTTGTCATGAAACATATCGAAAGGGGTCATAAGGTTATCCTATGACTCTTTTCGACCCATATAAACAATTATAATATGTCACCAGGGATTCTAAGAACCCTAGAGACATATATTGTAATGAAATGTGTCGAAAGGGGTCGTAGGTTATCCTATGACCCCTTTCAAACTATAGAAATGATTATAATATGTCCCTAGGGGTCATATGATCCCTAGAGGCAAATGTTGTAATGATATATGTCGAACGGGGTCATAGGATGACCTATGACCCCTTTCGACCCATATAAATGATTCTAATATGTCCCTAGGGGTCTTAGGACCCTTAGAGACATATGTTATCTATTAAGAATAAGGTGTCTCAACCTTGTATAGTTCCTATTCTTATTATTTGTTTTGTAAAATGTATTTCTTGCAAATAATGTTGATGTGTCGACATTTTGAATCGTGTGTAAGGAGATCATGGCTAAAACGGCTATGATAGATTCCTATGACACGTAAGAGCTATGTTAGGAAGATTAAATGATAGGTGAAGACATGTGGCAACTGATAAATTGGAGTATTGTACACTCTACCCCAATAGTGGGGTTAGGGTTCCTATTTTCTCGGAGAATGGTAAAACCCTAATCCAGTTTATCTTTGGGAGTAGCCCTAAAGTGAAGCGCATGTTATAAGCATTTTTTAGGGTTATGAAGAGTAGTGATGCGTGAGAGTGTATTGTTGGTACTGTGAGTTGCTATTGGAGTCTTCTATTGTCACTGTTGAGCTTGCACTACAATTGTATTGTAACCTTTTGTTGAAGATAATACATTGTGCAGGTTCTGGAGGGGTGGGGTTGTTTTACCGAAAGGTTTTTTTCCACTGGCAAATATTTGTGTTATGTGTTTCTTTCTCTATCTATTTTTATGTATGCATTGTTGACCGCAATATTTTTGTTATTTACAAATCTGTAAGTGAAAAGTTTTTAAAAAGATTTCCACCATACTTTCCTTAAGAGATTAGTGTAGGAAGCTTTTTTCGCACCTGAGTTTCCTTACATTATCATGAAATGTGTTATAAATATTTATAATATGTCCTTAGGGGACCTGAGAATCTTAGGGACATATGTCATTATGAAACATATCGAAAGGGGTCATAAAGTTATCCTATGACCCCTTTCGACCCATATAAATGATTCTAATATGTCCCTAGGGGTCTTGGGACCCTTAGAGACATATGTTGTAATGAAATGTGTTAAAAACTATTTGAAATCATATAAATGATTACTATATGTGCTTAGGGGTCTTGTGACCCTTAGAGACATGTTGTAATAAAATATGTCGAAAGGGGTCATAGGTTATCCTATGACCCCTTTCGACCCATATAAACAATTCTAATATGTCCCTAGGGGTTCTGGGACCCCTAAAGACATATGTTGTCATGAAATGTGTTGAAAGGGGACCCATATAAATGATTATAATATGTTCCTAGGGTCCTGTGGCCTTTAGAGACATATGTTGTCATGAAATGTGTTGAAAGGGGTCATAGGTTATCTTATGACCCTTTTTTACCCATATAAATGATTATAATATGTCCCTAGGGGTCTCAAGACCCCTAGAGACATATGTTGTAATGAAATGTGTCGAAACGGATCATAGGTTTTCTTATGACCCCTTTCGACCCATATAAATGATTATAATATGTCCCTAGGGGTCCTGTTCCAATAAAATCATATGTTGTAATGAAATGTGTCGAAAGGGGTTATCGGTTATCCCATGACCCCTTTTTGACCCTTAGAAATGATTATAATATGTACCTAGGAGTAGTAGGAGACCTAGGGACATATGTTGTCATGAAACATGTCAAAAGGGGTCATAAGGTTATCTTATGACTCCTTTCGACCCATATAAACAATTATAATATGTCCGTAGGGGTCCTAAGACCCCTAGAGACATATGTTGTAATGAAATGTAGGTTATATTATGACCCGTTTCAAACTATGGAAATGATTATAATATGTTCTTAGGGGTCCTATGATTCTTAGAGACATATGTTGTAATGAAATATGTTGAATGAGATCATAGGTTATCCTATGACCCTTTTCGACCTATATAAATGATTCTAATATGTCCTTAAGGGTCCTAAGACCTTTAGGGACATGTTATTATGAAATGTGTCAAATCTTTTCAACCCATATGAATATTTATAATATGTCCCTAGGGGACTTGGAACTCCTATGGACATATGTTGTCATGAAATATGTCGAAAGGGGTCATAGGTTATTCTATGACCTCTTTTGACCCATATAAACAATTCTAATATGTCCCTAGGGGTTCTAGGACCCCTACAGGCATATGTTGCCATAAAATGTATCAAAAGGGGTCATAGGTTATCCTATGACCGCTTTTGACCCATATAAACAATTATAATATGTTCCTAGGCATCCCAGGACCTCCAGAGACATATGTTGTAATGGAATGTGTCGAAAGGGGTCATAAGTTATCTTATGACACCTTTCGACCCATATAAACAATTATAATATGTCCCTAGGGGTCCTAGGACCTTAGAGACATATGTTGTAATGAAATGTGTTGGAAAGGGTCATAGGACATCCTATGGCCCATTTCGACCCATATAAATGATTATAATATGTCCCTAGGGGTCCTACGACCCCTGAAGATATGTAATAAAATGTGTCGCAAGGGATCATATGTTATCCTATGACACCTTTTAACCCATATAAATGATTATAATATGTCCCTTAGGATCTTGGGACCCTTAGTGACATATGTTGTAATGAAATATGTGGAAAGGGGTCATAGGTTATCCTATGAACCCTTTCAACCCATATAAATAATTATAATATGTCTGTAAGGGTCTTGGGACCCCTAAAGACATATGTTGTCATGAAATGTGTCGAAAGGGGTCATAGGTTATCCTATGACCTATTTTGGCCTATATAAATGATTATAATAAGTTCTTAAGAGTCCTAAGACCCTTCAGGACATATGTTGTGATGAAACATTTTGAAAGGGGTTATAAGGTTATCTTATGACTGCTTTCAACCCATATAAACAATTATAATATGTCTCTATAGGTCCTAAGACCCCTACAGACATATGCTGTAATAAAATATGTCAAAAGGGGTCATAGGTTATACTATGACCCCTTTTAAACCAAAAGAATG